>JAGFNQ010003196.1:324482-384804 GCA_024364735.1 Boesenbergia rotunda | reverse complement strand
TCGACAAGGATACGAGTTCGTAAAATTTTAAATTTTTACGTGCAGTGGAAGAATTAGCATAAAATAATTTCCTAAATTATTTTAACCACGTATCTAGCATGCAACCTTATGGTGTGTTGACATAATCATAAATAAAACTTTGCGAAAAAGTAAACTAATTTACTTATACCTTCGTAACTCGAAGAAAGGGACGAGATCCAACCGTAGCGTCCCTTGGAAGCTTCCGTCTCTATTCGCGTCCACGCCGAGTTCTCTTCGGGATGACTTCGCAAAGTCACGAGTTTTGTGCCGACAGAACTACTAGATTCTCTAAAGGCACAACTAGAAGAACAAGAGAAAAATAGGAAACTAACCAAAAGTAACGGAATCAAAATTCCGAGAAGGAGGAGATGTGATCCGCTTCTTCTTCTTCTTGTTTGGCTTCTCCTGGTGATCCTTGCTCACGCCAACCACTTGGGGATGAGGGTGCGCCGGCCCTAACTTGGACAAGGGGCGCCGCCCTAATCCTTAAGGAGGGCGCCGGCCTAGCTTGGAAGGAGAAGGAGAGAAGAGAATAATAGAGAGAGAGGGAGAGAGTTAGCTCTATTTCAACTAGTCGGATTAAAGGCTTCCCTTTGGTTCCTTATATAGTTGCTTCTCCCTTGCCAAGTCTCCCTTAACGAATTAACGGAATTAGTTATCATAAGAAATTTATCCTATAAATTCTCTTATGAATTATTCCGTTTAAACCAAGTTTTATTATAACTAACTTTATAATAAACTAGTTAGTTATCATAAGAAATTTATCCTATAAATTTCTTATGAATTATTCCGTTTAAACCTAGTTTTATTATAACTAACTTTATAATAAAACTAATTAGTTATCATAAGAAATTTATCCTATAAATTCTCTTATGAATTACCAAGTTTATTATAACTAACTTTATAATAAAACTAATTAATCTCTCCTTTTATTATGGAATAAATTTTATAAGAAATTTATAAACTTTCTTATTATGGAAAAATCAATTCATAATTGATTTTATAAAATTAAAATAAACCAATTCATGGATTATTTTAACTTCCATAAAAAGGAATAAATTTCTATAAATTTATTTATATAAATTTCTTTATACAAATTTATTTATCCATAATTTATAAAATAAATCGCGCTAGATCTATTTTATTAATTAAACCAAATAAAATGGTTTTCTCCCTTTAATGTGGCCGGCCAACCCAAGGGGTTTGGCACCCTCTTTGGCCGGCCAAACCAAGCCGAACCGATCGCGAATTAAACTCATTTAATTCGCCCAATAAGCCTTCAAAAGACTTAGTCATTTTTAGCTTCCATTGCGCCTCTGATTAAATCAGATTCGACTTATTTCTCTTGATTGGAAAATCTAATTTTCAACTCGTTTTAAATCCCTCGGATTACTCGTAGTGCGTGTGACTAAATAGGCTTTCGATTTATGTTGGTCGTCTATAATCAACTAATTATAGAACGATCATGAGTGGCACCTAGTAGTACATCATGATCCCCAATTAATCGAAAGATCAACGGTTTGACCTCAGAATAAATTATTCTGAAACCCTTCAGCAGCTCTAATGAATCGTGCCCCATTCCCTTCACCATCTTATACCCACTTGGTTCAGGACACGGTCTATTTGTGTCAGTCCCCACTAGGCTGACTACGTCACACCTAGCCCAAGTTCTGTCTTTCTCGTCCTTTGAATTTCTAATTGCTCTCATGTATTTTAGAGACTCGCACTCTAAACATGATATACTCTGGCCAGAGGTTTTGAGTAACAATCCGACGATAGGCCTGGGTATACATCTCCTCGCAAGGAGTGGTGAATCCTTTGTAGGCTGTTCAAACATCTTCGGGCACTTCGACTTATACCCAATCATCCTGGGTCCACACCTCCTTGGAGATGCTTGCTTAAGATGTTAAAGTATAAGTCTCCATGACCAAGATGACTTGAACACCGCAAGTCAAAGGAACATCGCACTTAAGCCGCAGTAAGAACTTCATGACATATCTATAGATAACCATATGAAGTCTTACAGCTAGTCACTCCAATGAACTAGTTCCTTAACTAGCATCCATGTTTATCTCCGGACATCCCAATGTCACCAGCCAGTGAGAATCAGCTGATTAGAGAATAACCCATGCTAGTCTCAACAGAATTGATAGTGTCCGTATTTATCAATTCATCGACTAGGGATATTTTCAATACTTCACATTGCACATTTAGAGATAATCACTAGTTGTGATCCCATCACAAATTCTCTTATGCTGTGAGTTGTATTGCGGACATTCAGTAGATGAGTTTAAGATCCCAATCAAATACACAAGCATGTATACTCAAATAGTGAATTATCATTTATTAAAATAAATGTTTACAATCATAAGGCGATTGCCTTAGGACACTTCTCTCATATCACTAACAAACTCCCACTTGGCCTAATGCCAATCGCTACGGTATCCAATACCACAGGCTCTAACATGACCCTCAAACTTGCTCTGAGGCAAGGCCTTAGTTAAAGGATCCGCTAAATTCCTTTCAGTGGGAATTTTCTCAATTTGTATATCATTCCTACTTATAATCTCTCTGATCAGATGATAGCGGCGAAGCACGTGTTTGGATCGCTGATGAGACCTTGGTTCCTTTGCTTGTGCAATAGCTCCATTGTTGTCGCAGTAAACCGGCACTGCTTCATCAATGGTTGGAACCACACCAAGTTCGGAGACGAACTTCTTGATCCAGACTGCTTCCTTTGCTGCTTCCGAAGCTGCGATATATTCCGCTTCCGTGGTAGAATCCGCTACGGTGTCTTGTTTGGAACTTTTCCAACTTACTGCGCCTCCATTCAAAGTAAATACGTATCCAGACTGAGATTTGGAGTCATCCTTATCTGTCTGGAAACTGGCATCTGTATACCCACGTATTACCATATCTCCTTCTCCATATATTAGGAACACATCCTTAGTTCTTCTTAAGTACTTAAGGATTGTCTTAACAGCCGCCCAATGATCCATTCCTGGATCCGACTGGTATCTGCTTGTGACGCTCAAAGCATACGATACATCGGGCCTTGTACAAACATAGCATACATGATAGATCCTATCGCGGATGCATAGGGAATCTTATTCATGCAAATCCTCTCGTCTTCTGTGCGCGGACACATAGACTTTGAAAGGTTGATCCCATGCCTGATGGGAAGGTAACCTTTCTTGGATTCCGACATGCTAAACCTTTTTAGCACTCGGTCTATATATGTAGACTGCGAAAGACCAAGCAACCGTTTTGATCTATCTCTATAGATTCTAATCCCAAGGATATAGGTTGCTTCTCCCAGGTCTTTCATGGAGAAAGTTTTGGACAACCAAATTTTAACTGTCTGTAAGACTGATATATCGTTTCCTATAAGTAAGATGTCATCGACATATAATACTAGGAATACGACTGCACTCCCACTAACCTTCTTGTACACACAAGGTTCGTCAGGATTTTGTGAGAAATCAAACTCTTTGATTGTCTCATCAAAACGGATGTTCCAGCTCCTAGATGCTTGCTTCAGTCCATATATGGATCGTCGAAGCTTGCATACTTTGGTTTTATCAACCGATGTGAAACCTTCAGGTTGTATCATGTATACATCCTCAAGCAGGTTTCCGTTAAGGAAAGCTGTTTTCACATCCATTTGCCATATCTCATAATCATAATGAGCTGCTATGGCTAGGAGCATCCGAATGGATTTAAGCATAGCTACTGGCGAATAGGTTTCGTCATAATCAATTCCTTGTTTCTGACGATATCCTTTTGCCACTAATCTAGCCTTAAAGGTAACAACATTACCTTCCATGTCGGTTTTCTTCTTGAAAACCCACTTGCACCCTATGGGCTTAATCCCTTCAGGTGGGTTAACCAAGTCCCATACTTGGTTTTCGTACATGGAATCCATTTCCGACTTCATGGCCTCAAGCCATTTGTCCCTTTCTGAACTTTTCAGAACATCTTCATAACTGATAGGTTCGTCATCGCTTATGAGTAACACGTCGTTCGATTCACTTACGAGAAATCCGTATCTCTCTGGAATATTGCGTGTCCTATCAGATCTACGAAGAGGTGGTGTAGTTTTAGGTTCAACTGATAGCTCATCATTATGAGTTATTGGTTGTGGGTCTAGACTAGGTGTCTCTGTAATGTCTATTGGAGTTTCTTGAACTTCATCAAGTTCAATGCCACTCCCACTGTTTTCTTGTAAAAGAAATTCTTTTTCCAGAAATACAGCATGCCTTGAAACAAACACCTTTTGTTCCAAGGGATGATAGAATTGGTAACCCTTCGTTTCCTTAGGGTATCCAATAAATAGACATTTATCAGACTTAGCATCCAATTTGTCTGATACATCCGCTTCACATAAGCAGGACAACCCCATATCTTAAGGTGAGTTAAGTGGGGTTTCTTACTATTCCATGTCTCATATGGAGTAGTAGAGACTACCTTGGTCGGGACTCTGTTTAGCAAGTAAACAGCTGTCTTAAGTGCATAGCCCCAAAAGGATTTTGGAAGAGTTGCATGATTCATCATCGACCTAACCATGTCCATCAAGGTTCGGTTGCGCCTCTCAGATACACCATTATGCTGTGGTGTATACGGCGGAGTCCATTGGGACAATATCCCATTGTCCCTAAGATAATCTTGAAACTCTTGACTTAAGTATTCACCACCCCGATCGGATCGAAGTATCTTAATACTTTTGCCAAGCTGTTTCTCTACTTCATTTCTGAACTCTTTGAATTTCTCAAAGGCTTCAGATTTGTGTTTCATCAAGAACACATACCCGAATCGTGAGTGATCATCGATAAAGGTGATGAAGTAGCTATAGCCTCCTTGTGCAAGAGTTGACATTGGTCCACATACATCAGTATGTATTAGACCAAGCAATTCTCCCACTGGATTACCTTTTCCGAAAAGGGTAATTTGGTCATCTTGCCTTTTAAGCATGATTCGCATGTATCAAATGAATCGGGTTCAAATGATTCCAAAATTCCACATCGGTGTAATTTGGTCATGCGTTTCTTACTTACATGGCCAAGACGACAATGCCAAGTGTAGGAGTCTATTCGATTATCTATTCGAGCACGTTTGTTGCTAACTTCGATATTGAAAACGTCACTGGATAAATCTAACGTGTAGATGCCATTGCACAAAGTTCCATTCCCATAAAGAACGCCATTTAAAGTTATGTAACAACAATTGTTACTAAAGTTAAATGATAACCTTTTCATTCAAACATGAAATAGATACAATGTTCTTTATTAACGAAGGAACGAAATAACAATTATCCAATTCTAAGACACGTCCAGTCGGGAGCTTTAGCAAATATGTTCCGATGGCAACAGCAGCAATCCTTGCTCCATTTCCAACTCGCAAATTCGCTTCTCCCTTGACGAGTCTTCTTCTATTCCTTAGCCCCTGTATGTCATTACATATATGTGAGCTACACCCAGTATCAAGTACCCAGTGTTTGAGGAAATAGAGTGACATTCAATAACGAAGATACCTGAAGAGGATGGGGCATCGGATGCCTTCTCTTCAAGGACTCAAGATAAACCTTGCAATTTCTTCGCCAGTGACCCTCCTTGCCACAATGATGCAAGTTCCTTTTGGTTTCTTTTCAGTCTTTTTGGCCTTTTTCTTCTTTCCTTTATTCTGTTCTTTGGCCTTCCTCTTAGAACCTTTCTTCGAGGAACCAACTAACAGACCGTCTTTTGATCCTGCTTTACAGAAGGCTCTACAGACTTCAGCAGGTTGACAACTCAGGAATGGTAGTTCCAGCTTGTTCATCCGATAGTTCATCACAAATTGTGAATAACTTTTGGGCAAACAATGCAGAATTAAGTCAATACTTAGTTCATGATCCATTGCAAAACCGAGTGTGTTCAGTCGCTCAATATACCCCAACATCTTTAACACAAACTGCGAGCAGAGTGCCTTCCTGCATCTTAGATGTGAAGAGGAGTCTGGAGACTTCGAACCTTTCGGATCTCGCCTGCTCTTCAAACAACTCATTAAGATGGAAGATGATGGTATAAGCATCCATATGCTCATGCTGCTTTTGCAGCTCAGGTACCATAGAGGCTAGCATGATGCAACTTGCAAGTTCAGAATCGGTCACATGTTTCTGATAGGCCACTAACTGGTCTGGAGTTGCATCTGCTGGAGGATGGTGGGAAGTGATCTTCAATGACATAAGCAATCTTCTCTGCCTTGAGGACTATCCTCAGGTTTCGAAGCCAGTCCATGAAGTTAGGCCCAGTCAGTTTATTGGTGTCCAAGATGGAACGCAAATTCAGAGAAGACATGATCGAGTGATTAACCTAGAAATACAAATTGAGCTTATGTGAGAAGATGATTAAAGAATGTATCAATATACATAAATTAAATCCTATTTATTTTTCAAATTGAATAACCCTTTTTATCAATTCGGGAGATCGTAGGAACATCTCCAAATAGGTTGATATCCAACCATAGGTAAGAACAACCATGGCTGTGGCCATCAAGTTATTCTTAGCTATGAAGGTAGGTAATTATACCGATTACACATCACATATATGTAACTATCACATTATGCTATCAACTAATTGAATGTTTGCATAAACATTGGGTTGTTAACTCATTAACAAGTATGCAACAATATACATCGCACCCAACTGCACCTCTCTTTACATCGACCTTGGCTGTGGCACAACAAATCGATGCTCCAAGCTTAAGGCCGACCCATTAATCAAGAAATAGTTTTAATATGGTTGGAACTCATTCAACCGCTTAGTCAGGCTTGGATGTGTCCAACAACCAAAATTAATGATTGATCTCTGACTCCAACTATATTATTCATAAACTAATTCCATGGTTTGAACATGTTGAGGTTCAAGTCGCGCATGGATGTGTCCATCAACCCAAACGAGAAACAAAACTCCGATTCTAACCATATTAATGGAAGGTGTTAGCCTTAATATTTTGTAAGGGGTTTTGAGTCTCATCCTTTCTTTTCTAAGCACATTCATGACATAGAATTATGTCATGACTAACGATTTCCTTAATAAAGTATGTATGTGACTTAAGTTATCAAGTCTCATTAATTGAATTAGGAACCGGATTTCCTAATTCCAATTTCATACTTAATTAAAGGAATTGTTTTGGGAAACAATTTCCTAAATTGTCATAATTAATTTCGGAAATAATATGTTCAAGACTTTGATTTCTCTAAATCAAATCTTATTAAATTAAGAGACATATCCCTTAATTCAACTACATATTATTTTCATGAAAATCTCATTTAAGAAAACTCTATACGAAACTATTTTCCTAATTAATTTTGGAGACAACAATATGTAAGAGCATCACCTCTTCAAACATATTTTATTCATGGATTTAATTAATTACAACAAATTGTTTTCTAAGGGTGGCTCCCCGAGGCTCAGATACCCAAAGAAAAGTAATGTGTTGTAAATCCAATTGGATGGCTCCCCGAGGCTCAATCCAAATCAAACATGACAATTTCAATTAAAAATTGGGAAATTAAATTACAACAACTAACTTTAAATTGGACGGCTCCCCGAGGCTCAATCCAAAATAAAGAATTTTGTTGTCAATTTAAAAACCAATTCAAATTTAATTGTCAATTAACTGTCCATGAATTTGTCTAGACTTTCTTAAAAGAAAGTGCCCAAAATTACGAGATTTCAAAAATAGGTTTTCAGAATAATTGTAAGTTTCTGGTACAAAGGAAACTTACATATTTCCAAAATTTGAAAATTTCTAAAATAGAAAAATTTCCAAAATTGGAATGTTTCCAAAGATGGGAAGTTTTCACAATTATTATAAAATTTCAGAAATTAGAAAATTTCAAACGTTTGCGAAATTTCATGAGGATTTCCAAACTTCGAAATTCCTAAATCTAAAATTTATCATAATTGGAAAGTTTCCATGATTGAAAATTTTTTCGAAATTGAGATCATGACAAAGTTTTCCACAAAACAATTATATGATTATGTCGAACACTAACCGACTCTGATACCACTGTTGGGACCGGGTGCAAGTCGACAAGGATACGGGTTCGTAAAATTTTAAATTTTTACGTGCAGTGGAAGAATTAGCATAAAATAATTTCCTAAATTATTTTAACCACGTATCTAGCATGCAACCTTATGGTGTGTTGACATAATCATAAAATAAAACTTTGCGGAAAAGTAAACTAATTTACTTTATACCTTTCGTAACTCGAAGAAAGGGACGAGATCCAACCGTAGCGTCCCTTGGAAGCTCCGTCTCTATTCGCGTCCATGCCGAGTTCTCTTCGGGATGACTTCGCAAAGTCACGAGTTTTGTGCCGACGAGAACTACTAGATTCTCTAAAGGCACATCAAAGAAGAACAAGAGAATAAATAGGAAACTAACCAATAAGTTAACGGAATCAAAATTCCGAGAAGGAGGGAGATGTGATCCGCTTCTTCTTCTTCTTGTTTGGCTTCTCCTTGGTGATCCTTGCTCACGCCAACCACTTGGAGGGATGAGGGTGCGCCGGCCCTAACTTGGACAAGGGGCGCCGACCCTAATCCTTAAGGAGGGCGCCGAGCCTAGCTTGGGAAGGAGAAGGAGAGAAGAGAATAATAGAGAGAGAGGGAGAGAGTTAGCTCTATTTCAACTAGTTCGGATAAAAGGCTTCCCTTTGGTTCCTTATATAGTTGCTTCTCCCTTGCCAAGTCTCCTCTTAATAGAATTAACGGAATTAGTTATCATAAGAAATTTATCCTATAAATTCTCTTATGAATTATTCCGTTTACACCAAGTTTTATTATAACTAACTTTATAATAAAAACTAGTTAGTTATCATAAGAAATTTATCCTATAAATTCTCTTATGAATTATTCCGTTTAAACCAAGTTTTATTATAACTAACTTTATAATAAAACTAATTAGTTATCATAAGAAATTTATCCTATAAATTCTCATATGAATTACCAAGTTTTATTATAACTAACTTTATAATAAAACTAATTAATCTCTCCTTTTATTATGGAATAAATTTTATAAGAAATTTATAAACTTTCTTATTATGGAAAAATCAATTCATAATTGATTTTATAAAATTAAAATAAACCAATTCATGGATTATTTTAACTTCCATAAAAAGGAATAAATTTCTATAAATTTATTTATATAAATTTCTTTATACAAATTTATTTATCCATAATTTATAAAATAAATCGCGCTAGATCTATTTTATTAATTAAACCAAATAAAATGGTTTTCTCCCTTTAATGTGGCCGGCCAACCCAAGGGGTTTGGCACCCTCTTTGGCCGGCCAAACCAAGCCGAACCGATCGCGAATTAAACTCATTTAATTCGCCCAATAAGCCTTCAAAAGACTTAGCCATTTTTAGCTTCCATTGCGCCTCTGATTAAAACAGATTCGACTTATTTCTCTTGATTGGAAAATTCAATTTTCAACTCGTTTTAAATCCCTCGGATTACTCGTAGTGCGTGTGACTAAGTAGGCTTTCGATTTATGTTGGCCGTCTATAATCAACTAATTATAGAACGATCATGAGTGGCACCTAGTAGTACATCATGATCCCCAATTAATCGAAAGATCAACGGTTTGACCTCAGAATAAATTATTCTGAAACCCTTCAGCAGCTCTAATGAATCGTGCCCCATTTCCTTCATCATCTTATACCCACTTGGTTCAGGACACGGTCTATTTGTGTCAGTCCCCACTAGGCTGACTACGTCACACCTAGCCCAAGTTCTGTCTTTCTCGTCCTTTGGATTTCTAATTACTCTCATGTATTTTAGAGACTCGCACTCTAAACATGATATACTCTGGCCAGAGGTTTTGAGTAACAATCCGACGATAGGCCTGGGTATACATCTCCTCGCAAGGAGTGGTGAATCCTTTGTAGGCTGTTCAACCATTTTCGGGCATTTCGACTTATACCCAATCATCCTGGGTCCACACCTCCTTGGAGATGCTTGCTTAAGATGTTAAAGTATAAGTCTCCATGACCAAGATGACTTGAACACCGCAAGTCAAAGGAACATCGCACTTAAGCCGCAGTAAGAACTTCAGTGACATATCTATACAGATAACCATACGAAGTCTTACAGCTAGTCACTCCAATGAACTAGTTCCCATAACTAGCATCCATGTTTATCTCCGGACATCCCAATGTCACCAGCCAGTGAGAATCTGCTGATTAGAGAATAACCCATGCTAGTCTCAACAGAATTGATAGTGTCCGTATTTATCAATTCATCGACTAGGGATATTTTCAATACTTCACATTTGCACATTTAGAGATAATCACTAGTTGTGATCCCATCACAAATTCTCTTATGCTGTGAGTTGTATTGCGGACATTCAGTAGATGAGTTTAAGATCTCAATCAAATACACGAGCATGTATACTCAAATAGTGAATTATCATTTATTAAAATAAATGTTTACAATCATAAGGCGATTGTCTTAGGACACATCTCTCATATCACTAACACGTTAATTAATTAAATTACTGATAATTTAATTAATTAACATCTAACTCCATGAGTAGTACCACTCAACCTTATCATCATGTCGGACCAAGTCCACCTGTAGGATTTAACATGATTAGCTTTATGAGCTCCTCAAGGGAACATCATCAACCTGACTCACCAGGATATGGTTTCCTTCTATAATCAACGACACATCATGTAAATAATATTATTTTCTAACTTATCGGTCTTATAAATTTAACCAATAAATCTCGCCCACGGGTAAATCAAAGAAATAAATATTAAGTACATGTACCCGTTATTATATCGGGATTAAGAGCATGTACTCTATAATACCTGAGGTCTAATTCAATTATATAGTCAGTATAAATTGAATCACCTCTATATCGGTCCTGCTCAATACACACAAAGTGTATTAGTGTAATTCTATGGTCAAGATAAACTAATACCAAATTACACTATAACCATGCCAATGGTTTATCCAAAACCATCTAGGTTGTGATGTTAGGATGTATACTAAAAGCCTTGTTTTTGGTTAGGATATACTTACATTTTCAAGAGAATCACAGAGTCACACAGTGCATGTTTATATTAGTATGTGCACAAAAAGTTTAATACTTGGCATTATAGATTGTAGGGTTCTCCCGGCACCAAAACATAAAACACAGCGGAAAAAAAACCCACGAGTGATCCATGCGAAAGAAAAACTCATACAAAGTTATCTATCTAATAGATTTATCTACTGTTTATACCTTTGAAGCGTGCCCTTCGTTTATCCTGCTCGTCCAAGATGCGCAGGATCTCTTGCACGTTCAAACGTCTGTTCCTCTATTCGTATCCACACGAACACAATCTCTCAACTTCGGGAGAACTACCTTAGTTGTGCTAGCAACTTGAGGTAGCTCGAAAACACCAAGAACCTTACAATAAGGTTTCGGCCAAGAGGGAGGAGAGGAAGAAGAGAAGATGGGAAGTGTAACGACCCGTAAAATCCTCTCAATATTTTTCTTTAAAAATATTGATCATGCCTAGATAGATTCTCGAGGAACATAGGAGTACTAGTATGAACATTAGCATGATTATCCATGATTCTCCATATAGACTAAGAAGCTAAGTAATAATGGGCCTCACAAGGGCCCTTCTAATACCATGGCCATTAAGGGATATTAGGTAAAATTTTATCATGAATGGAAATGGATGTCAATTAGAAATATTAACATAAACCTTAGTGGGCTCTTATATGGGCCTTGGCAAAAATGATTATAAAAGTAATAAAAAGAAGTGCATGCACCAAGGATTGAACCTTGGACCTAGTGTATCACCATGCATGTACTAACCAATTCACCTAGCAAGGGAGTGCTAGTGGAAAAGGAAAAGGATTGTTGTTAAGGCTAAGAGGAAGTGAAGAGTCACCATGTGAGGAGGCACCATGACTTTTCACTTGCCCCCTCCACTTAGTATAAGAAGGGTGGATGAGAGGGGAAAGGACTTAAGTTATTTTCTTTTACACCAAGACTTTTCCTCTTCCCTTCTTCCTTCCTCCTTCTAGCCGAAACCCACAAGGGGTTTCTCCTTTGGAAAAGTTTCACAAGGAGACTTCTTCTTCAAGATCTAAGGGCTTCCTACAAGGCTACAAGGGCTAGGGGTGGTCTACGGTCAAGGAGGTTTTCTTTTGCTTCTTTATTCAAGGTTATAACCAAGATAAACCAAGGTAAGACTCCCTCACCTGTGGTATAATAGCTTCCAAGTTGTTTTCATGATATAAGATTTTGTTTGGACTCTATGTTGAGAAAACTATGGTTAGGGCTTTCAAAGGGTTCGGCCAAAGCATGTTGTAGGTTTGGGATGACATCAAAACCCCTCATTTATGCTCCCTAATATTTTCTTATGATTAATAAAGGATGAATTATGATTGGTGGAATTTTTGTAGCACCCAAAGAGGCCCTTGAAGTTTCAGCCACCCCCTATAGTTTAGGGATTAAGATTAGATCTAATCCTCCAAGCATGTTACTATGAACCTCTATGATATAATGAATGTTAATCATAAGTTTTATGAACTTTTCATGGACTTATTTCCCTTCTAGGGTTTCGGCCAAGGCATGATTTAGGGCAAGGACTTAGGGGTTAGATCCAATCAAGGGTCCTAATGGCTTCTCATGGTATTGTATGTATTGTGTTGGAGGTTGATTTTGACCTATATGAATTTTCCATGGACTAGTAGGCCTTTAGGGTTTCGGCCAAGACTCAATCTGTTAGTGATATGAGAGAAGTGTCCTAAGGCAATCGCCTTATGATGTAAACATTTATTTTAATAAATGATAATTCACTATTTGAGTATACATGTTTTGTGTATTTGATTGGGATCTTAAACTCATCTACTGAATGTCCGCAATACAACTCACAGCATAAGAGAATTTGTGATGGGATCACAACTAGTGATTATCTCTAATGTGCAATTGTGAAGTATTGAAATTATCCCTAGTCGATGAATTGATAAAAATGGACACTATCAATTCTGTTGAGACTAGCATGGGTTATTCTCTAATCAGCTGATTCTCACTAGCTGGTGACATTGGGATGTCCGGAGATAAACATGGATGCTAGTTAAGGGAACTAGTTCATTGGAGTGACTGGCTGTAAGACTTCATATGGGAATCTACATGTAGATATGTCAATGAAGATCTTACTGCGGCTTAAGTGCGATGTTCCTTTGACTTGCGGTGTTCAAGTCATCTTGGTCATGGAGACTTATACTTTAACATCTTAAGCAAGCATCTCCAAGGAGGTGTGGACCCGGGATGGTTGGGTATAAGCCGAAGTGCCCGAAGATGTTTGAACAGCCTACAAAGGATTCACCACTCCTTGCGAGGAGATGTATACCCAGGCCTATCGTCGGATTGTTACTCAAAGCCTCTGGCCAGAGCATATCATGTTAAGAGTGCGAGTCTCTTAAATACATGAGAGTAATTAGAAATCCAAAGGACGAGGAAGACACTACTTGGGCTAGGTGTGACGTAGTCAGCCTAGTGGGGACTGACACCATAGACCGTGTCCTGAACCAAGTGGGTATAAGGTGGTGAAGGGAATGAGGCACGATTCATTAGAGCTGCTGAAGGGTTTCAGAATAATTTCTTCTGGGGTCAAACCGTTGATCTTTCGATTAATTGGGGATCATGATGTACTACTAGGTGCCACTCATGATCGTTCTATAATTAATGGGTTAATTATAGACGGCCAACATAAATCGAAAGCCTATTTAGTCACACGCAATACGAGTAATCCGAGGGATTTAAAACGAGTTGAAAATTGGATTTTCCGATCAAGAGAAATAAGTCGAATCTGAGTTGGTCAGAGGCGCAATGGAAGCTAAAAATGGCTAAGTCTTTTAAAGGCTTTTTGGGCGAATTAAATGAGTTTAATTCGCGACCGGTTCGGGTCGATTTGGGCCGGCCAAAGAGGGTATTATCCCTCTTTGGGTGGCCGGCCAAGAGAGAGAATTAAACCAATTTAATTGGTTTAATTAATAAAATAAATCTAGTGTGATTTGTTTTATAAATTATGGATAAATAAATTTGTATAAAGAAATTTATATAAATAAAATTTATAGAAATTTATTCTTTTATGGAAGATTAAAATAATCCATGAATTGGTTTATTTTAATTTTATAAAATCAATTATGAATTGATTTTTCCATAATAAGAAAGTTTATAAATTTCTTATAAAATTTATTCCATAATTTAAAGAGAAGAAGAATTAGTTTATTATAAATTAGTTTATAATAAAACTTGGTTTAAACGGAATAATTAGTTAAGAAAATTTATAGGATAAATTTCTTATAACTAATTCCGTTTAGAGGGAGACTTAGCAAAGAGTTGCTACTATATAAAGGACCCAAAGGCTAGCCCTTTATTCACAACATCAATCAATTAATCAAGAGATTAATTAGATCTCTCCCTCTCTCTCTTAATCTCTCCTCTCCTCTTCTTCTTCTTCCCTTAGGGCCGGCGCACCCTAGCTCCTCTAGGGCCGGCGCCCAACCAAATCCAAGAAGGTGAAGTTGCCGTGAGCATTGAAGAAGAAGAAGGAGAACCCGAACGCGAAGTAGAAGAAGCGGATAGCGACTCCTCTCTTCCGGAATACGATTCCGTTACTTCATTGGTTAGTTTTCCTAATTTTTCTCTTGTCCTTCTAGTTGTGCCTTCCGAGAATCTAGTAGTTCTCGTCGGCACAAAACTCGTGACTTTGCGAAGTCATCCCCAAGAGAACTCGGCGTGGACGCGAATAGAGGCGAAGCTTCCAAGGGACGCTACGGTTGGATCTCGTCCCTTTCTTCAAGTTACGCGAGGTATAAAAGTAAATTAGTTTACTTTTCCGCAAACTTTTATTTCATGATTATGTCGATACACTATAAGGTTGCATGCTAGATACGAAGTTAAAATAATTTAGGAAATTATTTTATGCAAACTCTTCCGCTGCACGTAAAAATTTTAAATTTTACGAACTCGTATCCTTGTCGACATGCACCCGGTCCCAACACAATCTAGGGCTAAGAAATTAGGGTTAGCTCCAACTATGGGTCCTAATGGTTTCCCTATGGCATTGTAGGTAATGTATGGGTTCTTCTTCACTTATGGTATCTCACATGTTATTTGAATAATAGGATATCCCTTCTTCCAACTTTCGGCCAAGCACTTTAACTAGGGTTTGGGATGAGTTAGGGTTTCAAGAATACTTGTTTATGGCTTTTTGTGATGTATATATATGTTCAAACATGTGGTATGAATGTTATGTTACCTAAAACCCTAACCTTATGTACTATACTTCATGATTTTTGTATGCTTATGTTAGATACCATGTTTTAGGAGGTTTCATTCATGAATGTTTTAAGCCTTATACCATGAACACAAGTGTTGTGAAGTAGGCCTCATCTTTGAGAAGAATAACGCATGATAAGTTAAACGCCTATGATAGCTATATGGTTAAGTAGGCCTTTGCATGTTCTATGTATCATGTTCATATGAATCCTACCCATGCATGCTTATGATAGATACTATGATTATGTATGCTAAGTGACATGTACTATGTATGAAATGCATGCTTACCTTATGTACCATGATCATGCAAGCTTTATGAACTAAGATGATGTTTATGCCTTAAGGCATAATTATGTATGTATGTCATGTCTTATGAATGAAGTGTTGGGACTGGGTGCATGTTGACAAGGATACGGGTTCGTAAATTTTAAAATATTTATGTGCAGCGGAAGAATTAGCATAAATAATTTCTCAAATTATTTTAAACCACGTATCTAGCATGCGACCTTATGATGTGTGGACATGATCATAAATTAAAATTTTTTGCAGAAAAGTAAACTAATTTACTTTGTACCTCGCGTAACTAGAAGAAAGGGACGAGATCCAACCGTAGCGTCCCTTGGAAGCTCCGCCTCTATTCGCGTCCACGCCGAGTTCTCTTCGGGATGACTTCACAAAGTCACGAGTTTTGTGCCGACGAGAACTACTAGATTCTCTAAAGGCACAACTAGAAGATGAAGAGAGAAGAAAGAAAACTAACCACCAAGTTACGGAATCAAAATTCTGAGAAAAGTAGGAAGGAGTCACGATCCGCTTCTTCTTCTTCTTCGGCACCTTCTTGGTGGAGGAAGCTCACGGCCACCCTAGGTATGTGTGCCGGCCCTAGGGGAGGAGAGAGAGCCGGCCCTAGAGAGAGAAGTGGGCGCCGGCCCTAGAGAGAGAGAGGGAGAGCGTTAGAGAGAGAGAGAGAGAGAGAGAGTTATTCTCTTGATTACTCAATTGG
Source organism: Boesenbergia rotunda (assembly GCA_024364735.1). Taxonomy (NCBI): domain Eukaryota; kingdom Viridiplantae; phylum Streptophyta; class Magnoliopsida; order Zingiberales; family Zingiberaceae; genus Boesenbergia; species Boesenbergia rotunda. The sequence continues at coordinate 368,443 of JAGFNQ010003196.1, read as the reverse complement.
GAATTCAAGGCTTGTCTTTGGTTCCTTTATATAGTAGCCTCTCCCTTGCCAAGTCTCCTCTTTAACAGAATTTTTCATAAGAAATTTATCCTATAAATTTTCTTATGAATTATTCCGTTTATGCCAAGTTTTATTATAACTAATTTTATAATAAAAAAATACATCTCTCCTTTTATTATGGAATAAAATTTACAAGAAATTTATAAAATTTTTCTTATCATGGAAAAATCAATTCATAATTGATTTTATAAAATTAAAATAAACCGATCCATGGTTCATTTTAATTTCCATAAAAAAAGAATAAATTTCTATAAATTTCTTTATATAAATTTTTTTACATAAATCTCTTTATATAAATTTCTTTATATAGATTTATTTATCCATAATTTTATAAAACAAATCGCGCTTGATTTATTTTATAATTTAAACTAATTAAATTGGTTTCTCTCTTTTTGGTGGCTGGCCACTCCAAGCCCTTCCCTCGCGAATTAAACTCATTTAATTCGCCCAATAAGCCTTCAAAAGACTTAGCCATTTTAAGCTTCCATTGCACCTCTGATAAATTCAGATTCGACTTATTTCTCTTGATCGGAAAATCCAATTTTTAACTCATTTTAAATCCCTCGGATTACTCGTAGTGCGTGTGACTAAATAAGCTTTCGATTTATGTTGGTCGTCTATAATTCATCAATTATAGAACGATCATGAGTGGCACCTAGTAGTACATTATGATCCCCAATTAATCGAAAGATCAACGGTTGACCTCAGAAATTATTCTGAAACCCTTCAGCAGCTCTAATGAATCGTGCCTCATTCCCTTCACCATCTTATACCCACTTGGTTCAGGACATGGTCTGTGTATGTCAGTCCCCACTAGGCTGACTACGTCACACCTAGCCCAAGTAGTGTCTTTCTCGTCCTTTGGATTTCTAATTACTCTCATGTATTTAAGAGACTCATACTCTAAACATGACATGCTCTGGCCAGAGGCTTTGAGTAACAATCCGACGATAGGCCTGGGTATACATCTCCTCGCAAGGAGTGGTGAATCCTTTGTAGGCTGTTCAAACATCTTCGGGCACTTCGGCTTGTACCCAACCATCCTGGGTCCACACCTCCTTGGAGATGCTTGCTTAAGATGTTAAAGTATAAGTCTCCATGACCAAGATGACTCGAACACCGCAAGTCAAAGGAACATCGCACTTAAGCTGCGGTAAGAACTTCACTGACCTGTCTATGTATAGACTACCATGTGAAGTTTTACAGTCAGTCACTCCAATGAACTAGTTCCCTTAACTAGCATCCATGTTTATCTCCGGACATCCCAATGTCACCAGCCAGTGAGAATCAGCTGATTAGAGAATAACTCATGCTAGTCTCAACAGAATTGATAGTGTCCATTTTTATCAATTCATCGACTAGGGATATTTTCAATACTTCACAATTGCACATGTAGAGATAATCACTAGTTGTGATCCCATCACAAATTCTCTTATGCTGTGAATTGTATTGTGGACATTCAGTAGATGAGTTTAAGATCCCAATCAAATACACAAACATGTATACTCAAATAATGAATTATCATTTATTAAAATAAATGTTTACAATCATAAGGCGATTGCCTTAGAACACTTCTCTCATATCACTAACAAACTCCCACTTGGCCTAATGTCAATCGCTACGGTATCCAATACCACAGGCTCTAACATGACCCTCAAACTTGTTTTGAGGCAAGGCCTTAGTTAAAGGATCCGTTAAATTCCTTTCAGTGGGAATTTTCTCAATTTGTATATCATTCCTACTTATAATCTCTCTGATCAGATGATAGCGGCGAAGCACGTGTTTGGATCGCTGATGAGACCTTGGTCCCTTTGCATGTGCAATAGCTCCATTGTTGTCGCAGTAAACCGGCACTGCTTCATCAATAGTTGGAACCACACCAAGTTCGGAGACAAACTTCTTGTTCCAGACTGCTTCCTTTCCTGCTTCCGAAGCTGCGATATATTCTACTTCCGTGGTAGAATCCGCTACGGTGTCTTGTTTGGAACTTTTCCAACTTATTGCGCCTCCATTCAAAGTAAATACGTTTCCAGACTGAGATTTGCAGTCATCCTTATCTGTCTGGAAACTGGCATCTGTATACCCACGTATTACCATATCTCCTTCTCCATATATTAGGAACACATCCTTAGTTCTTCTTAAGTACTTAAGGATTGTCTTGACAGCCGCCCAATGATCCATTCCAGGATCCGACTGGTATCTGCTGGAGACGCTCAAAGCATACGATACATCGGGCCTTGTACATAACATAGCATACATGATAGATCCTATCGCGGATGCATAAGGAATCTTATTCATGCAAATCCTCTCGTCTTCCATGCGCGGACACATAGACTTTAAAAGGTTGATCCCATGCCTGATGGGAAGGTAACCTTTCTTGAATTCCGACATGCTAAACCTTTTTAGCACTCGGTCTATATATGTAGACTGTGAAAGACCAAGCAACCGTTTTGATCTATCTCTATAGATTCTAATCCCAAGGATATAGGTTGCTTCTCCCAGGTCTTTCATGGAGAAAGTTTTGGACAACCATATTTTAACTGTCTGTAAGACTGATATATCGTTTCCTATAAGTAATATGCCATCGAATATAATACTAGGAATACGACTGCACTCCCACTAACCTTCTTGTACACACAAGGTTCGTCAGGATTTTGTGAGAAATCAAACTCTTTGATTGTCTCATCAAAACGGATGTTCCAGCTCCTTGATGCTTGCTTCAGTCCATATATGGATCGTCGAAGCTTGCATACTTTGGTTTTATCAACTGATGTGAAACCTTCAGGTTGTATCATGTATACATCCTCAAGTAGGTTTCCATTAAGGAAAGCTGTTTTCACATCCATTTGCCATATCTCATAATCATAATGAGCTGCTATGGCTAGGAGCATCCGAATGGATTTAAGCATAGCTACTGGCGAATAGGTTTCGTCATAATCAATTCCTTGTTTCTGATGATATCCTTTTGCCACTAATCTAGCCTTAAAGGTAACAACATTACCTTCCATGTCGGTTTTCTTCTTGAAAACCCACTTGCACCCTATGGGCTTAATCCCTTCAGGTGGGTTAACCAAGTCCCATACTTGGTTTTCGTACATGGAATCCATTTCCGACTTCATGGCTTCAAGTCATTTGTCCCTTTCTGAATTTTTCAGAACATCTTCATAACTGATAGGTTCATCAATGTTCGATTCACTTATGAGAAATCCGTATCTCTCTAGAATATTGCGTGTAACGCCCACTTTTTTTTTTTTTAAAGTGGCGTTATGTTAACATACCTAGGGCATGTAGACATCATAATGCAGCGGAAACCTTTAACTTACTCCTACATGCACTTACTACCATTTCTAGCATCATAACATAGGAACTTAGCATAGTAACTTTATACTTAGCATCATATCATACTTAGCATCATGTCATTCGTAGCATCATGTCATACTTAGCATCATGTCATAGAGTCATACTCAAGCACATAATAATAAAGGTAAAGTTCTATCATAAAACGAGCAACCATATCGCTCCTTGGCCAAGTCACTATCACACACATTCTTTGATGCCCTCCTACTGCTTCCTTACTGTCCCTTTGCATGATCTGCAGTATAAGAAAACAAGACTATAAGCACACAGGCTTAGTAAGACTCTTTCCTACTCACTAAAACCATTCATCATTCAATCATGAGCATATAAGACATTAGCATACTTAGTGCTTTACTTAGAACATAAGCCTTTTCATCACTTAGCACACCTTCGTTATGACATAAGCATAACTTCATCACATTCATAGCATGGCATAAACATATCCATAAGAACATTCATGGCATGACACGATACTTGGCATAGACATAAATATCGTAAACATTCATAGCATGGCATAGTGCTTGGCGTAAACATAGACATAATACACATAATCTCATAAACATTCTTAGCATGGCATGAACCTAAATAAAATCATGGCATCCTAACTCAGCTTAACATAATTAAATCATGGCATCATGAATTATTATGGACATAATTAAAATCATGGCATTCTAACTCAGCATAAATATAATTAAATCATGGCATTCTAAACTAGCATGAACATAAATAAATCATGGCATTCTAACTTAACATAAAACTAGTTAAATCATGGCATCCTAAACTAGCATGTACATAAATAAATCATGGCATCCTAAACTAGCATGAACATAAGTAAATCATGGCATTCTAGACTAGCATGAACACAATCAAATCATGGCATCATATATTAACACGAAACATAAACAAAATCATTTGCGTAAACATATCTTGCATAAACTTACTTTGCATACTATTCTTATCATAAATATAATGCATAACATGGATGGATGCATGTGGCAATTGCATATATATATATATATATATATATATATATAGATGCTTAATCTTTAAAAACATGCTTTTAAAATATCATAACATTCATTGGGCCCTGGCTTGTACCACATTCATTCATCATATGCACGCATCCCTAAGTAAATACGAGGTAGCTAATCTCGACCTACTAGGGTATGGACAGCTTCATCGGTAGTCCCGAACCGTAAGGACAGCATCATCGGTAGTCCCGAACCATGGACAGCATCATCGGTAGTCCAGAACCGTGGACATTACTTAGGTCCGGTACAAGCCCATAAAATAAAATATAATGCTTTCACATGCTTTCCATTCATCATCATTCATTTATCATACTTGTCATTCATCATCATTCATTCATCATACTTAACATCATCGTTATGCCCTAAAGGCATGTACTTTAACCTCATTCATAAGACATGGCATACTTACATCTTATTCATAAAACATGGCATATCCTTCATAAACATGGCATATCATTCATAAACATGGCATATCATTCATAAGACATGGCATACTTACATATTATTCACAAATCATGGCACATGTCTAAACATCTATGACTTAACATATAATTCATGACATACAAACTAAGAGTTTAGTTAACATAGAACTTCTTCCATCTTACTAAGCATCTTTGGAGATTTAACCCAACCCTAGCCCTAGGTTATGTCCTTGGCCGAAAGTCCCCAAGGAACCCTAGGTCCATGAAACTTCACATAACCTCCCAACTAACATCCCATACATATATACTAGGCCATAGGGAACATTTAATCCCATACTTAAGGCCAACCCTAATCCTTTGACCCAACTCTTGCTCTTGGTCGAACCTTCAAGGCCATGGGGGCATGGAAAAATTTCCAATAAAACCCCAAATCAATTGCTTAAACACCAACCATACCTTACCATAGGGCCATTGGGACCCTTACTTGAAATAAGCCCTAACTTCCCACCCTATTAGGGTTCTTGGCCGAAACCTATAAGGTCTCTAGGCCATGTGAAACATTCACATAAACACCCTCCATCTCTCTTATATCATGAAAAAACATAAAACATATGCTTGAGGTCTTAAACCCAACCCTACACATGGGTCCTTCATGTTGGCCGAAACCCTAGGGTACCCCAAAAATTCCCAAAAATTATACTTAACCTCTAAACATCATAAGGGAACATTAAATAACATTATACAGATTTTTAGCATCATTATGGACCCTAAAACATGGTGGCCGAAACCCATAGGGTTTCTAGGGTGTTGATTCTATTCCTTTCATGTTGGCCGAAACCTTAAGGTGTCTTAGGGTACTCCAAAAATTCCCAAAAATTATACTTAACCTCTAAACATCATAAGGGAACATTAAATAACATTATACAGATTTTTAGCATATTTATAGACCTAAAAATCATGGTGGCCGAAACCCTTAAGCATGAGGGTCTTGGTTTTCTTTCCTTTCAACATCAAATTTGAAAACCAACCACTATATCATACTAAAAATCATAAAAATCATAGGGAACTATTATACCACAGGTGAGGGAGTCTTACCTTGGGATTTCTTGATTTTTAGACCTTAAAAGAGAAAGAACTTGTAGAACTCTTGACCCTTGATCCCTCCTTGCCCTTGTACTCTTGTGAAGACTTTAGATCTAGGAGATGGAACCTTGGTGGAAACTTTTCCAAGGGGAAAACCTCTTCTTGGTGCTCGTCAAGAATGAGGGGAGGAAGAGAGGAGGAAATGCAATTGAAAGAAGAGAGAATGAAACTCCGAAACCCCCCTATTTATCATCCATTAAAGAGGTAAATGAAGAGTCTCTCCATGACTCTTCATCTTCATCCTAATCTTAACTTATATCCACTTCATTTCCTCATAGAAATCCCTTGCTAGGTGAGTTGGTTAAGGCTTACATGGTTGTACAAGAGGTCCAAGGTTCAATCCTTGGCTCATGCACCTTTATTTTTATTTCATTTATTTTATTATTTTTATTTCCTAAATTCCAAAAATCCCCCCTAAAATCACCCATAATTATGCCAATATTCCTAAATAAAATTTTTTTATATTTATATTAATTTTACCTAATTAATACCCATTTTTGGAGCCCATTTAAAGCTCATTAGTACCTAGTTTTTCTCAATTTAAATGAGAAAACATGGATTTCTAGGCCCAATTTTACATAATTATTTCTGGGCCCCTCGAAAAATTATCTAGACATGCTCAATATTTTAAGAAAATATTAAGAGAATTTTCTGAGTCGTTACATTGCGTGTCCTATCAGACCTACGAAGAGTGGTGTTGTTTTAGGTTCAACTGATAGCTCATCATTATGAGTTATTGGTTGTGGGTCTAGACTAGGTGTCTCTGTAATGTCTATTGGAGTTTCTTGAACTTCATCAAGTTCAATGCCACTCCCACTGTTTTCTTGTAAAAGAAACTCTTTTTCCAGAAATACAGCATGCCTTGAAACAAACACCTTTTGTTCCAAGGGATGATAGAATTGGTAACCCTTTGTTTCCTTAGGGTATCCAATAAATAGACATTTATCAGACTTAGCATCCAATTTGTCTGATACAGTCCGCTTCACATAAGCAGGACAACCCCATATCTTAAGGTGAGTTAAGTGAGGTTTCTTACTATTCCATGTCTCATATGGAGTAGTAGAGACTACCTTGGTCGGGACTCTGTTTAGCAAGTAAACAGCTGTCTTTAGTGCATAGCCCCAAAAGGATTTTGGAAGAGTTGCATGATTCATCATCGACCTAACCATGTCCATCAAGGTTCGGTTGCGCCTCTCAGATACACCATTATGCTGTGGTGTATACGGCGGAGCCCATTGGGACAATATCCCATTGTCCCTAAGATAATCTTGAAACTCTTGACTTAAGTATTCACCACCCCGATCGGATCGAAGTATCTCAATTCTTTTGCCAAGCTGTTTCTCTACTTCATTTTTGAACTCTTTGAATTTCTCAAAAGCTTCAGATTTGTGTTTCATTAAGAACACGTACCCAAATCGTGAGTGATCATCGATAAAGGTGATGAAGTAGCTATAGCCTCCTTGTGCAAGAGTTGACATTGGTCCACATACATCAGTATGTATTAGACCAAGCAATTCTCCCACTGGATTACCTTTTCCAGAAAAGGGTAATTTGGTCATTTTGCCTTTTAAGCATGATTCGCATGTATCAAATGAATCGGGTTCAAATGATTCGAAAATTCCACATCGGTGTAATTTGGTCATGCGTTTCTTACTTACATGGCCAAGACGACAGTGCCACGTGTAGGAGTGTATTCGATTATCTATTCTAGCACGTTTGTTGCTAACTTCGATATTGAAAACGTCACCGGATAAATCTAACGTGTAGATACCATTGCACAAAGTTCTATTCCCATAAAGAACGCCATTTAAAGTTATGTAACAACAATTGTTACTAAAAGTTAAATGATAACCCTTTTCATTCAAACATGAAATAGATACAATGTTCTTTATTATCGAAGGAACGAAATAACAATTATCCAATTCTAAGACACGTCCAGTAGGGAGCTTCAGCAAATATGTTCCGATGGCAACAGCAGCAATCGTTGCTCCATTTCCAACTCGCAAATTCGCTTCTCCTTTGACGAGTCTTCTTCTATTCCTTAGCCCCTGTATGTCATTACATATATGTGAGCTGCACCCAGTATCAAGTACCCAGGTATTTGAGGAAATAGAGTGACATTCAATAATGAAGATACCTGAAGAGGATGGGGCATCGGATGCCTTCTTCCTCAAGGACTCAAGATAAACCTTGCAGTTTCTTCGCCAGTGACCCTCCTTGCCACAGTGATGGCATGTGCCTTTTGGTTTCTTTTTAGTCTTTTTGGCCTTTTTCTTCTTTCCCTTATTCTGTTCTTTGGCCTTCCTCTTAGAACCTTTCTTTGAGGAATCAACTAACAGTGCTGTCTTCTGATCCTGCTTTACAGAAGGCTCTATAGTCTTCAGCAGGTTGAGCAACTCAGGAATGGTAGTCTCCAGCTTGTTCATCCGATAGTTCATCACAAATTGTGAATAACTTTTGGGCAAACAATGCAGAATTAAGTCAATACTTAGTTCATGATCCATTGCAAAACCGAGTGTGTTCAGTCGCTCAATGTACCCCAACATCTTTAACACAAACTGTGAGGCAGAAGTGCCTTCCTGCATCCTAGAGGTGAAGAGGAGTCTGGAGACTTCGAACCTTTCAGATCTCGCCTGCTCTTCGAACAACTCATGAAGATGGAAGATGATGGTATAAGCATCCATATGCTCATGCTGCTTTTGCAGCTCAGGTACCATAGAGGCTAGCATGATGCAACTCGCAAGTTCAGAATCGGTCACATGTTTCTGATAGGCCACTAACTGGTCTGGAGTTGCACCCTCTGGAGGATGGTTGGGAAGTTGATCTTCAAGGACATAAGCAAGCTTCTCTGCCTTGAGGACTATCCTCAGGTTTCGAAGCCAGTCCATGAAGTTTGGCCCAGTTAGTTTATTGGTGTCCAAAATGGAACGCAAATTTAGAGAAGACATGATCGAGTGATTATCCTAGAAATACAAATTGAGCTTATGTGAGAAGAAGAATAAAGAATGTATCAACATACATTAATAAAACGCTATTTATTTTTCAAATTGAATAACCCTTTTTATCAATTCGGGAGATCGTAGGAACATCTCCAAATAGGTTGATATCCAACCATAGATAAGAACAACCATGGCTGTGGCCATCAAGTTTTTCTTAGCTATGAAGGTAGGTAATTATACCGATTACATATCACATATATGTAACTATCACTTTATGCTATCAACTAATTGAATGTTTGCATAAATCATTGGGTTGTTAACTCATTAACAAGTATGCAACATTATACATAGCACCCAACTGCACCTCTCTTTACATCGACCTTGGCTGTGGCACAACAAATCAATGCTCCAAGCTTAAGGCTGACCCATTAATCAAGAAATAGTTTTAATATGGTTGGAGCTCATTCAACCGTTTAGTCAGGCTTGGATGTGTCCAACAACCAAAACTAAGGATTGACCTCTGACTCCAACTATATTATACATAAACTAATTCCATGGTTTGAACATGTTGAGGTTCATGCCGGGCATGGATGTGTCCATCAACCTAAACGAGAAACAAAACTCTGATTCTAACCATATTAATGGAAGGTGTTGGCCTTAATATTTTGTAAGGGGTTTTGGGTCTCATCCTTTCTTTTCTAAGCACATTGATGACATATAATCATGTCATGACTAATGATTTCCATAATAAAGTATGTATGTGACTTAATTTATCAAGTCTCATTAATTGAATTAGGAACCGGATTTCCTAATTCCAATTTCATACTTTATTCAAGGAATTATTTTGGGAAACAATTTCCTAAATTGTCATAATCAATTTAGGAAATAATATGTTTTAAGACTTTGATTTCTCTAAATCAAATCTTATTAAATTAAAAGACAATTCCCTTAATTCAACTACATATTATTTTCATGAAAATCCCTTTTAAGAAAACTCTATAAAAAACCATTTTCCTAATTAATTTTGGAGACAACAATATGTAAGAGCATCACCTCTTAAATCATATTTTATTCATGGATTTAATTAATTACAACAAATCATTTTCTAAGGGTGGCTCCCCGAGGCTCAGATACCCAAAGAAAAGTAATTTGTCGTAAATCCAATTTGGTCCGCTTCGGAAGCGTAACCAAATTAAACATAACAATTTTATTTAAAATTGGGAAATTAAATTACAACAACTAACTTTAAATTGGACGGCTCCCCGAGGCTCAATCCAAAAATAAAGAATTTTGTTGTCAATTTAAAAACCAATTCAAATTTAATTGTCAATTAATTGTCCATAAATTTGTCTAGACTTTCTTGAAAGAAAGTGCCCAAAATTATAAGATTTCATAATAGGTTTCAGAATAATTGTAAGTTTCTCGTACAAAGAAAACTTACATATTTCCAAAATTGGAAAATTTCTAAAATAGAAAATTTTCCAAAATTGGAAAGTTTCCAAAGATGGAAAGTTTTCACAATTATTATAAAATTTCAAAAACTAGAAAATTTCAAAAGTTTGCAAAATTTCATGAGGATTTCCAAACTTTGAAATTCCTAAATCTAAAATATATTATAATTGGAAGGTTTCCATAATTGAAAAATTTTCCAAAATTGAGATCATGACAAAGTTTTTCACAAAACAATTATATGATTATGTCGAACACTAACCGACTCTGATACCATTGTTGGGACCGGGTGCATGTTGACAAGGATACGGGTTCGTAAATTTAAAAATATTTACGTGCAGCGGAAGAATTAGCATAAATAATTTCTCAAATTATTTTTAACCACGTATCTAGCATGCGACCTTATGATGTGTGGACATGATCATAAATTAAAATTTTTGCAGAAAAGTAAACTAATTTACTTTGTACCTCGCGTAACTCGAAGAAAGGGACGAGATCCAACCGTAGCATCCCTTGGAAGTTCCGCCTCTATTCGCGTCCACGCCGAGTTCTCTTCGGGATGACTTCGCAAAGTCACGAGTTTTGTGCCAACGAGAACTACTAGATTCTCTAAAGGCACAACTAGAAGATCAAGAGAGAAGAAAGGAAACTAACCACCAAGTTACGGAATCAAAATTCTGGGAAAGTAGGAAGGAGTCGCGATCTGCTTCTTCTTCTTCTTCGGCACCTTCTTGGTGGAGGAAGCTCACGGCCACCCTAGGTATGTGTGCCGGCCCTAGGGGAGGAGAGAGAGCCGGCCCTAGAGAGAGAAGTGGGCGCCGGCCCTAGAGAGAGAGAGGGAGAGAGTTAGAGAGAGAGAGAGAGTTATTCTCTTGATTACTCAATTGGGAATTCAAGGCTTGCCTTTGGTTCCTTTATATAGTAGCCTCTCCCTTGCCAAGTCTCCTCTTTAACGGAATTTTTCATAAGAAATTTATCCTATAAATTTTCTTATGAATTATTCCGTTTATGCCAAGTTTTATTATAACTAATTTTATAATAAAACAAATACATCTCTCCTTTTATTATGGAATAAAATTTATAAGAAATTTATAAAATTTTTCTTATCATGGAAAAATCAATTCATAATTGATTTTATAAAATTAAAATAAACCGATCCATGGTTCATTTTAATTTCTATAAAAAAAGAATAAATTTCTATAAATTCCTTTATATAAATTTCTTTACATAAATCTCTTTATATAAATTTCTTTATATAGATTTATTTATCCATAATTTTATAAAACAAATCGCGCTTGATTTATTTTATAATTTAAACCAATTAAATTGGTTTCTCTCATTTTGGTGGCCGGCCAAACCAAAGAGGGTGGGCACCCTCTTTGGCCGGCCACTCCAAGCCCTTCCCTCGTGAATTAAACTCATTTAATTCGCCCAATAAGCCTTCAAAAGACTTAGCCATTTTAAGCTTCCGTTGCGCCTCTGATAAATTCAGATTCGAGTTATTTCTCTTGATCGGAAAATCCAATTTTCAACTCGTTTTAAATCCCTCGGATTACTCGTAGTGCGTGTGACTAAATAGGCTTTCGATTTATGTTGGCCGTCTATAATTCATCAATTATAGAACGATCATGAGTGGTACCTAGTAGTACATTATGATCCCCAATTAATCGAAAGATCAACGGTTGACCTCAGAAATTATTCTGAAACCCTTCAGCTGCTCTAATGAATCGTGCCTCATTCCCTTCACCATCTTATACCCACTTGGTTCAGGGCATGGTCTGTGTGTGTCAGTCCCCACTAGGCTGACTACGTCACACCTAGCCCAAGTAGTGTCTTTCTCGTCCTTTGGATTTCTAATTACTCTCATGTATTTAAGAGACTCATACTCTAAACATGACATGCTCTGGCCAGAGGCTTTGAGTAACAATCCGACGATAGGTCTGGGTATACATCTCCTCGCAAGGAGTGGTGAATCCTTTGTAGGCTGTTCAAACATCTTCGGGCACTTCGGCTTGTACCCAACCATCCTGGGTCCACACCTCCTTGGAGATACTTGCTTAAGATGTTAAAGTATAAGTCTCCATGACCAAGATGACTCGAACACCGCAAGTCAAAGGAACATCGCACTTAAGCTGTGGTAAGAACTTCACTGACCTGTCTATGTGTAGACTACCATGTGAAGTTTTACAGTCAGTCACTCCAATGAACTAGTTCCCTTAACTAGCATCCATGTTTATCTCCGGACATCCCAATGTCACCAGCCAGTGAGAATCAGCTGATTAGAGAATAACCCATGCTAGTCTCAACAGAATTGATAGTGTCCGTTTTTATCAATTCATCGACTAGGGATATTTTCAATACTTCACAATTGCACATGTAGAGATAATCACTAGTTGTGATCCCATCACAAATTCTCATATGCTGTGAATTGTATTGCGGGCATTCAGTAGATGAGTTTAAGATCCCAATCAAATACACAAACATGTATACTCAAATAGTGAATTATTATTTATTAAAATAAATGTTTACTATCATAAGGCGATTGCCTTAGGACACTTCTCTCATATCACTAACATGAAGATGATGAATGAAGATAATGTTTATGCCTTAAGGGCATAATGATGTTATGAATTAAGTATGAATGATGAAATGCCAAGTATGCTTTATGTCATGCTTCATGTAACAAGATTATGTTCATGTCTTTAAGTATGTTATGTATGTTCTATGAATGATGAAGCATGTGAAGTTATTTTACTTTATGAATGGGCTTTTACCGGACCGAAGTAAGGGTCCAAGGGATGGGCACCTTAAGAACACCTCGGTTCTGGACTACCGTAGCTGTCCACGGTTCTGGGACTACCGTAGCTGTCCAACAGGGATGGGTACCTTAAGAACGCCTCGGTTTTTGGAACTACCGTAGTTGTTCCTACCCTAGTAGGTCGAGACTAGCTACCTCGTATTTACTTAGGGATGCGCGCATATGATGTATGTATGTGGTACAAGCCGGAGACCCCCAATGATGTTATGATTATGTTTAAGTATTTATAATTATGGTTTTCAAATAAGCATTCTTATGTTATATGCATTTGACCCATGCATCCATTCATGTTATGCATCCATGCCATGTTAAATGTTTCATATGCTTATGTTTTATGTAAGATCCATGTCATGTTAAATGTTTCATATGCTTATGTTTTATGTAAGATCCATGCCATGTTAAATGTTTCATATGCTTATGTTTTATGTAAGAACCATGCCATGTTAAATGTTTCATATGCTTAAGTTTTATGTAAGATCCATGCCATGTTAAATGTTTCATATGCTTATGTTTTATGTTAAGAACCATGTCATGTTAAATCTTCCATATGCATATGTTTTATGTAAGAACCATGTCATGTTAAATGTTTCATATGCTTATGTTTTATGTTAAGAACTATGCCATGTTAAATCTTCCATTTGCTTATGTTTTATGTAAGAACCATGCCATGTTAAATGTTTCATATGCTTAGGTTTTATGTTACGAACTATGTCATGTTAAATATTTCATATGCGTATATTTTATGTGATGTATGGTTTTAGTGAGTAGGAAAGGGTCTTACTAAGCCTATGTGCTTATAGTCTTATTTTTTTATATCACAGATCAAGCAAGAGGATAATAAGAGAAGCAGCAGGAGGGGCAAGAGAGTGTGTGTGGCAATGACATGGCAGAAGAAAAAGAAAAAGTTTTAATATTTATACTTTGTCACATGTTCTATATTTTTGCAAGTCTCATGCTATACTTAGGATGATTTTGGTCAAGGAAAAAAAATACACTTGCTACTTATGTTGCCTAATGGATGACTCACGTGATTTTATATCATGATGCTATGTATGATGTTAATATGCTAAGTTCCTATGTCACCATGTTTAGGAAGGATAGTTAAGACATGTATACATGATTTAGGAGTTAGGCGCATGTATGTTTAAGTCTTAAGTTATTTCGCTGCATTATGATGCTCACATGCCCTATGTATGTTAGCGTAACACCGCCTCTCGCCACACTATAAGGTGGGGGAAAGAGGCGGGCGTTACAGGTTGGTATCAGAGCCGTTTGTCATCTCATTACACACACATCAAGCCTTCTCCCTGCCGCTTCCAAGTAAGTACCTCTATGCATACCTTACGTTCTTTATGATCCTAGAATATGCAAGCATGAATGATACCTTATGATAAAAAGTACTTTTAGGATATGTAATATGAATAATACATTACCTTATTTTTTTATGAAACCAAATACTTTACAATTGGATATGCGGGTAGGAATAACAAAAACATATATTAGCCATACTTGTCTTTTTATGAAGAGAAGCATGGCTAGAAGACAGAGTAACAGACTTAATGAGACAACTCCATCGCCTGACCTGATGCAATTAGTGACCCAACTTTAGCGTCAAGTTACCGAGCAGCAGCAAATCATTAATACCTTGATGAAACAACAAGAAAATTCTACCACTCCACCTGTGAACCAGACTGTTATACCCATCGCGCCCACGGTTACGCAAACCCCTCCGACAGGCCCGACCACTGTAGCACGACAAGAAGCTTATCTGATCCAGTGGTTGAGGCTGAAACTGGAAAATTTCTCGGGTGCTGGCGAACCATGGGATGCCCAAGCGTGGTTCAAGACAGTAGAAAGTACAATGGAGCTGCTGGACTGGCCTGAACATGAGAAGATCAAGTGTGCATCATTCTGCCTTTCTGGGGACGCCAGAATGTGGTGGGAAAGGGTCAAGGCCAAGAGACAGGTGAACCAGATGACGTGGTCAGATCCAGAGATGTTCGAGGAGGATCCAGAGATGTTCGAGGAAGATCCCGAGATGCTCGAGGAGGATCCCGAGATGTTCGAGGAAGATCCCGAGATGCTCGAGGAGGACCCCGAGATGCTCGAGGAAGACCCCGAGATGCTCGAGGAAGATCCAAAGATGCTCGAGGAAGACCCTGAGATGCTCGAGGAAGACCCCGAGATGCTCGAGGAAGTTCCCGAGATGATCGAAGAGGATCCCGAGATGGATGAGGAGGATCCGATGGAATCGGTAGAAGATCCCGAGACGGGCCGAGTAGAGATGAACGAGAGAGTGATAGCCACTGCCATAATTTTTTTTTTTATGGGAGTGATGTCAACCTATCTAGTTCAGTAAGTTCGGTTAGTTGTTGTATATGAACTTATAAAGTCAAATAAATAAAGTTGTATTAAAATGGTGATCCGAGTCTTCGGAGAATCAAGCAGGAGGTCCTAGAGGGAAAGGGCGAGGGTTTTCGTATCGCCGACGGGGGAGTACTATACCTTAGGGGCCGCCTATATATCCCTAATGATCCGGAGCTGAGAAGAGAAGTATTAGCAGAAGCTCACGGAGCCCCGTATTCGATGCATCCGGGATCCACCAAAATGTATCAAGACCTATTGGAGAAATTCTGGTGGTCCTGTATGAAGAGAGATGTGGCTTAGCATGTTAGCACTTGCCTGACCTGCCAATGAGTGAAAGCAGAACACCAGCGACCCAGAGGAGTTCTGCAGCCACTTCCAATTCCGGAATGGAAATGAGAAGATATCTCTATGGATTTCATTTCAGGACTTCCCAGGACTACAAACGGATATGATGCAATATGGGTAATTGTGGATAGGCTGACGAAGTCTGCCCACTTCCTAGCAATCAAGATGACTTATCCGATTGAGCAACTAGCTCAGTTATATGCTAAGGAGATAATTAGACTTCATGGAGTTCCCAAGACCATCATCTCAAATAGGGATGGTCGCTTTACTTCACATTTTTGGGAGTGTGTCCAGAAGTCTCTCGGCACTAAACTACGATTCAACACCGCCTTTCAGCCTCAAACTGACGGGCAAATCGAACGAGTGAATCAAGTACTGGAGGACATGTTGCGGGCTTGTGCCCTGGATTTCAAAGGGAGTTGGTGCCGATATCTATGTTTAGCGGAATTCGCTTACAATAATAGCTACCAAGCTACTATCGGAATGGCACCTTATGAAGCTTTGTACGGGAGGAGATGTAGGTCTCCAATCTATTGGTACGAAGGTGGTGAAAAGAAGGAAATGGGGCTCAAGACAGATCTCATCGACGACACCACCCGAGCTATACAGGGCATTCGACAACGGATAGAAGCTGCTCAGAGCCGGCAGAAGAATTATGTGGATGTCCGGCATAGACCACTGGAATTTGATGTTGGAGATTTGGTATTTCTCAAAGTGGCTCCTATGAAAGGGGTAACGAGATTCGGGAAGAAAGAAAAATTAAGTCTGCGTTATGTGGGATCGTACCCGATTCTGAAAAGAGTTGGCAAGGTGGCATATGAGCTAGAGCTGCCTCAAGAGATGTCGGCTATCCATACCGTGTTCCATGTGTCGATGCTCAAGAAGTGTATTCCAAACACAGATCAAGTGATCGAGTCGCAGACAGTACAAGTTCAGGAGGATCTAAGTTTTGAAAGCCGACCTATTCAGATCCTGGATCGGGAAATCAAAAAGCTAAGGAACAAGGAGGTACCCTTAGTCAAGGTCCTATGGCAAAGTCAAAGGTTCGAGGAAGCTACCTGGGAGCGCGAGGACGAGATGAGACACAAGAACCCAGAGCTATTCTAAGTTCGAGGACGAACTTTCACGAGGTATGGGGGATTGTAACAACCCGTAAAATCCTCTCAATATTTTTTTTTAAAAATATTGATCATGCCTAGATAGATTCTCGAGGAACATTGGAGTACTAGTATGAACATTAGCATGATTATCCATGATTCTCCATATAGACTAAGAAGCTAAGTAATAATGGGTCTCACATGGGCCCTTCTAATACTATGGCCACTAAGGGACCTTAGGTAAAATTTTATCATGAATGGAAATGGATGTCAATTAGAAATATTAACATAAACCTTAGTGGGCTCTTATATGGGCCTTGGCAAAAATGATTATAAAAGTAATAAAAAGAAGTGCATGCACCAAGGATTGAACCTTGGACCTAGTGTATCACCATGCATGTACTAACCAATTCACCTAGCAAGGGAGTGCTAGTGGAAAAGGAAAAGGATTGTTGTTAAGGCTAAGAGGAAGTGAAGAGTCACCATGTGAGGAGGCACCATGACTTTTCACTTGCCCCCTCCACTTAGTATAAGAAGGGTGGATGAGAGGGGAAAGAACTTAAGTTATTTTCTTTTACACTAAGACTTTTCCTCTTCCCTTCTTCCTTCTCCGTCCTCCTTCTAGCCGAAACCCACAAGGGGTTTCTCCTTTAGAAAAGTTTCACAAGGAGACTTCTTCTTCAAGATCTAAGGGCTTCCTACAAGGCTACAAGGGCTAGGGGTGGTCTAAGGTCAAGGAGGTTTTCTTTTGCTTCTTTATTCAAGGTTATAACCAAGATAAACCAAGGTAAGACTCCCTCACTTGTGGTATAATAGCTTCCAAGTTGTTTTCATGATATAAAATTTTGTTTGGACTCCATGTTGAGAAAACTATGGTTAGGGCTTTCAAAGGTTTCGGCCAAAGCATGTTGTAGATTTGGGATGACATCAAAACCCCTCATTTATGCTCCCTAATGTTTTCTTATGATTAATAAAGGATGAATTATGATTGGCGGAATTTTTGTAGCACCCAAAGAGGCCCTTGAAGTTTCGGCCACACCTATATTTTAGGAATTAAGATTAGATCTAATCCTCCAAGTATGTTACTATGAACCCCTATGATATAATTGTTAGGATCGATACGCCTTGCTAGAGGGGGGGTGAATAGCAAATCGTCTAATCTTCTTGTACCTACGTTGTTAGTTGCACAGCGGAAACAATAATAAAAACAATAAACAATGCTAACAAGAAGGGTTTACTTGGTATCCACCCCGGCCGGGTGACTAATCCAAGAATCCGTCGGTGGATCACTCCCCGGATAACCTCCGGCTAGCCCGCGTCGCTCCTTGTGGGTGGAGAAACCTCGCCACAACACCTCGGCACTATCTGGGCACAAAAGACTACTAACACGCTTTACCCAAGCGAGTTTCATCAAGAAACGAGGTAGGAAACGAGCCCCTTTCAATAGGGCTTGTGTCTGAAACAGCCGCTAGCAGGTGACTGCCCAAATAGCAGTCACCTGCTCCTATTCAGATTTGACCATTGCAGCACAATATTCGAATCTGCCAGCCTGTTCCAGCCTACACAATTCGACTGCCCAAATGGTAGTCACCTGCTCCACACCTAAGCCTAGGGTTTCACTCCGAGTACAAATCTCTCTGCACTCAAACCCTCCCGGCTTAGCCCCTGAGTACAAACACTCACACTCAGACCCTCACAACCCAGTTGACTCTTCACCAGCAGTCTTGACTGTTGCCTTCACGCCCTCTTCATCTTCGACCCTCGTCCCTCGGATGCGCACGCAAGCTTCCAGCTTGCCTCCATGCCACCCTTCACGTACGCCTCGATGTCCGCGTCCCTCGGCTCATCATCTCTGTTATGCAATGGTCCCTCGGATGCACACACAAGCCTCTAGCTTGCCTCCATGTCATCCTTCACCTGAAGACATCAACCAAGTTAATGTGTACCTGTACACCTGCACACTCAACATACACATATGAGATAACAAGGGTAAACCTAACTTAAACCCTTTGCACAAACATCAAAACACTTGGTCACTCTGGACCACAGATTGCCTCAACAATAATGAATGTTAATCATAAGTTTTATGAACTTTTCATGGACTTATTTCCCTTCTAGGGTTTCGACCAAGGCATGATTTAGGGTAAGGACTTAGGGGTTAGATCCAATCAAGGGTCCTAATGGCTTCTCATGGTATTGTATGTATTGTGTTGGAGGTTGATTTTGACCTATATGAATTTTCCATGGACTAGTAGGCCTTTAGGGTTTCGGCCAAGACTCAATCTAGGGCTAAGAAATTAGGGTTAGTTCCAACTATGGGTCCTAATGGTTTCCCTATGGCATTGTAGGTAATGTATGGGTTCTTCTTCACTTATGGTATCTCACATGTTATTTGAATAATAGGATATCCCTTCTTCCAACTTTCAGCCAAGCACTTTAACTAGGGTTTGGGATGAGTTAGGGTTTCATGAATACTTGTTTATGGCTTTTTGTGATGTATATATATGTTCAAACATGTGGTATGAATGTTATGTTACCTAAAACCCTAATCTTATGTACTATACTTCATGATTTTTGTATGCTTATGTTAGATACCATGTTTTAGGAGGTTTCATTCATGAATGTTTTAAGCCTTATACCATGAACACAAGTGTTGTGAAGTAGGCCTCATCTTTGTGAAGAATAGCGCATGATTAAGTTAAACGCCTATGATAGCTATATGGTTAAGTAGGCCTATGCATGTTCTATGTTGAATACCATGGACCTAGGTAGTATATATCATGTTCATATGAATCCTACCCATGCACGCTTATGATAGATACTATGATTGTAACGACCCGGCCCCTTGGGCGGCCCAACTGGCGACCCACTTGGCGGCCCTCGGCCCCTTGGGCGGCCAAATCTCATTTGGCGGCCCCTTTGGCGACCTCTTGGGCGGTCGTTACTCACAAGTACTTTCCACCCCTGGCCAGTGGATTTTTGCCTTCCTCAGGATTCGAACTCTAGACCTCCAGGATAAGTACTAGAGTTTATGAATCCTGATACCAATTGAGCTATAATAAAAAGGCGCCTTTTTATTGTAATGACCCGGCCCCTCGGCCCCTTGGGCGGCCCAACTGGCGGCCCACTTGGCGGCCCAACTGGCGGCCCACTTGGCGGCCCAACTGGCGGCCCACTTGGCGGCCTAACTGGCGGCCCATTTGGCGACCCCTTATGTCGTCAGCCGACGACCATTGGCCGTGCCGTTACTCACAAGTACTTCCCACCCCTGGCTAGTGGATTTTTGCCTTTCCCAGAATTCGAACTCTAGACCTCCAGGCCAAGTACTAAAGTTTCTGAATCCTGGTACCTACCAGGATTCAGAAACTTTAGTACTTGGCCTGGAGGTCTAGAGTTCGAATCCTGGGAAAGGCAAAAATCCACTGGCCAGGGGTGGGAAGTACTTGTGAGTAACGGCACGGCCAATGGTCGTCGGCTGACGACATAAGGGGCCGCCAAATGGGCCGCCAGTTGGGCCGCCAAGTGGGCCGCCAGTTGGGCCGCCCAAGGGGCCGAGGGGTCGGGTCGTGTCACATTGTTTAATGCCCGATAGTCGATACACATACGCATCGACCCGTCCTTCTTTTTGACGAACAGTACGGGAGCTCCCCAGGGGGAATGACTAGGGCGGATAAGTCCCTTGTCGAGTAGCTCTTGTAG
The DNA here is from genome assembly GCA_024364735.1 of Boesenbergia rotunda. Taxonomy (NCBI): domain Eukaryota; kingdom Viridiplantae; phylum Streptophyta; class Magnoliopsida; order Zingiberales; family Zingiberaceae; genus Boesenbergia; species Boesenbergia rotunda. The sequence goes on along the minus strand of JAGFNQ010003196.1, from coordinate 347,716 downwards.
CTGTCCTTGCAATTCTTTCAATACAGTCGGCGCCATTCGGTATGGTGCTTTCGAGATGGGGTTAGTACCAGGAATCAAATCAATAGCAAATTCAACATCTCTTTCCGGTGGTAACCCAGATATAACGCCCGCCCTTATATCTACCCTAAAGGCAGGGTTACGGGTCCATACATTCATATCATTTATCATGTTAAGCATGTATATCAAGTAGAAACAATTACAATGCAAGAAGAGTAGTAAGCATGCTTGTTGAGGACTAATTTACCAAGCAAGGTTTCGGATATCAACATGCATTTACAACATAATAGGAAAATCATTTAACTTCGTAATTTACTGATCTAAACATGGTTTGAGCAAGATAGAGCATGGCATGATCTAAAACATAACCTACTGCAAGTGATCCAATTAAACAGCTAAGCATAACATTGAAGGAGAGGAAAACAAGGCATTGGGCAAGGGGCATGGGTCCCGGCACCTATGGGCAGCCGGCCCTCCTCTCAACCCAAACCTCATTTCGAGCATCAATAAATACACTATAGCATGGAATCTCAAGTAGGAATGTAGCATGAGTTATCTAGCCTTAGACACATGCATAAGAAGCATTCATAAGCAACAGGAAATAGGAAATCTATAGCATTTCACTTAGCATGCATACAACAAGAATTAGACATCTAATGATAGTGTCTTCCTCTATAAAGTTCACATGTATCAGTTAAATTCTAAACTCAACCAAGCATAGAGTTATCTAACATGACATAGGTTCCATATCTCTAAACTTGGCCAACAGTAGAGTAGTCATAGTCATCACACAATCAGAGTATAGTAATACAACTTATAATCCTTTAGTGGAAGCAATTTAGATTCTAGACAAAAATGGTAGATAAGAATCCTTCTTTCTTTCCCGAACCTTCACCACACACATCTTTTAGCTTTCCCTCTGCCTCTTCCTTTAGTTCAAGTATTTCTTACCGCTATCTGCAGCATAAGAAAAACAACATGAAACTAGTAAGCAAAACATGCTTAGTAAGAATCCGGGCTTACTCGCAAAAATCCATATCGATACATCATATCATGTACACAGTAATCAAGATAGAATTATAACCATCATAAGCATCACATCAAATATTTCTAAGTGCTTTACAGAATAAGATCATCACATAGTGAGAAAATGCTTTTCAAAAGGTTCCATAAAGGTAAGTACTTAAAAATATAGTATCATCTAGGGCCCAGTTGTAGTACCACATCAAGCGCGTTCCCTAATGAGTTGGGGTAGCGAGGCACCAATCCAATTAGGGCAGGACCCTTCCATCCTACCAATGCCATGACCTTCAGTTAACATGTACATTGGATTTTGTTTAACGACCCCCTTCCGAGTCGGGTACACAACTTTCAAAGTAAAGTATCTTAACATGCAATTACACATATATGTATATGCTTAAAGGTACTCCTAATAACATCTTAAAGGGACACACCACTCATCAAGGGTGCTCATGATCCCCTAGGGACACACCACACATTTAGGGGTGCTCTTGATCCCAGTTTCAGTAGAGTATCCTTTTTCAAGCATATTATCAAACACATCATGTTCATGTCATAAGGGTGCCCCATGGGCTATAAGGCATGCTTTTATACCTAACAAGATAGGTCACATAAATTATACACACATCATATAAGTGGTAGCATGCTTCATGGTTTCATTAAGTACTTCCCAACCCTAGAACCATGGTTGGCCGAAAGTCAAGGGTAGGGAATTCTTTTGGTTTTTCAATCAAGCATTCATTCAAGCCTTTCTACAAACACCTCAAGTGCATTTCATGTTAACAATTGAAATATGGTTTATACCTCAAAGTGGGGTTAGCTTCCACTAACCCTAAATTACAAGGGGTGGCCGAATGGTAAGGTGGGGGTTTTTTAGGGTTTTTGGACAAGTCATCATTCACAAAACAATACACATGTATACAACATTTATTTAGCATGCATGGCATGCATCAAGAAGTGATTCACTTCACAACCCCAAAGAAACCAAGTCTTGCCCGAAACCTTGTAGGGTACCAAACCCTAATTTTTCTGTCCTCCCAAAATTGGGGAACACACCACATATGTATATGTATAGCTCCCAAAGGTACAAGCATGCATCAAGGGTGGATCAAAAACCCCTCTCTTGGACCTCCAAGCATAGGGTGGCCGAAACCTTCCCCAAGGAAGGTCCTTGTGATTTTTCAAAAGAATAAAACAAGCAAACATTCAATAGCAATTATGCTGCAGGCGAGAGGGCACTTACATCCTTGCGCTGGAATTTCACCTTCTCTTTAAACCGTAGGGTACCCTAGACTTGGAGGGCAAGTGAAAATCCTTCTTTTTCAAATTTTCTCTAGGGCTCCTTGGACTTGGTAGAGGGCAAGGTACTTGGACTTTCCTCCTTGCAATTGCCCTAGGGTTAGAACCCTAGGGTTGGAATTTCGGCCACAAGAAGGGGGGGTGCTAGTCTCGGCAAGGGAAGAGGAAAAGAGGAAGGAAGAATGAAAAACTTCTTTCTAACTTCCCTTCTCTTAATCCTATTTATACACCTCTTGTGAAGAGACATGTCTCTTCATTGCCCAAGCCTTAACAAGCATGTCTCCCCTTCTCCTAACACGAAACACCCATTAGAGCATTTGGTTAGGAAGAGTTAGTGCAAGTGATAGGTCCAAGGTTCGATCCTTGCTTCCTCCACTTTGCACTTTCTTTTTATCACCTCTTGCTAACTCATTTCCAAGCCCAATAAGCCAAGCCCAATATACATTTCATGAATATGATATTTCATGCATTCATGACATTTCATTAATAAAATAGGTTCATGACATTTCATAGAATGTGATTGCATGAAATTTACATCATTTCATTATAAACATTTTTTTTTCATACATCGTCATGATATTACATTGAAAATTTGGGGTGTTACAATCCCCCTCCCCTTATAGAAAGTTCGTCCCGAACTTAAAACAGTTCCGGATACTTTGATCACATTGTATCTTCCTATTCCCAGGTGGCTTCTTCGAACTGCTCGTTCCGCCACAGAACCTTCACTAAGGGTACTTCCTTGTTCCTTAGCCTTTTGACTTCCCGATCGAGGATCTGGATCGGGCGGCGTTCGGAACTGAGGCTCTCCTGTTCTTGCACTGGTGGGGGTTCTATCATTTGACTCGCATCAGGGGTACACTTCTTGAGCATCGACACATGGAAGACGTTGTGGATAGCCGCCATTTCTGGCGGTAGCTCCAGCTCGTAGGCCACTTTGCCTACTCGTCTTAAAATCTGATAGGGTCCCACGTATCGTGGACTCAGCTTCCCCTTCTTTCCGAATCTCATCACCCCTTTCATAGGGGCTACCTTCAGGAATACCGAATCCCCAACCTCGAACTCGAGTGGTCGACGTCGTTTATCAACGTAGCTCTTCTGTCGACTCTGAGCAGTCTCTATCCTCTGGCGGATATTCTTTATAGCCTGAGTGGTCTCATCAATAATATCAGTCTGGAGTCCCATCTCCCTCTTTTCACCACTCTCATGCCAGCATAAAGGAGATCTGCATTTTCTGCCGTATAGTGCCTCGTACGGTGCCATCCCGATAGTAGCCTGATGACTATTATTATAAGCAAACTCTGCCAGGCTCAGGTATCGACACCAGCTTCCCTTGAAATCCAAGGTGCAAGCTCATAACATATCTTCTAGTATCTGGTTTACTCGTTCAGTCTGCCCGTCAGTCTGGGGGTGAAAGGACGTACTGAACTTCAGCTTCGTGCCAAGGGCCTTCTGCACGTGTCCCCAAAAATCAGAAGTAAATCGACCATCTCGGTCAGAGACGATGGTCTTGGGAATCCCGTGTAGTCGGACAATCTCCTTGACGTACAGTTGAGCTAGCTGCTCAACTGAATAAATCATCCTGATAGCCAGAAAATGCACGGACTTGGTCAGTCGGTCCACAATAACCCATATACTATCATATCCATTCGTAGTCCGAGGCAGCCCTGATATGAAATCCATAGAGATGTCCTCCCATTTCCACTCGGGAATAGGTAGAGGCTGCAGAACTCTCCCAGGTCTCTGGTGTTCTGCTTTGACCCTCTGGCAGGTCAAACACATGCTGATATAATGGGCTGCATCTTTCTTCATGCCGGGCCACCAAAATTTGCCCTTCAGATCTTGATACATCTTGGTAGACCCAGGATGCATCGCATAAGGTTATAGCTCAATTGGTACCAGGATTCAGGAACTATTGTACTTGTCCTGGAGGTCAAGGGTTCGAATCTTGGGGAAGGCAAAAAACTCACTGCCAGGGGTGGGAAGACCGTAGGGTCGCCGGCCTAGAGGGTTGCCTGCGGGGACCATAGAGGCGGGGCCGCTACAATGATTATGTATGCTAAGTGACATGTACTATGTATGAAATGCATGCTTACCTTATGTACCATGATCATGCAAGCTTTATGAACTAAGATGATGTTTATGCCTTAAGACATAATTATGTATGTATGTCATGTCTTATAAATGAAGATGATGAATGAAGATAATGTTTATGCCTTAAGGGCATAATGATGTTATGAATTAAGTATGAATGATGAAATGCCAAGTATGCTTTATGTCATGCTTCATGTAACAAGATTATGTTCATGTCTTTAAGTATGTTATGTATGTTCTATGAATGATGAAGCATGTGAAGTTATTTTACTTTATGAATGGGCTTGTACCGGACCGAAGTAAGGGTCCAAGGGATGGGCACCTTAAGAACGCCTCGGTTCTGGACTACCGTAGTTGTCCACAGTTCTGGGACTACCGTAGCTGTCCAACAGGGATGGGCACCTTAAGAACGCCTCGGTTTTTGGAACTACCGTAGTTGTTCCTACCCTAGTAGGTCGAGACTAGCTACCTCGTATTTACTTAGGGATGCGCGCATATGATGTATGTATGTGGTACAAGCCGGGGACCCCCAATGATGTTATGATTATGTTTAAGTATTTATAATTATGGTTTCCAAATAAGCATCCTTATATTATATGCATTTGACCCATGCATCCATTCATGTTATGCATTCATGCCATGTTAAATGTTTTATATGCTTATATTTATGTAAGATCCATGTCATGTTAAATATTTCATATGCTTATGTTTTATGTAAGATCCATGTCATGTTAAATGTTTCATATGCTTATGTTTTATGTAAGAACCATGCCATGTTAAATGTTTCATATGCTTAAGTTTTATGTAAGATCCATGTCATGTTAAATGTTTCATATGCTTATGTTTTATGTTAAGAACCATGCCATGTTAAATCTTCCATATGCATATGTTTTATGTAAGAACCATGTCATGTTAAATGTTTCATATGCTTAGGTTTTATGTTAAGAATCATGTCATGTTAAATCTTCCATATGCTTATGTTTTATGTAAGAACCATGTCATGTTAAATGTTTCATATGCTTAGGTTTTATGTTAAGAACCATGTCATGTTAAATGTTTCATATGCGTATGTTTTATGTGACGTATGGTTTTAGTGAGTAGGAAAGGGTCTTACTAAGCCTATGTGCTTATAGTCTTATTTCCTTATATCGTAGATCAAGCAAGAGGATAATAAGAGAAGCAGCAGGAGGGGCAAGAGAGTGTGTGTGGCAGTGACATGGCAGAAGAAAAAGAAAAAGTTTTAATATTTATACTTTGTCACATGTTCTATATTTTTGCAAGTCTCATGCTATACTTAGGATGGTTTTGGTCAAGGAAAAAAATACACTTGCTACTTATGTTGCCTAATGGATGACTCACGTGATTTTATATCATGATGCTAAGTATGATGTTAATATGCTATGTTCCCATGTCACCATGTTTAGGAAGGATAGTTAAGACATGTATACATGATTTAGGAGTTAGGAGCGTGTATGTATAAGTCTTAAGTTATTTCGCTGCATTATGATGTTCACATGCCCTATGTATGTTAGCGTAACGCCGCCTCTCGCCACACTGTAAGGTGGGGGAAAGAGGCGGGCGTTACAGGAAGAAAAGCACACTCCCTTTTAAAAATGACAAGTCCCTCTTTTATATTCATCCCATGAATATGAAGAGTCTTGTGTCTCTTTGACTTCCCTTCATTAAAGCCAATAATGAGCACATCTTTCCATGTGACACTTCGCCTTCTCTTCATCTAATGATGAGAGACTTTTCTCTTTCCCCATGCAATTCCGACTGGGCCTCTCGGGCTTCCAACTCGGTCTCCCGACCAAGTCTCCCGGGTGCCGAGCCCCGACTGCAGAGTGCCGAGCCCCGACTGCCGAGTGTCGACCCAGTCTACCGAGCTCCCAGCCCAGTCCACCGAGTGTCAAGATCCGACTGTCGAGTGTCGAGCCCCGACTGTCGAGTGTCGACCCAGTCTGCCGAGTGTCGAGCTCCCGACTCAGTCCGCCGAGCTCCCAGCTCAGTCTGCCGAGTGCCAAACTCCCGACCCGCGCTCTCGAGTTCCCAACTCAAGCTCAGATCCCCGAGTTCCCAACTCGGGCTCAGACTTCTTGAGTTCCCAACTCGGGCTTGGACTTCCCGAGTTCTCAACTCGGGCTCCCACTCATATTTCCCGAAGCATCATGTCCTTAGTGTGTGACCCAATAGGCTCTTGTGGCGTTGGCAATGCACCTAAACACCTTTAGACACATAAGCAATGAGCGGCATCTAGAAATGCATCATTGCTACCCAAGTGATAAGAAAAGTTGAGATTCGACTAAACCTCCGTGACTATGATAGTGTATAACCTTGTCCTTCTATCCTTGATATCTAGATTGACCAATGAGGCATATGTTGGGACCAGGTGCATGTTGACAAGGATACGAGTTCGTAAAATTTTAAATTTTTACGTGCAGCGGAAGAATTTGCATAAAATAATTTCCTAAATTATTTTAACTTCGTATCTAGCATGCAACCTTATGGCGTGTTGACATAATCATAAAATAAAACTTTACGGAAAATTAAACTAATTTACTTTATACCTTTCGTAACTCGAAGAAAGGGACGAGATCCAACCGTAGCGTCCCTTGGAAGCTCCGCCTCTATTCGCGTCCACGCCGAGTTCTCTTCGGGATGACTTCGCAAAGTCACGAGTTTTGTACCAACGAGAACTACTAGATCCTCCGAAGACACAACTAGAAGACAAGAGAAAAGATAGGAAACTAACCACCAAGTTAACGGAATCAAAATTCCGAGAAGGAGGGAGATGTGATCCGCTTCTTCTTCTTCTTGTTTGGCTTCTCCTTGGTGATCCTTGCTCACGCCAACCACTTGGAGGGATGAGGGTGCGCCGGCCCTAACTTGGACAAGGGGAGCCGACCCTAATCTTCAAGGAGGGTGCTGGCCCTAAGGGGAAGAGAGGGAGAAGAGAATAAGAGAGAGAGGGAGAGAGTTAATCTCTTGATCGCTATTTCGATTAGAACTAAGGGCTTGCCTTTGGTTCCTATATATAGTAGCATCTCCCTTGCCAAGTCTCCCTCTAAACAGAATTAACGGAATTAGTTATCATAAGAAATTTATCCTATAAATTCTCTTATGAATTATTCCGTTTAAACCAAGTTTTATTATAACTAACTTTATAATAAAACTAATTAGTTATCATAAGAAATTTATCCTATAAATTCTCTTATGAATTATTCCGTTTAATCCAAGTTTTATTATAACTAACTTTATAATAAAACTAATTAGTTATCATAAGAAATTTATCCTATAAATTTTCTTATGAATTTTATTATAACTAACTTTATAATAAAACTAATTAATCTCCCCTTTTATTATGGAATAAATTTTATAAGAAATTTATAAACTTTCTTATTATGAAAAAATCAATTCATAATTGATTTTATAAAATTAAAATAAACCATTTCATGGATCATTTTAATTTTCATAAAAAGAATAAATTTCTATAAATTTATTTATATAAATTTCTTTACATAAATTTATTTATCCATAATTTATAAAACAAATCGCACTAGATTTATTTTATTAATTAAACCAATTAAATTGGTTTCTTCCCTTTAATGTGGCCGGCCAACCCAAGGGGTTTGGCACTCTCTTTGGCCGGCCAAACCAAGCCGAACCGATCGCGAATTAAACTCATTTAATTCGCCCAATAAGCCTTCAAAAGACTTAGCCATTTTTAGCTTCCATAGCGCCTCTGATAAATTCAGATTCGTCTTATTTCTCTTGATCGGAAAATCCAATTTTCAACTCATTTTAAATCCCTCAGATTACTCGTAGTGCGTGTGACAAAATAGGCTTTCGATTTATGTTGGCCGTCTATAATCAACAAATTATAGAACGATCATGAGTGTCACCTAGTAGTACATCATGACCCCCAATTAATCGAAAGATCAACGGTTGACCTTAGAAGTAATTCTGAAACCCTTCAGCAGCTCTAATGAATCGTGCCCCATTCCCTTCACCATCTTATACCCACTTGGTTCAGGACACGGTCTATTTGTGTCAGTCCCCACTAGGCTGACTACGTCACACCTAGCCCAAGTAGTGTCTTTCTCGTCCTTTGGATTTCTAATTACTCTCATGTATTTAAGAGACTCGCACTCTAAACATGATATACTCTGGCCAGAGGTTTTGAGTAATAATCCGACGATAGGCCTGGGTATACATCTCCTCGCAAGGAGTGGTGAATCCTTTGTAGACTGTTCAAACATTTTCGGGCACTTCGGCTTATACCCAATCATCCTGGGTCCACACCTCCTTGGAGATGCTTGCTTAAGATGTTAAAGTATAAGTCTCCATGACCAAGATGACTTGAACACCGCAAGTCAAAGGAACATCGCACTTAAGCCACAGTAAGAACTTCATTGACATATCTATATAGATTACCATATGAAGTCTTACAGCTAGTCAGTCCAATGAACTAGTTCCCATAACTAGCATCCATGTTTATCTCCGGACATCCCAATGTCACCAGCCAGTGAGAATCAGCTGATTAGAGAATAACCCATGCTAGTCTCAACAGAATTGATAGTGTCCGTTTTTATCAATTCATCGACTAGGGATATTTTCAATACTTCACATTTGCACATTTAGAGATAATCACTAGTTGTGATCCCATCACAAATTCTCTTATGCTGTGAGTTGTATTGCGGACATTCAGTAGATGAGTTTAAGATCCCAATCAAATACACAAGCATGTATACTCAAATAGTGAATTATCATTTATTAAAATAAATATTTTACAATCATAAGGCGATTGTCTTAGGACACTTCTCTCATATCACTAACAGCATAGACCGTGTCATCCTCAATCAATCTTGTGTTTCTTGATCCCCGAGTAGACTCACTCAAACAAATGAGCTCAATATCTCATACTGACTGATTTGAGCATGGTCATGCGTTTCAGTAGTCCTACTCGATCAAGGGGCCCACAGATATCGCTCCCGTCATATGGGAGAGATAGATCCCATCTACATCACTCACATCCCTCCGCATAATTCATTACATACCCAATGATCGCCTTTATAGTCCACCCTGTTATGGGTGACGTTTGACGATACCAAAGTACATAACTCCTTATGTAGGGAACCGTAATGACATCAGGTCTAAGGACTATTCATACCAATAGTCACATGAGAAAGTTTATGACACTCATATGACAATCTATGAAACTTTCTCATGGCGGGTCATTCAGTACACATTCTCCAATGTATACCCATGTGTCAACTTGATATCACATATCCATGACTTGTGTGCTCAAGTCATCAGTTGACCTACATGCTAGTCTCTATGCATTAATATTGCCCCTGAATATTAATGCTTGACTAGGAATAATTTAGTGTAGTGCTCTCTACATTATCTCACTATCGATTCAACCAATCGATTTAATGTAGATAAGAACCTACTACCCAAGGACATTATTATACTTAGTTATTCGACATAGAATACAAAGTAAATATAATAACCAAACATGCCTTATTAATAATAGAATATGATACAAAATGTCCCTAGTCAATCATCACATAATTGGCTCTAGGGCTCCTACTAACAATAACATGGTGCGTGGTGTCGCATAGAAGATCATGCTATCAAGTTCCTTGCTGAAGTATAAGAAAGAGGCTCACAACCGAGATGGAGTTGGACAAACCATCGGCATGGTTGTAGTGTAATTAGGTGTGGTTTATCTTAACCATAGAATTACACTAGTGTACTTTGTGTACATTGAGTAGGACCAACAGAGAGGTCATTCAATTTTGTACTGACTTAGTAAATTGGATTAGACCTCGAATTATATTATAGAGTACGATCTCTGGATCCCAAAATAATAACGGGCACATGTAGATAATTAATTATTACTTTGATTTACCAATGGGTGAGATCTATTCTGTTAGATCGATAGGCCCGGTAAGTTGGGTAATAATTTTATCTGCATGGTGTGCCGTTGATTATTGACGGAATCCGTGTCCTAGTGCGTCGGGATGATGATGCCCCCTTGGTGAGCTCAAAAGGATCGTCATGTCAAATCTTGCAAGTGAACTATGATCCGACATGATGAAAAGGTTGAGTGGTAATAATCAAGGATCAAGAGGATAATTAATTTAATTATCAGTAAATTAAATTAATTATCGAGCATACGATATCTTAAACACGGGGAGATGGACGACTCGTAATATGTGGAGCCCATATGAAAATATGGGATTGGTGAGGAAGTACAATGGGATCCTTTAGTGGAATGGATCACCATTAATGGATCAGGTTTAGATCCATTAGTGGGCCAAGAACCAACTCCTCCTTATGGTCCCTATCTTAGCCCTATAAATACCCCATAGGAGTCATGAAACAAGGCTTAATGAATTAATTGCAAATTAATTCGAATTAATCAAAAAACCCTCAAAACCCCTACACCTACTCTCTCTCCTAGGGTTCACCTTGCGTCGGCGATAAAGGAGGAGGAAGGAGGAGTTTTCCTTGTGTTTTCTCCTCCATCAACTCCTTCTCTTTGGCGTGGAAGGTTAGCCAGACCTAGGAGAGACCGACCAGGAGAAGAAGGACGCCGGAGGAGGCTGTTTTCGGCGGCTTTGAGTTGTGCTGTGGCGGCGGCGTGAGGAAGGAGAAGAAGTTGAGTTCTTCTCCTTCTTCCTCTTCAGTTTCTTCTCCTATCATCTTCACCAGCATCCTCTCAACGTGTGCAAGCAGGGAGTAGGGAGGAGGAGCAGTTGGTGGCCGGGAAATCCTTGTTTTGGCGCCGGCGAGGGTGAAGAGGCAAGGTTAGGGTTTCGGTGGGTTTAGAAGGAAGAAGGAGACTTGCTCTTGCTAATTCTTCATCTTCTTCATCTTCCTTACCTTCTTCTCGAAGCTACCTTGCGGTCGGCCGGACCTTGGAGCTTGAGGTGGCCAGCGGCGCAAGGAGGAGAGGTTGAGAGGTCGCCGGTGCAAGCTAGGATTTATGTTGGTGAGTGGAAGAAGCTTGAAGAAAGGTGGTTAATTCAAGGCCTTAGGTGACTCCGCGTCGTGGTAGATCGTCACCCACACGACGTCCAGGAGGGCAGAGTCATAAGGTAGAAGACTGCAAGGTAAACAGCGAGGTATAACTCTCTCGAGCTCCGTTTTTACTTTTGTTATGTCTTATTGTGCCATGTTGTTTTGTCTCGTCATTTTATGTATGTTTGTTAATTATTTTGATTATTGATCATGGATAATAATTAGCTAACTGGACCCCGAAGATAAACACAAAAATCGGCGATCCGATCGTCGTCTTTTCCGCGGTTAATTAATCCGGAAAGTTACAAAGCCTTAACCATGGTTTCGGCTAAGTTGTAACTTGGATTAATTAACACGACGATGAGACGGTCGTTTGAGGGACAAGTCTCTATTCGGATTAAATTTTTAATCCGTAGACATAGAGATATCTCTCAGATACGACCCCGTGGTTGTCTTGGAAACCGCCAAGCCATACCAACAATTGGTATCAGAGCTATGTTTTCGATTTTGTATGTTTAGGATTCGATTATTTTTCTACACATTATCATGTACATTGTTTTGCTGGATAATAATTGGATGTGCGTAGGATAACTTATGTTGCAGGCACTAGATTCCAATTATTATGACAATTTTGATTTTTGTATGTGATTGATTGTGTTTGATGTAAATTAATTGAATCCTTGGGGTTGACGAGGCTGGATAAGTTATTTAATTTTTGTAATTAAATATGACACTTGTTTAGCCAAGCTTTCTATTTACTTTTGATCTAGATGACATGTACACTCCTTTGTGGAATATAGGATCAATGGATGTAAATAAGTAAACTAGTCATCTCAGCTTGGGGAATCCTTCATGGTGGCTTGCACATGGATAGGATGGAGTGGACGAGGTGATGACATGACTGGAGGCGCATTGAGACCAAGGCCATAATAGTTGAAAAAATCTAGGATTTTTTCATAGCACTATTATTATTGGTTTATGTGCTTGCTGTGTGTGTGCATGAGAAAAACCTCAAACATAAATAACTAAGTGGGGAGAGGGACCCTAGCGGTCCCATGACCTCCATTACAATCTGATAAGTGATGCGAACAAGTCTGCAGGTCGGCTCTGAGTGCCTTCCTCCCCATCGGATGGGCTTGTTCTACGGATCACTAGGTCAGAAAAGACTATAAGAAATTATTGAAGAGCGTGTGTACTTCCCCATCGGAAGGCACACAATCAGAAGTAATTTTTCTTAGTGTCATGTAATGGTAAACACTTAGATACAAATAATAGTATCCTCCCCATCGGAGTCACTGCTATTATTTGTAGGGCTGAAGAGGACCAACTATTTATTTTACTTGTCAGAAAGTTAGGATGATAAGATAGTAAAATTAATGGGTAAAATCTCCTCTCATAAATGTAGAATTCGTATACGTCCACACCATCGTGACATGCGAAATTCTCGGTGTTTTGAGATGTTGGTTGTTTTTGAAAATTTATTATTTTAAAGAGTCAATTTATTTTCAAAAACTAAAGTGTGTGATTGTTATGATTCTCAGATGCTTTAAAATGGATCTAGACCCACTTGACCTAATTCAATGAGAAAACCAAATAAATGTCCCTAATAATGATAAGGATTGGGAATTAAACATGGATTTTGTCTCTACTGCCGAGGAACCCAAAAGTGATCTTGTCCAATTCTGTGCCGAAAAACCTAGCGAGATTAACACTGAAGAGGAGTTTGAATATTTTAGGAAATAGCTAGAAGCAGACGAGACGACAGAGTGTCATCAAAATCAGGCTTCTTCCATTACCAGTAATAAAATATCCGAACTCGATGAACTCTTCGGGGAAAGTAATCGAGCCGCTAAGCATAAGGTCTTGAAGAACTTGATGACAACTGTCTTAGTTGAGGGCATGCCCGTAAGGGAACATGTTCTCAAAATGATGGCTTGGCTGAAGGAGATGGAAATCCTTGGAGCAAAAATCGTTTGGGAAACCCAGATCGATTTTATCCTCCTTTCTCTACCAAAGAGTTTTTAGGAGTTCCGCCTAAGATACAATATGGATGATCGTGCATATTCGTGGGCAGAGCTTTTGATAGAACTCGAGGCGGCAGAGGGGTTTTCTCTTTAGAGTTCACAGACTTTCGTTGCTCAAGAGGTTTCTACTTCTAAACCGAAAGGAAAGAAGAAGAAGAAACAAGCTGGAGCAAAGAAAGAAATACAGGGACCTCAGGGGTGCATAAAGAAGCCGAAAGGCAAGTGCTTTGTATGCAAGCAGTCAGGACATTGGAAGACGGATTGTCTCCGCTGTCAGAGTAGTGATACAGGTATATTTTCTTCTTTGTCGTTGTAACATGTTTAGCGGTGATATCTACCGGTACCTGGTGAGTAGATACAGATGCCGCTAATCATGTCTGCATTTTGTGCAGAGGTTCCAGGAAACCTGACGGCTAGCTAAGGAGGATATCACTGACTACATGGATAGGCTATGGAGATGACTTTTTGCAGTGAGTTTTATCTATGTCTTTAGCATAGGATGACATATTTTTGGCTTTATAGAGATTGCCTTTGTGTACTTAGTTTTTGGAAAGAACTTTTGTTCAATTTCTAGAATAAGATATTTTTATTGCTTTTATTTGTTGAAAGTGGAATAGAATGATTTTCTATTAACGTACATAGATAGGCAATTAGTATATAAAACCAAAAGACTCTCATGATGTAATTAATAGCTTATCATCTTAACTAATGTAAGAGAAAGGTTCCTTCCAAGTAGAATCAAGCATATATTTTGGCTCTGAGGTTAGTCTTGTTAACCTCTAGTGGGATTCAAAAGTGGCCAACCAATAAGCCTTTGGGTTCATTGGTAATGGGAAGACTTATCTTCCTTAAGATCTTTTGACTCTTACTAGGGAGGTAACAAAGCCAAATAGGCTTGCTCTAAGTCTGGGGTATAGAGCCAAAGATATGTATGAAATGGTTCATCCTGATAAGTATAGATCCTCAGTCTATCCAGAATAGAGGTACCTTTTAAATATTTTTCTTATTTTATAAACAATTATTCAAAGGACAAAGTACATTTACTTGATGTGCTGCAAGACTGAATACTCTGATGAGATCAAATAGTTCAAGTCTGATGCAGAAGAAACATCAGAGTAAAAGTATTGTAACATTATGATTAGATCATGGTGGCAAGTACCTCTAGGGATAGTTGTAGGACTTACTTATTAGAGAATTGAGATTTTATCCCAATTCACTCACCTGATGCGCCCCAACAGAATGATGTAACACATGGAAGGAAGAAGGTCTCTTAAGCTAATAGTTAAGAAGATGATAAGCCACTCTGAGATTAGCTAGATTTGTTCAAAGGGATATGTCCTGGATACAATGGTGTATATGCTTGATTCTAGGTCAGTAGTCTCTTAAAACCATAGAAATGTGGACTAAGCAAAGGTTTAGTCTAGGGCATATTCAGATTACAAGTAGATCAACACATGTGCTGAAAAGAGACACTGACAAGTTGGAATCTAGTGCATATGTTCGTAGGCTATCCTAAGGGAACAATAAGGTGGTCCTGAGGATCAGAGGATATTCGTTGGGACGAATATCTGATTCTTAGAAAAAGGACTATGTAATAAGCCACAAGTCCATGAATAGAACTATTCTGAGATACATTCTAATCTTAATACCAACAGTACAAGAGGAATATTACAAGCTACTGCACCTCGTGTCACAGAAGATATACAATGAAACCTAGTGGGAGGGTTGTTAATCAACCTAGACGATTCATGTTCTTGGAGAGTCTATGGACTGGGTCCTTGGTGAACATGAAATAGATCCCTGGACCTATGATTATCTGCTTTGAAGAGATAAATCCAATAACATGGATTTATTCAAAGACGGATAAGATTGTGTATATAAGTAATGTGACAGAAACGTAGTGGTATTCTTGTACTATACGTAGATAATATTTTGTTGGTTGGCAACAATGACGGAATATTGTCAGACGTAAGGGTATGGTTGTCCACACAATTATGAAGGACTTGAGAAAAATAAGGCACATCCTTGGGGATCAAAGATCTAAGGGATCTCTAGACAAGGATGATGTGCTTATCTCAAGCTTCATATAAAATATTGTCCTAGCTCATTCTAGCATGGATACCTCCAAAGGAAAGTTTTGTACTTTTCAGTTTTGGAGCTACTCTATCTAAGAGATATGTTTGGATTATCAAAGGTGATAGAGTAGGTAATGACGGTTTCTATAGCCTTGGCTAGAGGAAGTCTCTTGTATGCTAGAAACGAGCCCAGATATCTGTTGTGCCATGGGCGTGGGTAATAGATATCGGAGTAACCCAGGTCAAGGAAATTGGAATGCGGCAAAAGCATGTATTAGTGCCTAAGAAGGACTAAGGACTATATGCTGATTTACCGGGCAGACCAATTTCCGGTAGGTTATATGGATACAGAATTCCAATCTAGATAGGGGCATATATAAATATTCCTTGGGTTTTGTGTTTACTTTTAGGAGGTAGAACCATTGTATAATAGAGTGTTACGCAGTGTCTACGTGATGGACCCTACTATGGAGGCTGGATATTCTGGCAGCCTGCAAGGCAGCCAATATAGCTACATGGTTCAGAAACCTCAAGATGGATTTCGATGTGATTCTTGGTTTGCTAGGAACTATCACATTTGATGTGATTAAAATGGTGCAGTTGCGAACTTGAAGGAATCACGAGTCCATAAGGCAAGTAAACACATAGAGCGCAAGTACAACCCAAAAGAGGAATAGCTGTCGTTGCCTAGATTACATCAGAGGATGACCTAAGTGGATCATTTCACTAAGGCCTTAGTAAGCGAGAGCTTTTAGGCATGTGAAGGATCTAGAGGTTAGATGTATGGCATTTTGAAAATAGCAAAGTCTTTGAGTATAAGTGGGAGATTGTTAGGATGTATACTAAAAGTCTTGCTTTTGGTTAGGTTACATTTACATTTTAAAGAGAATCGCAAAGTCACACAGTGCATGTTTATATTAGTATGTGCACAAAAAGTTTGATACTTGGCATTGTAGATAACATGGTGCGTGGTGTCGCACAGAAGATCATGTTATCAGGTTCCTTGCCGAAGTATAAGGAAGAGGCTCACAACCGAGATGGAGTTGGACAAACCATCGGCATGGTTGTAGTGTAATTAGATGTGGTTTATCTTAACCATAGAATTACACTAGTGTACTTTGTGTACATTGAGTAGGACCAAAAGAGAGGTCATCCAATTTTGTACTGACTAAGTAAATTGGATTAGACCTCGGATTATATTATGGAATACGATCTCTGAATCCCGAAATAATAACGGGCACATGTAGATAATTAATTATTACTTTGATTTACCAATGGGTGAGATCTATTCTGTTAGATCGATAGGCCCGGTAAGATGGGTAATACTTTTATCTGCATGGTGTGCCATTGATTATTGATGAAATCCGTGTTCTGATGAGTCGGGATGATGATGCCCCCTTAGTGAGCTCAAAAGGATCGTCATGTCAAATCTTGCAAGTGAACTATGGTTCGACATGATGAAAAGTTGAGTGGTACTAATCAAGGATCAAGAGGATAATTAATTTAATTATTAGTAAATTAAATTAATTATCAGGCATACAATATCTTAAACACGGGGAGATGGACGACTCGTAATATGTGGAGCCCATATGAAAATATGGGGTTGGTGAGGAAGTACAACGAGATCCTTTAGTGGAATGGATCACCATTAATGGATCGGATTTAGATCCATTAGCGGGCCAAGAACCAACTCCTCCTCATGATCTCTATCTTAGCCCTATAAATACCCCATAGTGTTGGAACTCGATGGCTAGAGAGGGGGAGTGAATATAGCCAAACACTTGTTCTTGGTCACTTATCGATTTTGTGCACTCAAACATTTAGTAGCAGAGCGGAAGTAGTAAAAACAGAATATGCAGAAAACTTAAACCCTAAACTATGAGCAAACACAAGAACGCTAACAGGAGAATTTACAAGGTTCAGGGATAACATACCCCTACTCCTTGGCGTGCCCTTAAGGTGGGCGATCCCTTGATCGTCGGCAGATCAAGCCCCGGAAGATCCGGATAGAAAGCAACCTCCTTCTCGGTGGAGTAACCTCTCCATAGTGTTTCAATCAAAGATATAGTTTTAAGCACAATGAAACACAAGAAAGATCTTACTTAGCACTTAACACAGACAAGAACACAGCAAGCTTCTTCCGAGCTCCACCCAGCGACGATCTCACGCAAGAATCCCTTTCCTCGTGTCTTCTCGCTGTTGGACTTAAAGCCTCTTGTTCCTTCTTCCAAGTGCTCAAGCAAGGGATGGTTGCTTCACAGATTGCGGTTGCTTGCTCAAGATGATGGAACTTCAGAACGCACAAGCAAAGTGTGGAGAACACAATCGTGCAGCAAGAACTCAAGCCAGAAGTTGCTTCAACGAACTCTACTATGCTCTTCTCCTCTACGCCCTTTTGTTTCTCCACTGAGCACCAGGTGACACCATCTCACTGCAGCCTCCAGCTGCTCACCTGCAACCACCAGCCACCACTGAGCTCTTCTGGACTCCCTGAGCTTCCCTCAGACCAGCCCCAGTCAGCAGCTCCAGACAGCGCCAGCGTCCGTTGCAACCTGAGATGGAAAACGGACAAACCTGCTCCAAGGAAATGCCTCCATTGACTCTCCTTGAGTGTTTGAATCCTTCCCTATCCCCTACAACTTAATCAAAGCATTAGCACAGCATATCACTCAGTAAATCAAGTATCAGAGATCAAATGCAGAGAATCGGATACGGTCAGACGCGATCAGAGCGTCTGACAGTGCAATTTGAATTAAAGTGATCAGTCACCGGACCAATCCAGGGCTCGTGGATCGGTCACCAGACCGATCCACCGCTTTGCTGGGACTCCTAGCTCTCGGGATGACACAAGCCTGATCGGTCACCAGACCGATCAGAGTGAAGCCTGATCGGTCACCAGACCGATCAGGTAGCTCCCTGTACGATCAGGCTCAAGTCTGATCGGTCAACGTCTGAGTGAACAGTAACTGCGGAAATCAAATCCTAAGTCGTGGATCGGTCACCAGACCGTTCAGGAGCTGATCAGCGGGGGAACTCAACTCACTGAGTGCTCCCTGATCGGTCACCAGACCGATCAGAAGCAAGGCAGTGAGGAAGCTATCTGCTCCCTGATCGGTCACCGGACCGATCAGGAGCCAACCAACAAGGCAACGGTCTGCTCCCTGATTAGTCCACGGACCGATCAGGAGTCATACAGTAGGTTCCCAACCTCACTGTGCGCTCCCTGATCGGTCACCAGACCGATCAGTCATCGCTGGATCGGTCACCGGACCGATCCACGAAGGAGCAGCGTGCCAACTTCCCTGATCGGTCACCAGACCGATCCAGGGCTCAAACCTAGCCCTCCAAGCTAGGACTTTTTCACCTAACCCTCCAAGTTGGGAATTTTCACCTAACCCTCCAAGTTAGGACTTTTCACCTAGCCCTCCAAGCTAGGACTTTTCACCCAACTCTTCTGAATTAGGACTTTTCCAAACCTAGCCCTCCAAGCTAGAACCTGACCCTCCAAGCTAGGACTTTTTCACCTAACCCTCCAAGTTGGGACTTTTCACCTAACCCTCCAAGTTAGGACTTTTCACCTAGCCCTCCAAGCTAGAACTTTTCACCCAACTCTTCCGAATTAGGACTTTCCAACACCTAGCCCTCCAAGCTAGGATTTTCCACACCTAACCCTCCAGGTTAGGATTTTCCAACACCTAGCCCTCCAAGCTAGGATTTTCCATACCATGCCTAATCCCCGATCAGGACTTTAATCATAATCATAATCATCAACCTAAACTAAAATCGATGTCAACACCAAAACAACAATCAGGGTCAGACTGCATCAACAATCTCCTCTTTTTTGTTGTTTGACAACCCGATTTTAAGTTTAGGAATTCCCAATCAATTTCTCAATTCAAAATCATAGGGGAATCAGGACCCTCCCCCTACAACATAATCATCCTAAACTTAACCAACCACACTCTCCCCCTTTGTCGAACACCGAAAAGGGTCTAGAGGGGCTGCTAAGTTTAACCATACTCCCTCTCAACCCTAGGAGTATCCCAAAACATCAAAGATATGAATAAATGTTTGATAAACATATGAATACATATGACAAAAGTAGGGCATGGTAAAACAAGCATATGTATCATATGGGCAAGGTATCATAAGCAAAATCATAAACATGCATAATAAGGCATACACGCAGATAGTAATCATGTGAACACACATAAGCCAACATCCTAAACATGATAAGGCAAATATAAAATACATGCAAAAAATCAGATGCATCATTTAGCAAAATCTAGTCATAGTCAAGTGCATCAAAACCAAATAACTAAACATATGCATACCAATGCATCGAAATCAAAGCAGGTGTGGCGCAAGGCCATAAAAGTCAAATCACAAGGCATACAGCCCGAAAGTCATACAATCCAAGTAATCAGAAAATCAAATGTCAAGCAGACACAAAGTATATCAGCCATCAGCGGGGGGGGTCAGCCTGCATCGGATCGTCCAGTGTGTCATCATCAGTAGCAAAGGACCCAGGTGCAACACTACCGGAAGGCGCATCCCCAGGAAATGTGTGACGGCTGTTGGAGCAATCGTCCTAAGATGGTCCGGAGTGACCATAGGTTTTGATGTTTGGGCAAAGGGTTTAAGTTAGGTTTTCCCTTGTATTCTTATATGTGTATGTTGAGTGTGCAGGTTGTACAGGTTACACATATGGACTTGACTGGACGGCCTCAGTACGATGAAGGATGGCATGGAGGCAAGCTGGAGGCTTGCGTGCGCATCCGAGGGACCTTGGAGAGCAGGGATGATGAGCTAATGGGCGCGAACTTTGAGGCATACGTGAAGGGTGGCATGGAGGCAAACTGGAGGTTTGCGTGCGCATCCGACGGATGAGGGCCGAAGATGAAGAGGGCGCGAAGGCAACAGTCGAGGCTGCGGAGGAGGAGTCAGTCGAGTCGTGAGGATCGAGTGCTGTGTGAATGTACTCGGGAAAGGGTTCAGCTAGGGACCAGTCGACTGCCCTGGGGGCAGTCGACTGGTAGGTGGCTGGTGAGCTGGCAAATTCGAACGTTGGGAGTGTCAATGGTCGAATTTGGCTGGCACCAGTCGACTGCCCTGGGAGCAGTCGACTAGTAGCGAGAAATCAGCCCCGAGTCCTATTTAAAGAGGACGTCGTGGTGGCTGAGTTTCTTGACGAAACTTGTCTTGGTTAAGGGCAAGTTAGTAGTCTTCGTGTCCAGAGCTTTGGTTGGTGTTGTGGTGAGGTTTCTCCACCCACAAGGAGTGACACGTGATAGCGGAGGTTATCCGGGGAGTGATCCACCGACGGATTGTTGGATTAGTCACCCGGCCGGGGTGGATACTGACGAGCCCAAATATACTAATTAAAGTTGTCACGAAAGTGTGGGCTCATCAGATTTAAAATTTATAAATGAATGCAATGCTGGAAACCCTTTTTACAATCAAAAGTATGAAAATGTAATATAGGGGCCACAGGTCGTATTTTTCTCGGGGCTAGTTGATATAATTTGATTCGCGCTTGTATTTGGTGTCGTTTGTGAATTTTCGGGTTTCAAATAAATATTTGGGTTTTGGGCTCAATTAGAAATAAAATCGCAATGAAAATAAAGGAAAACTCAACCATGGAACTTAACAAGTGATAGCCAGTTATCATTTAACCAATAGACCAATTACTCATCCAATGCAATGTTGTCAAAATTAGGGAATTAAACTGATTCAAGTTGCAAAAGTTCACTACAGATTGTGTTCCACTTGGGAAATTCCACTAAAGTCAACCCTAATGCAAATCAAGTGCCAAAATAGCTTGGCATGAAGGAGAAAATTCTTGTGCCAAAGCTGTTTACTTATGTGCCAAGAATACTATCAACGACTTAGAATGAAACTAATCAATGCAGTGATACGCAGGGACAATTGAAGACTTTCGGACTTTGAAAAACTGATCAAAAACTGGACACAGTCAAAACTGCAGAATGGAAGGAATAATGCTGTAAAATTCAGAACCCATCAGCATTCAGAATTCGAAACTGGGCAGATGCATCAATTACTGATACACAGGACAAAACCTGGTTCAGAGCAGACCAACTGCAAAGTAACTAGATTTGAGCTCACCAATTCAATAAAAGACTGATTGAAAACTGATGCAAATCCTTGCTGAACTTACCTAGATCCAATATGCAGAAAATTCAGCAACTAAACATGCTGTGCAGAAATGAATTAAGGCAGGAATGAAGATCACGGCAGAGAACAAAATCTGAGTTCAAACAGGCTAAGGATAAGTTTGATACAAACTTCTGAACTGCAGCTAACAAGGCAGAGCTCGAATGCAAGAAATGCAGCCTAATTCCATTGCAGACATTGAAAACAGAAAGTACGTGTAGATTTTGGATGCAGGAATTTCAGAAACAAAGAGATGCAGAATTGAATTGCATGTGCAGGAATGATTCAAATGCAGAGAATGTTGTTGGCTGAACTAGCAGAAATACAACTGCACTTACAGAAATTGAGGTTGAATGCAGAACCTTATTAAGTATGCTTAACAAATTAAACAACTACACTGTAATTTCGGAAGAGAAACTTAACCCAGAAGCAGGGATAAATGCAATGCAACAGCTTAAAGAATTTGCAGAATTTACTGCAGAAATGCAGCAATACTCCAACGCAGAAATGAAATGGACCAAGTGAGATCTGATATAATCCTTCACTAAACAAGGAACCTCTTATTAAGCAGAATTCGAAACTGCAGACACACAAGTGGAAGATGCAGTAATAAAGTTGGCACGCGAGCACCAAACTGATACACAAAATTAATGCCAGCTGCTCAACTCAAATTTCAGAATTGAAACTACAAGTGAAATCAAACTTGGATCAACTAAGTTCACACACGAAATTGGTCTTCAAAGGCAGGAATTGAACTAAACAAGAATCGGATTTGAAGGAAGATATAAAAAAATCAGAACCCAAACTGAAAAATGCAGAATTAAATTGGCACACAAACTGGAATTGGCACGAAATGAATTAAGCTAAAATTAACTGAAATTAAACGCAACTATCCACTAGAAGAGCTTCCTAAACTACTCAACTTGAAAGACAATAACCTAATTAAACAGAAACAAGTAGGAAACGAGATTACAGCAGCTAAAACATATTCAGAAACAGAAAATTTACTTGCAGAAACGAAATTACAGCTAAAAGAAACTGAAATTAAACTATCTAAGCTACTCCTCAACCATTCCTCAACTCAAGAGCTCCTTGGTCGTCAATCAAGGGAGAACATCGGACCCGCAAGCTCCGCAAATTAGTGAAGATATGTCTCTGCTACTGAAATCGAATCAGACTATGCCCAAACTGAAATTCAGCTCCGAATTCTTCAAACTAGCTGTGGTGGCTTGCGATTTGGATTTGGGAGTGACCGAGACCTTCCAGGGAACCCCTCTGGTTAGCTCGGATGCGGTGGAAATGGAATGCAGCTGAGTTCGTTGAAGTCGGATAGCAGACTGCCGAAACCTCGCGCAACCTTGCTATTGAGCAGAAATCGATTCTGAAACCTCGCTGAGATTCTCTTCACTAGCCTAGCCCTTGCTTTGATGATGGATTGAAGGATCGCGCCTCCTTTGATGAAGAACAAGCTAAGAAATGGAAGAACAGCTGAAGAAGAAGA
>JAGFNQ010003196.1:263143-323830 GCA_024364735.1 Boesenbergia rotunda | reverse complement strand
CCGCGATCAGGACTCCCTTGTGGTTGAGCCTAATCGTCTTCCGGTACATGACATGCACACACGACCACTCATGGGTTAGTGGATACCGTAGATGTGTGCATTTGCCATGTATTGCTCCGTTCGACCACTATGAGGAGGGTGAGCCGGGCGTGGTAGCAAGCAGGGATCCCTTCTCGTACTGAGCCATGAGGAGATGAGAGCGGAGCTCCCCCATTGCTTGGGGTAGGGGGGGTGGTCCCCCGCCAGCATCCTGTCCACCCGGTCACTCAGGAGCAGTGATGGCAGGGTGCGTACAGTTGTCATAGCCCTACCCGTTCAGACGTCCCTATGACAGGTGTACGATGATCTGTCTGGTGTCAGGGGTGACACATGTCATTGCACCATGTGCATATTTTGCATTATGCATTGTTTGCTGCACTTGATTCTTGCACTTGTTTGACATGCATATTCTGGAGACTTGTTATTTGAGATTATATGTCTAATGATATTTCCTTGGTACTTATTGTCCTCTTTTCAGGTTAGCTGGATTCTGGTATGTATCTACCTCAGTATTTCCAGTACTAGTTTTTCCATATTGTTGATATGAAACTGTATTAACGTAGATGCTTATTGTTATTATAACATACTATGCATATCTGCTGGGTATTCGCTGAGTTATGGACTCACCCCGTTGCCATATGTTTTTATTTCAGGTTGAGATACTTGGAGTCGCCAGAAGAGCCCAGCAGCCAGTCCCTACCCATCGCGACGGCATAGTTTCGTTTTGTACTTAGTAGTGTCTATTGGTATATTTACTTATTGGACTTGTATATGTCTTGGGAGTGTTGTCGTGTGCCCTAAGGGGTTTTTTGTGTTGGTTGTTTCGTCGAAAGTCGGACCGGTCCGCAGTCTGGTATGATTTACTTAGTTGTCATGTGTTTTTATATTGTGTCTATCTATATTTTGAGGCCTAAGGCCAATTAAACTGCGTGGTCGTGTTCTGTGTATGTGTAAATTGTCCGCCGGACAGGGGAGGTGCTGTCCGATTTTATATTGGATCAGCGGCTCCTGGGTCTCGGGGCGTGACACGCATTCCCCGTCGAGGGAACAGTAGGCGTCGGTTCGACCTAGTGTTCTATTTGGGAGACCCGAAGTCAGAACCAAGACAGCTACGGCTGTAACTAATGCTTGGTTTGTTTTGGAACTAACCTGAGTTGCAGGATCGAAAGACTGATCGTCTGCAAGTAAGGTGCCTCATTGGGCCTAGGCGCCCGAATGGACTCTGGCGCCCTAATGGGCTCAGGCGCCCGTATGGATACGGGCCCAAGGGTGAAGGCAAAATCCAAAACACAGCCACGAAGCCTCTGAACCAAAGCAGTTCAGGCGCCCATGATGACACGGGCGCCCCCATCAGCTCAAGCGCCCAAGTGGAGATGGATAAGCGCTGACCGAGCCCGCGGATAAGGATTCGCACAGGGAAGGCCACGTGTTAGGCGCCCCCATCGACACAAGCACCCGTATGAGCACTATAAAAGGGGGTGCACCCCCAAGGCTTCGAAATGACTTGCTCTCAACTCTCCAGACACTTTCGCTCAAGCACTGCGCCCCGGCAAAGTTCGATCTCAAGATTCCAGCGCCGACGACGACCCTCTGCTCCGAAATTCGATCCACCTCGAGCGTCGATAAAATTTCAATTTACGAAAGTGTTGTTATTTAATTTTCAAATTCTATATCTGTACTATCATCTTGTAAAAATCTTATCGAATATAGAATTGCCCAAAGTAAATGTTCAAGGACTGTCGGCCTTGGAGTAGGAGCCGACCGCGACTCCGAACCAAGTAAAAAATCGATTTGTGTTTGCGTGTATTTTGTGATTTCCACTGCACATTTACTCTTCTATTCCGAAAATTTTACAACGATATTCACCCCCCCCCCCTCTATCGTTATCTTCGATCCAACAGACAACACTGTTATCAGTTGATTGAGATAGTCAATAGCTGACTAGTACCCTGATATTAGTCTTTTCAACATTCTGAACTCAAATTCAAAAATCCGTTGATAATTTCATAATTCTCCAAAAATTCTCAAACATTATGGAGAGGTTTGTGGTGCCCGTGTCTACTTGGGAAAAATATATTTAAAATATATTTAAAAATATATTTACCACCAATCTAAAGATTGATACAAAACCCAAAACTATCTAAATGGTTCAATTGAGCATTGACCTAAAGTCCTAGTATTGGCCTCCACTTGATGTATCTACCTATACCAAACCATAATGTATCCCTAGCATTGGTTTTTATGGCATCTATACATCAAAAACAAAATTTCATGCAATATGACCCCAATGTCATATTTTTATGCATGAAATACACTCCCAATATACCAAATCCCTAGGATTGAGACTCAAATCCATCTCTAAATCCTTTAGCACACTTCATACCCTATCTAGACTCCCAAGTAGAAATCACCTTAGATCCATTGACCATGATTCCCAAATTGACTCTTAGAGCTCCCCCTTGAGCTCTTAACCATTGCCACCTCCTTAGGTGACTTATCCACAATCACAAGGCTACACCGATGTACCTCCGGTGACTTTTGGACTACAAACCTAACTTTCTCAACATTGGACACCTTGTCCTTAGTTAAGCACTTCTACCCTTTAACCTTGGACACCTTGTCCCTAGTTAAGGGCTTTTTGACCTTAAATGGCACTTCATTGCCATTCTTGGACTTCTCTTTGCTATAGTTATATGCTACCCTAGCATATATCTTTTCAACGGCATTTGAGGACATAGATCGGTATCTGATATGGCCTACGTGTCGTACCGCGAGTATCAAATACAATTTAAGTATCGAACTCCTCTAAACTAATATAGCATAGAGTAACTCGAGTCGTCTCCCAACGAATGTAGTTGGTACATGATAAATCTCAGGATCGTATGTTATTGCTTTTGTGTTTTTAATATGAAACTGAGGTTTGGATTTTCGAACGTTATGACTACGAAAAGAAATAGCAAAGCAGGTATGAAATCTATTTCTAATTAAGGAAAGACAATGCAGGTAAGGAAATCTAATTTAACCTAACTACAATTGTAGCAAAGAAAATGATAACTTGAAATTAAGCATCAAATAAACTAAACACTGAACAAAACCTACAGCATTAAAGAAATCTAATCTAACCTAACCTATTGCATCCAAATTAAGTGCAAGAACGTAAGGAAAACATGAAGCATTCAATTAACAAAACATTACAAGAATTCAACGAACTTAATTGCAACAATCCAAGTAACACGAATGATTTGGGAATTCCATCAAACACGTAATGAGCATGAAGAAAATTGACAGAAGTACATGCAAGTTGAAACATAGGGGATCCATCAACTACAACCATTCAAAAATTAACACAAACATTCAGTAGCAAACAATCAATAGCCGAATCAAATTGAAACATGCAATTTAACCCAAGGATTCTGTTCTGTGAGGAAGAATTACTGCAAATTGGGTTCTGCCGAAACTGATGAAGGCTGGATGAAGGAGCTGTTGTCAATTTCGGCTGTGAAGAGCTGTGGCTGCTGGATCTGCTGTGAAGTAGAAGAACGGTGAAGAAAACTCTGCATGGAAACAAATCTGCTGGGAAGGAGCTGCTATGTAATGAAATTGCTGCCAAATCTGATGAAGAGGAAGTTGCTGTGAAGGAAAAACTGTTGGGAATTGAAGTTGTGCTGTAATGAAATTGCTGTGAAGATGAATGCTGCGAAAGAACCCTTTTCGAGCTGTAAAGATGAAGATGCGAAGAAACTGAGTTCAGGAAATGAAACTGCTGTGATGCTGATAAAGAAGAATAAAGCTGTGAAGGAATTTTGGTCGGCGGCGGTGAAGTCGACTAGGGCTCCGAACCCCTAGGCCCTAGCTTTGGTGCGATGGCTGCGATGAAGTGGATAATCCCCTTTCGCCCCTCTCCGCTCTCGAGCAACCGCATTGGGAGTGAGATGGCGTTGATGGTGGAGAGTGGATGGAGAAGATCTGATCGAGTCGGGAACCCCTCGTCTGCGATCGATTGAAGCTACGGCCGGCGACGATGAAGTGGGAGGCGATCGCCGACGGAGGAGGATGGATTGAGTCGGGAACCCTCGTCTGCCCTAGCTTCTCTGCGCCATAAGGTTTTTGTGTGTGTCCAATTGGTTCGATCCAGCTTGGGTTCAGTCCAGCTTGGGTTCGGCCAACCTTTGGGTTCAATCAGCCTCAGCCCAGCAGCCCATTCCAGCTCAGTCCAGCCCTGCCAGTGGAGTTCGGCCTAGCCTAAGTTAAACCAGCATTTGGGATCAATCCAGTCAGCCAAGCCAGAGCTCACAGCTCAGAAGAGAATTAGCAACGGACGGCTGAGATCGATATGGCTTCATCCAACGGGCGGATCACTTCAGATTTGAACCAAACTCCACAGATTCTAATCAATGGTCTTGATCTACCTGTCCCCAGCTCGGATTAACCAGATCAGTGGCGGATGGTCCAGATCATCCTTTTTCTTGAATGGATGGTCTAGAACAACTTGAGCTCGATCCAACGGTCAGATTACTTCTGATTTGACTGAAATTTCAGATCTTGATCTATGGTCATGATTGATTCTATCTTGAACTCGGATTGACCAGAAGTTGACTGATGGCTCAAATCTAGTCGTTCTCTGGAATGGACGGCTCCTATTAATCCGATGCTTGATCCCTTTGATATGGATCCAATGCTGACTCAAGTCTGACCCGATTTGATCTAGGTCCATGATCATTTGAAGCCTACAAAATGATATTCAAATTTAGTGCCAAAAAATATCCTAAATATACAAAGATTTGAATTAAAAGCCAAAATAGAGGAAATACATGAAACCTAATACAATTGTAAACTTAAGCATATAAAATGTGGATCAAACATGGATTTTAGAGCCTAAAATAATCAATAAAATGGTGGTTATCAACTTCCCCACACTTAATGCTTGCACGTCTCGGGCAAGTAAATAAAACTCAAAGAAAACATTACATCCCCTATCAATACTTTAAGAATAATAAAAGAAGGTTACTTAGGATCATAAAGTCTCAAGAATCCATGTATTTATGGTTCCAATTCTCACATAAGTCAAAAGCATGGTAATTTCATCAACTTGAATAAACTAAGCATGACAAAAACCTCACAAGATGGATATATGCACTGATGCTCACAAAAATAACAAATATGAAAGTGGAGTTCTCTCAAAACATTCATGGCATTGCACTACCATATGCTTGCTTATCTTCTACTTCTCCACTACTATAACATAAGTACACAAATCAAGAGGACTTTCCAAGGACTAATGATGAAACCGTGTGCTAACAAGAAAACAAGAAGGGTAGATAACAAAGGAGATCACAAAGAATATGAGAGCATTGGGGTAATTAACATGATGTATACAATCAAACAATAGGCCAAAATAAAAACTCAATCAAACCTCCAAAATTCTCCTTGCACAATCTCAATACAATACACAACAACCACTTACAACATCTCTAAAATGCATGTATGTCTTAACAACTTAACTCTTAAGTTTCTCTCAATAAAAATATCAAATGAGTATACATCAAAAATTCTTTTATGGAAATATGAATGCTTGAGAATTTTCTCATTTTTCATTCTTTTCTTTTCACTTTTTTTCACTTCTTTTTTTTTTTTTAGTTCTCTTTTTTTTTCACAGAGAGATTTTTTTTTCATCTCTCTTTTTTTTACATAGAGAGATTTTTTTTTCAACAAGCATCCGTTCATACTCACTTGTCTCCCCCCCCCCCCCCCCGGCCCCCACACACACACTTAAAACTTGCACGTCTCGGGCAATATAATAAAGCATGATAACATCTAAAACTCACAATAATAGAGGCTGATAATAGACAAATAAAAATGTAACTCATCATGCAATCACCCCATGCTCTCATTGCATGCTCAAGGGAAGAATAAGCTAATAAAGATATGGCAGTGAGAATGTAATGACAATGAAAAGATCTGACAAAGGAAAGACAATGAAACATGAAAGCAATAGGTGAAATGCTCAGTAGTAACAATAACAAAGGAGAGGAAAAACTAAGAGTTCAACAAGAAAGGTTGCCTCCATCATATTCATGTAAGCTTATGCTATTGTAATTTCAAAAAGAATCAAAGCAAGTTCTAGAGTGTCAAATATCACAAATGCTATCACACATAAGAGGATTAAAGATCGGCATGGCAATATCCTCACTAGGTGAACAATAAAATATCATGCTTAATCCAACAAGATAGAGTCCATAACCACAACAAATGACTAAATGCAATTAATGCCCCCAAGCATACCAAGGAAACCAAAACCCAATAGTCAGACTTAACCATCTTTTATGATTCTCAAAGCATAATAAAAGAACATGTAGGGAGATACAACTAGAAGTCAAACAAGGTTTATTCAAGACCAAACAAAATGCAGAATGAGGATGAAAAACATGAATGCAAAGTATAAAAGCAAACAAACATGTAAGTATAAACATAAAGAAAAATATGAAAAGGAAAGAAAAGGAATAAACTCCCCTTTATTCCTGGCGGCTGGAGGCGGTTAAGGAGTAGCATCCATCCCGGTAGTGGTGGAGTTTGGGTAGTCGAGAGAGCATTCCTCACGTGATCTATGTCATAGTGCATTGCTCCCCCACACTTAAACTTCACAGAAAAATGTTCAGGTGGCCAAAGGCGATTAAGGTGCAAGATCCACTTTAGAGGGTGAGTGCTACTAGTCAAAATAAAAGCAACTCCTCCCTCTTGATGCTTTTTGGAAGTCCTTCCAGGAGGTTGGAGTCTGTTCAGATGGAGCACCCACTCCAGAAGTCTTCGGGACCCTGCAAAATCATGTAATACCTCTCTCAAGCGTGCAGGGTAGGAAAGAAGTGTAATACCATCAAGCACATCCAATAAAATCAATTTTTGGCACCTCAATGAATTTTTCACAATTAATATCCACCAAAGGTATATCAAGAAACTTACCACCACCAATAAAATCTATTTTGGATACTTCAATGGAATTTTCACAATTATTTCCCACCAAGGATGTATCAAGCAATGCATTACAACCAATGAAATCAACTTTAGGTACCTCTATCGAATTTTCACAAGCAGATTCTACATAAGGTATATCAAGAAATATTTCACAGCCAATAAAATCAATCTCGGGTACCTCCATAAGTTTTTCACACTCAACTTCAGCATAAGATATAGCAAGAGATTCGTCACAATAAACAACATCAATTTCAGGCCCTTCTAAAAATTTTCCACAATCCATATCCACAAAAGATGTATCAAGTAATTCACCACATTCAACAAAATCAATTTTAAGTGCCTCTACAGGTTTTTCACAAACAATTTCTACAAAAGATGTGTCAATAAATTCATCACAAACAATAAAATCAGTTTGAGGTACCTCTATTGATTTTTCCAAAGAAATAGGAGGTATACTTACCTGATCATGCTGAAAAATACCTGGAGGTTCTACAAGAATAGATGTATCCATAGCTTCCTCCTGGTTAAGTATAGGTTCCATCTCAAGCTCAAGTTCTAGTGGACACTCAACTGGAACAAGTGATCCTTGGGTTCTTGCTTCCACCATGCAAGTCCCTACACTTTCTGGCTTATCTTCTGAATCTTCTAATATATCAAGCAATGTTGGTGGTCCCTGGGGCTCTGTGCAATCCCCTACACCTATAGATTCATCTGCAACGCATGCTTCATCAACCATATCTGCAACAACCATATTAGAAAAATTAGGACCAATAATTACAATACTATCACAATGTAAAAGATGAGAAGGGTCCTGTAGAGCTTCAGATTCGAATTCAAGGCTGTCAAAAGCTTGACTGTCAATCTCCTCAAATGCCTCTGTCTCTACTGCATATTCAACCTTATCTGAGCTAAAATCTCCTCCTACTATGTCAAGTGAAACATCATCAGTGATAAACTCTGCCTCAACAACTTCATCTGACATATCCATGCTAATTCTAGGAGTATCCTCTCCATGCCCCTCAGAATTAAAAGTAGCTTGAGAAGATAATTGTCCTGATCTTTGGGCTCGTATTTGATTCATTTGATTAACCAATTGTCCCATTTGCCTTTTGAGGTTTTGTATGGCGGGATAAATATTACCCTGCTGAAAAATATTACCCTGCTATGATTGTTGGAATTGGGGTTGTTTAAATGGTTGAATGGACTGATTAAACTGCTGGAAATTTCTTGATAACTTGGGTGATGTTGCTGAAAATTATTGTTCTGAAAATTCTGATCATAGGGCTGGAATTGTTGATTGAATTGCTGAAATAGTTAGGGCTGAAAATTCTGATTTTGAAATTGAAAATTCTGATTGTTTGGTGGAGAATATTGCTGTAAATGTTGAAGACCACTCTGATTTTGATATTGAAAAGTCTGAATTGGTTCGAACCCTTGCTGAAAATTCTGACTTGGTTGAAAATCTTGCTGAAATTGTTGAAATTGTGGCTGAAAAAACTGATTTGTTTGCTGAAAATTCGAATAGGGCTGTTGGAAATCTTAATTTAGCTGCTGAAATTGTTGGAAAGGCTGACGTGGCTGAAAATTTGAGTAGGACTGCTGAAAATTCTGAAATGGAATCTGTCCTTTATGTGGGGGCTGTTGTGAATTAAAATGATTCCCCCCAACTCGAATTGCAAGTAGATGAATAACTGTTGGGTCTTTGTTGGAATTCCAATTGCTTCACCCAAAACTTTAACTCCAACAGTGCACTTTTGATCTCTGATTGTTCAGTTGAAAACATTTTGAACCTGCAATCCTGTCACAAAACAAGTAAAATGGCAGCAACCGTATACAAAAGATAAAGCAATCAAAAATAGAATCAAAGGATATAATTATCAAGCACCACTACATTCCCCGGGAATAGCGCCAAATTTGATATGGCCCGCATGTCGTACCGCAAGTATCAAATACAATTTAAGTATCGAACTCCTCTAAACTAATGTAGCATAGAGTAACTCGAGCCGTCTTCCAACGAATATAGTTAGTACATGATAAATCTCAGGATCATATGTTATTGCTTTTGTGTTTTTGATATGAAGCTGGGGTTTGGATTTTCGAACGTTATGACTATGAAAAGAAATAGCAAAGCAGGTATGAAATCTAGTTCTAATTAAGGAAAGACAATGCAGGTAAGGAAATCTAATTTAACCTAACTACAATTGCAGCAAAGAAAATGATAACTTGAAATTAAGCATCAAATAAACTAATCACGGAACAAAACCTACAGCATTAAAGAAATCTAATCTAACCTAACCTATTTCATCCAAATTAAGTGCAAGAACGTAAGGAAAACATGAAGCATTCAATTAACAAAACATTGCAAGAATTCAACGAACTTAATTGCAACAATCCAAGTAACACGAATGATTTGGGAATTCCATCAAACACGTAATGAGCATGAAGAAAATTCACAGAAGTACATGCAAGTTGAAACATAGGGGATCCATCAACTACAACCATTCAAAAATTAACACAAACATTCACTAGCAAACAATCAATAGCCGAATCAAATTGAAACATGCAATTTAACCCAAGGATTCTATTCTGTGAGGAAGAATTGCTGCATATGGGTTCTGTCGAAACTGATGAAGGCTGGATGAAGGAGCTGCTGTCAATTTCGGCTGTGAAGAGCTATGGCTGCTGGATCTGATGTGAAGTAGAAGAACGGTGAAGAAAACTCTGCATGGAAACAAATCTGCTGGGAAGGAGCTGCTATGTAATGAAATTCCTGCCAAATCTGATGAAGAGGAAGTTGCTGTGAAGGAAAAACTGTTGGGAATTGAAGCTGTGATGTAATAAAATTGCTGTGAAGATGAATGCTGCGAAGGAACCCTTTTCGAGCAGTAAAGATGAAGATGCGAAGAAACTGAGTTCAGGAAATGAAACTGCTGTGATGCTGATAAAGAAGAATAAAGCTGTGAAGGAATTTTGGTCGGCGACGGTGAAGTCGACTAGGGCTCAGAACCCCTAGGCCCTAGCTTTGGTGCGATGACTGGGATGAAGTGGATAATCCCCTTTCGCCCCTCTCTGCTCCCGAGCAACCGCATTGGGAGTGAGATGGCGTTGATGGTGGAGAGTGGATGGAGAAGATCTGATCGAGTCGGGAACCCCTCGTCTGCGATCGATCGAAGCACCGGCCGAAGACGATGAAGTGGGAGGCGATCGCCGACGGAGGTGGATGGATTGAGTCGGGAACCCC
This sequence comes from Boesenbergia rotunda, assembly GCA_024364735.1. Lineage (NCBI taxonomy): Eukaryota > Viridiplantae > Streptophyta > Magnoliopsida > Zingiberales > Zingiberaceae > Boesenbergia > Boesenbergia rotunda. Next base: position 313,581 of record JAGFNQ010003196.1, on the reverse strand, counting down.
CGTCTGCCCTAGCATCTCTGTGCGATAAAGATTTTGTGTGTGTCCAATTGGTTCGGTCCAGCTTGGGTTCAGTCCAGCTTGGGTTCGGCCAACCTTTGGGTTCAATCAGCCTCAGCCCAGCAGCCCATTCCAGCTCAGTCCCGCCCTGCGAGTGGAGTTCGACCCAGCCTCAGTTAAACCAGCATTTGGGTTCAATCCAGTCAGCCAAGCCAGAGCTCACAGCTCAGAAGAGAATTAGCAACGGACGGCTGAGATCGATTTGGCTTCATCCAACGATCGGATCTCTTCAAATTTGAACCAAACTCCACAGATTCCAATCAACGGTCTTGATCTACCTGTCCCCAGATCGGATTAACCAGATTAGTGGCGGATGGTCCAGATCTTCCTTTTTCTTGAATGGATGGTCTAGAACATCTTGAGCTCGATCCAACGGTCAGATTACTTCTGATTTGGCAGAAATTTTCAGATCTTGAACTATGGTCATGATTGATCTATCTTGAACTCGGATTGACCAGAAGTTGACCGATGGCTCAGATCTAGCCGTTCTCTGGAATGGACGGCTCCTATTAATTCGATGCTTGATTCCTTTGATATGGATCCAATGCTGACTCATGTCTGACCCGATTTGATTTAGGCCCATGATCATTTGAAGCCTACAAAATGATATTCAAATTTAGTGCCAAAAAATATCCCAAATATACAAAGATTTGAATTAAAAGACAAAATAGAGGAAATACATGAAACCTAATACAATTGCAAACTTAAGCATATAAAATGTGGATCAAACATGGATTTTAGAGCCTAAAATAATCAATAAAATGGTGGTTATCAGTATCCCAACCCCGATCTATCATTGTTGGGTTTTTGGCTCCCCAACACCATTCTGAACCCCTTAGATCTAATAGTAAATATATCTAAGATTTTTTCTAATTTCTCAAGTTTTGCCCTCAAAGCTTTATTTTCTTTTTCTAGGTTCTTAAATTTAGAATCAACATGTCCACCATGGACATTCCTAGACCTAACTGTTGGATCGAGAGAACCGATAGAGGGGGGGGGTGAATATCGGAAAACGTTCGGATTTAAGAGATAGAGAAATTACGCAGCGGAAATTAAAACAAACAAACTCAAACGCCAAGTTTTTTACTTGGTTCGGAGTCGCGGTCGGCTCCTACTCCAAGGCTCACGGTCATTGACCGTTTACTGCGGGCAATTCTATATTTGCGCAAAACGGTTTACAAATAGATGTTACAATTGCAGTATAGTAAACACAAAAATAGAAAATCGCTCTTTGTTACCGACGTCCGGTGTGGAATGTTTCTCGGAGCAGAGGGACGTCGTCGGCGCTTGTATTTCAAGTCGGGAGGTTTCTGGAGCAGAGCGCGAGAGCAGAAGAGCGTGATTGCGTTGAATGAATTGAGTGTCGAAGCCTTGGGGTCGAGGGCCCTTTTTATAGCACCTGGGGGCGCCCGGGACGTCGGGGGCGCCCCCCCCCCCATGTGTCATTCGATCCGTTTCCGTCTCGGTCAGCTCTGATCCCATAACACTCGGGATCAGGCTTTGACTGGGGGCGCCCGGATTGACCGGGTCAACTCTCATCCGTTTGGCTTCTCGTTAGCTTGCTTCGTTGGCTTCACCTGGGGGCGCCCGGGAGCACGGGGTCGTCCGGGAGCACGGGGGGCGCCCGGGAGCACGGGGGCGCCCTGCCCAAAGCTGCCGAAGCTCACCTTGCTTTTACTTTGTTTTGTGTTCACCTTGGGGCGCCCGGGAGGCTCCGGGCGCCCTACTCAACCTCTGCCTCACTCCTTTGAGGCTCTCTGAGCTGCAGACACTCGTTCCTGCGGTCCTGCATCCAGGGTTAGTCCAAAACAACATAAAGCAATTAATATGTTAGTTTATACAGCCTTAGCTATCTTGGTTCTGACTTTGGCCTCCAACATGGAGCCCTAGGTCGAACCGACGCCTACTATTCCCTCGACGGGGAACGCGTCGTCACCTACTCCTCTCGGGAGAATGTACCTGATGCCAACCGGCTCCTCCGGTTGGACTTTTGCCCTGCTATCATTCGCCAGGCGCCTAGCTGTCCTTAGCCAGGTCTTCAGTACCAAGCTGTCCTTCGCCTGGTGCCTAGCAGTCCTTCGCCAGGGCTTCAGTACCAAGCTATCCTTCGCCTGGTGCCTAGCAATCCTTCGCTAGGTCTTTGTATCCTGGCATTCCTTCGCTAGGGCTTTGTATCCTGGCATTCCTTCGCCAGGTGCCTAGCAGTCCTTCGCTAGGTCTTTGTTTCCTGACATTCCTTCGCCAGGTGCCTAGCAGCCCTTCGCTAGGACTTTGTTTCCTGGCAGTCCTTCGCCAGGTACCTAGCAGCCCTTCGCTAAGACTTTGTTTCCTAGCAGTCCTTCGCCAGGTGCCTAGTAGCCCTTCGCTAGGACTTTATTTCCTGACAGTCCTTGAGTAATATTGTTAGATCATTAATAATACTTAACTTTGAATCCTTTGCCAATATCAAAACAAGGTTCGATATGGTGCTTTCTGCACCAACACTAACCATTCTAGACATGTGTCTCTCTTTCTTGGGATTAATGCCTTGATTCTTAAGTCTAATGGTTTTAGATTTATCATGATGTATGAATTACCTAGGGTTATGATCTACATTATTAACCCTACTCCTATCAAGATATGTAAAATCAAAATTTTGCATGAGTAAATAATAAACATTATTTCTTTCATGCATGGAGGAGTTAAAATTTGAATTACATTTTAAATTAGGGATTACCTCCCTTACCCTTGTAGCTCCCCCTTGATGTGAGCTTCTTTTTTTCTCCTTTTTCTCCCATTTCCTCAAATGCTCCAACTTCTTGAATTCTCTCTTTCTTGAGCATTTGGTGTAGTAGTGTCCTTGCTCATCACACGTGAAACACTGAATATGCTTCTTCTTCTTAGCTTCATCCCTATAACTCAAATTAGATTTCAAATGAATTAAAATGAGTTTAGGGTTTACCTCCTTTTTCTTATCCAATGGACACTTGTCCTTGTAGTGCCCTTTTTCATTGCATCCAAAGCAAATTATCTGGTCCTTTGATTTTGCTTTGGTGGAGGTGGAGGCATCTTCTTGCTCTGGTATTGAAGATGTTCTCTCCTCCCCCTCAATCCTTGAAGTGGAGACTTCTTCTTCAACCTTTGATGAAGTGGATGGTTCATCATCTTCTTGTGTCACTTTAATTGAGGAGGTGGATAATGTTGGATATGGCTTGGTGGGTTTCCTTAGCGAATACTCAGTCGATCCGAGAGACCTCTCCATGTCTACGGATTAAAAATCAATCCGAATGGAGACCCGTCTCCCATCGACCATCTCGTGCTGTATCGAATGATCCAAATCACAACTCGGCCAATTATCAAAATCGACCTTGTGATTTGCTCGACCGTTCGACCGTGGAAAAGGCGACGAGTTGATCGTCGGCTTTTGTGTTTATGGTCTGTAACGCCCGCCTTTTTCCCACCCCTTATGGTGTGGCGAGAAAGGCGTCGTTACGCTAAACATACATGGACTTAGAGAACACCATAATGCAGCGGAATCATTTTTTTTCTCTAAACATGCTTCTAACCATGCAACTAAACACATGAAGCATCTATACATGGCATCATGACTTAACCATTCCATAGCTTATTCATTATCGTCATAAGTAGTATGCACTTATCCATAAACGTAGCATCATGAGTCTTAAGTCACCCATTAGTCATAACCATAAAACATAGCATAAAGTTTAAGAAAACATTTCCACACCCAAGACATGCATTATGTGTGAATATAAGAATCTTTTGCCAAGTCACTGCTACACATACACACATGCTTCTGCCTCTCCTGCGGCTTCCCCTAATAGCCTCTTGCTTGATCTGCGGTACGAGGAAAATAAAACTATAAGCACATAGGCTTAGTAAAACCCTTTCCTACTCACTAAAACCATACGTCACTTAAACATAAACATATCAAGTATCTGACATAACATAACTTCGAACATAAACATAAGCATAGTCATGACATAAGTCATAAGCATATGGACAACTAACTTAGCATGATTCCTAACATCACCATAGGTCTACCACCTACTTAGCATGGCATCAATCTTAACATACATAAACATGACACATACATACGTGAACATGAAACATACTTACACATGGCATAATTCTTAACATACATGAACATGAAGCATACATAAGTGAACATGAAACATACTTATACATGGCATAATTCTTAACATACATGAACATAAGCATACATACGTGAACATGAAACATACTTATACATGGCATAATTCTTAACATACATGAACATAAGACATACTTATCATAGCATAATTCTTAGCATACATGAACATGAGACATACTTATACATGACATAAGATATGAGCATAACACAAACATAAAATACACTTACCCTGGCGTGATGCATAACATGGATGTATGAATGAGTCAATGCATTTACTACATAAGGATGCTTAGTTTTAAAATCATACTTTTAAATACTTAACATAAACATAACATCATTGGGGGTCCCCGGCTTATACCACATACATACATCATAAGCGCGCATCCCTAAGTAAATATGAGGTAGCTAGCCTCAATCTACTAGGGTAAGGACAGCATAGTCGGTAGTCCTAGAACCGGGGCGTTCTTAAGGTGCCCATCCCTGTTGCACAGCTTCGGTAGTGCCAGAATCGTGGACAGCTTCGGTAGTCCAGAATCGGGGCGTTCTTAAGGTGCCCATCTCTTGGACCCTTACTTCGGTCCGGTACAAGCCCCATTCATAAAAAAATAAACATGCATGCTTCATCATTCATACTTGTCATTCATACTTATCATTCATACTTATTTCATATCATCGTTATGCCTTCATCATTCATACTTATCATTCATACTTATTTCATTCATACTTAAGGCATAACCATCTTCTTCATTCATGCTTATCATTCTTTATTCACATAATAGGACATACATGCATAATCATGTGTTTTAGCCATAAACATTATCTTGGTTCGTAAAACTTGCATGATCATAATACATAAATAAACGTGTACTTCATACATGATACATTTCATCTAGCATACATAATCCTAGTATTCATCATAAAGCATGGATGGTAAGCTACATATGAACATGACACATACTACTAGGGTTCATGGCATTTACCTTAACACATGCATATATCTTCATAAACCATAAATCTATTATAAACATTTATCATTATACATGCATCATTCTATCTATCCTAACTTACATCCTACATCAATTACATATATTCATGGTATATGATCTAAATGTTCATGAGTAAAGCATCACCTAAAATCTAACATACAAAATCATATTACACCACACATAAACTAAGATTTTTGTAACATAAAGATCCTTACTTCATGCTTAACTACTTCCTAGCATCATGGTAACTTAGAAACAAGCCTCCTTGAGACCTTAACCCAATCCAAACCCTAGGGTTGGGTCTTGGCCGAAACTTGAAGGAGCTCTAAATTCATAGAAAATTTGCCTAGGTTAAGATTAACATCCTATACCTTGCATATCATGTCATGGAAGACCAATTGAACCCTTGATTGGACTTAACACTAAGCCTTAGCCCTAGTACATGACTTGGCCGAAACTTATAAGGGTAACAAGCCCATAGAAAATTCATATAAATCACTACTTTCATCCATACTATATCATAGCAAGACATACTAAGCATGCTTGGAGAGTTGAAGATTAAATCTAACCCTATGCTTGAAGGTGGCCGAAACCCTAAGGGGTTCTTAGGGTGCCCTAAAACTTCAAACATCATGCTTTTATACTTCACCTATCATGGGTAACCATTTGCAAATATAAAGCAAGTCTTTAACATGATTTCTAGCCCCAAACAAGGCTTGGCCGAAACTCCCATAAGCCCTAACCATGGATTTTTTTCAACATATCATGCCAATAGAACTTGATCATAACAAGAACTTGGAAAAACTATCATACCACAGGTGAGAGGGTTTTACCTTGGGTTACCTTTGGTTTTTAGACCTTAAAGGAGAAGGAACTTGTAAATCCTTTTGACACTTGAACTCTCCTTGCCCTTGTAGCCTTGGAAGAGACCCTAGATCTTCAAAATGGAGGCTTGTGTGAACTTTTCTCAAGGGGAAAGGGAGCTTGGAGTTTTCGGCTAGGAGGGGAGGAAGAAGAAAAGAAACAAATGACTTGATGGAATGAGAGAAATGCAAGGTAACTTCCCTCTTAAGCCTTTAATCTACATTAAAAGGGGTAAGTGAAGAGTCATGGTGTCTCTTCTCTTTATGACTCTTCATTTCTCCCAAGCCTTAACCAAGATTCACTTTATTCCCTCATAGCACTCCCTTGCTAGGTGAATTGGTTAGTGCATGCTTGGTTGTACAAGAGGTTCAAGGTTCAATCCTTGGTGCATGCACTAATTTTTCTATTTTATTTTTGATTTATTTCCTATTATTTCGAAAATTCCTTAAAAATCCCCCCATAATTATGTTAATATTTCTCATTAAAATCTATCTATTTTTTTATATTAATTTCTACCTAAAATCCACCCATTATAATGGCACTAGAAAGTCCATGTAAGGCCCATTAGTAATTAGTTTCTCAATTTAAATGAGAAAACCATGGGTTTCTAGGCTAAGGTTCGTATTAATATTTCTAGATCCTGTGGAAAATTATCTAGACATGCTTAATATTTTAAAGAAAATATTAAGAAAATTTTCCGGGTCGTTACATGGTCGGGGTCCAATTAGTTAATTAACAACTATGATACGAAATCAAATTAACAAACTAACACACATGAAATGACGAGGTTAGTAAACATAGCACAAAATTGACATAAGATTAATCAAAGGAGCATGGAAAAAGTTATACCTCTCGGATCACCTCGCGGTCTTCTATCTTATGTCCCGCCCTTCGCGGACGTCGTGTGGGCGACGATCTACCGCGAACTGAGATCACCAAAGCCTCCAAAAGCCTCTCCTCCTTGCGCTAGCAGCAAACCCTAGATTAGGGTTTGCGCCGTCGGCCTTCTTCCTCCTCCACGCGTGCGTCGCCGGCCAGCCAAGCTCGCCGGCCACCTGCTCTCCGTCCAACAGAGGCTGAGGAGGATGATGGAGAATGAGAGGAAGTAAGAAGAAGGGTTTTCTTCTTCCCAAACCCGTTGTCAAGCACACAAGCTCTCTCCCTCATCGCCGGCGACCTTGCGCCCCTCTTCCACGCTGCCAACTCCTCTCTTCTCTCTATCCCGCGTGCTCTGGCCACCAACCGAGAGGGAGAACGTCTCCCTTCCTCGGTAGCCCACGCCAAGAGAGAAGAAGTAGAGAAGAAGAAGAGAAGAGGGCTTCTCTTCTTGGAGTGCGCTGGCGCCCTAGGAGAGAGGATGAGAGGGAGAAAAAGAGAGAGAGGCCAAGGGTTTTTCCAATGGGATTGATCTAGCCTTGGTATCATGATCTCTATGGGTATTTATAGGGCTAAGGTATGGAGCAAAAGGAGGAGTTGGATCTTGGCCCACTAATGGATCTAAACCCGATCCATTAATTAAGATCCATTCCATTAAAGGTTCTTAATTGAACTTCCTCACCAACCCCCATATTTTCATATGGGATCCACATATTACAAGTCATCCATCCCCCAGTGCTTAAGATCTCAAATGCCCGTTAATTAATTTAAATTACTAACAATTCAAATTAATTAACGTCTAGATCCTTGACTAGTACCACTCAACCTTATCATAGTGCCGGATCAAATCCACCTGCAGGGTTTAGCTCGATGAACCTTTTGAGCTCATCAAGGGGGCATCATCAACCCGAATCACCAGGACACGAATTTCGTTAATAATCAACAACACATCATATTATTAGTATTATTTCCCAACTCACCGGGCCTATCAATCTAACAGAATAGATCTCGCCCATTGATGAATCAAAGAAATAATAATTAATAATATATGTCCATTATTATATCAAGATTAAGGGATCGTACTCTATAATATAAACTTGAGGTCCTATCCAATTATCGAGTCAATACAAATTGGATAACCTCAGGTTTTGGTCTTACTCAATGTACTCAAAGCACACTAGTGTAATTCTATGGTCAAGACCAATCACACCTAATTACACTACAACCATTCTGATGGGTTGTCCAATTCCATCTCGGTTGTGAGCCTCTTATTTATACTAAGCAAGGAACTGATAACATGATCTTCCGTGTGACACCACACACCATGTTATCTACAACGCAAAGTAATTGGACTTTATGCATGTACTAATGTAAACAAGCACCTAGTGTAGTTGTGATTCTCTTTTCATAACTAAGATGTTCATATAAAGAAATTCATGTCTTTCAGTATACACATCTTACAGATAACTCCTCATCTTCTTTCTTTTCCTCCTCGAATGTTAAGCTCATCTCTTCATTCGAATAGTCCTTTTCCTACTCTTGGATCATTAAGCCCATCTCCTTGGGCTCTTCTTGTGTAGGCTTCTCATGAAGAGCTATCATCTTACTCTATAGCTCATGAGCATTCTTGTATATTCCTGCACCACTCATCACATCATTAGGCAAAATAATAATTAAAATTGAAATTACCTTCTCGTTTGCCTTTGATTGCGATTGTTGCTCCTTTGTCCAATAGCCCGGTCGGAGCTTCTTCCCGTGCTTATCCTTTGAGGCTTCGAATGGTTATTTGAGTGCGATCATTAGATCTCAATCCATGTTAAACCAAGTCTTCACCCGCAACCTCTAATAGTCAAAGTTTTCGCGATCATATGGAGGTGAACGGTGATGTCATCCCCTATTCTTTCTTCGACTGTGATTTTCCTCTAGTGCTTTGCTCTCCCAGTGATTAGTCTGTAGACGAGCGAACCTTCACTCTGATACCACTTGTAGAGGATCGTAGACCGGCTAGAGGGGGTGAATAAACATTGACCCCAAATCTCTTGGTTTGCTTCCTACAATGTTGGTGTGCACAACAGAAATATAATTAAACTAAAACACTAACAAAGACACAAATTGGTTTAACGTAGTTCGAAGATAAAGCTCCTATTCCACGACAGTCCGTAAGGTGAACGATCCCGATCCATCAGTAGATGACTCCCTGGAAGTCCTCCAGCTAGTTCGTGTCGCTCCTTGAGGGTGGAGAAACCTCACCACAACTTCAACAAGACCTCTGAGCACAAAGACTACTAATTGGTCTTTAACCAAAGCCAATTTCGTCAAACCTAGCCAGCCAAACCGAGCTCCCTTAAATAGAGATCGTGGCTAAACTAGCCATTACCAGTCGACTAGTCCACCCAAATTTGAATGTTACAACCCAACGTTTGAATTCCAGTCGACATCAATCGACTGCACAAAAGATCAATTGACTGATCTTTCTGTGACCTCTACCAGTCAACTGCTCCCAGCAACAGTCGACTGCCCATATCCTAAACCTAGAATTTCCCTTCCAAAGTACAGTTCACTAAGCACTCGGACCCTCACGACTCACTTAACTCTTCTTGCAGCCTCGACCTGTTGCTTCAATCCTTCTTCAACTTTGGCTCTCATCCCTCAGATGCATACAAGCCCACAGCTCGTCTCCACATGTCATCCTTCACGTATACCTCGAAGTGCGCTTCCCTTGGCTCATCGTTCCTGCCTTGTTCGCGGTCCTTCGGATGCACCATCGTTTGTAAGATCGTCTAGCCGTGCTAGCGGGGGGGTGAATAACACTTTATTGTCGTTTGATCTCTACAGAATTGTTAGCGCAGCGGAAATAATATTATGCAAAGTAAATAAGAAACAAACAATGCTAACAACCTGATTTACTTAGTATCCACCCCGGTCAAGTCACTAATCCAACAATCCTTCGGTGGATCAATCTCCGGATAAACTCCGGCTAGATCTGTCGCTCCTTGTGGGTGGAGAAATCTCGCCACAACACTTCGGACGCTCTCTGATCACAATAGACTTCTAACCCACTTTATCCAAGTGAGTTTCGTCAAGCGAGTTAGTAGGAAACGAGCCCCTTTAAATAGGGCTCGAATCTGAAACAGCCGCTACCAGTCGACTGCCCCTGGGACAGTCGACTGGCCCCACTCAGATCCGACCGTTACAGCACAACGTTCGAATCTGCCAGCCTGTTTCAACCTATACCAGTCGACTGCCCATGGGCCAGTCGACTGGTACACACCTAAGCCTAGGGTTTCACTCCTGAGTACAAGTCGCTCCTCACTCAAACCCTCCCGGCTCAGCCCCTGAGTACAAACACACATACTCAAACCCTCACAACTCAGTTGACTCTTCACCAACAGCCTTGACTGTTGCCTTCACGCCCTCTTCACCTTCGGCCCTCGTCCCTCGGATGCGTACGCAAGCCTCCAGCTTGCCTCCATGCCACCATTCACGTACGCCTCGAAGTCCGCGTCCCTCGGCTCATCATCCCTGCTATCCAAAGGTCCCTCGGATGCACACGCAAGCCTCCAGCTTGCCTCCATGTCATCCTTCACCTGAAGATATCAACCAAGTCCATGTGTACCTGTACACCTGCACACTCATGTACACACATGAGAACAACACACATCCTAACTTAACCATATTGCCCACACATCAAAATATCATGATCCTCCAGATCATCCCAGGGTCGATTGCCCCAACAATCTCCCCCTTTTTGATGAGTGGCAATATGTTAAGTTAGGTAAACATATAGCAATGATAATAGCAAAAGCAATTGAAATTCAAGCATATCACACAAGAAGCAACCTCCCCCTTAACCAATGCTTTCTCCCAAATGTTAATCCTTATTACTAATCCCAAGTTAAGGTTTCCCAACATTACTCTAAAGTCACAATTGTAACGACCCGGAAAATTTTCTTAATATTTTCTTTAAAATATTGATCATGTCTAGATAATTTTCTGAGGGACCTAGAGATATTAGTGCGAACCTTAGCCAAGAAATCCATGGTTTTTCTCATTTAAATTGAGAAACTAAGTACTAATGGGCCTTATATGGGCTTTTTAGTATCATGGTTATTGGTAGATTTTAGGTAAAATTTAATATAAATATAAATGGGTTTTAATAAGGAATATTGGCATGATTATGGGGGAGTTTTAAGGGAATTTTTGAAATAATAAAAAAATTAAAAAAAAAGTGCATACATCAAGGATTGAACCTTGGACCTCTTGTACTACCATGCATGCAGTAACCAATTCACCTAGCAAGGGAGTGCTATTAGAAGAGGATGGGAAATTGTAGATAAGTGGGAAAGAAGATGAAGAGACACAAGAAAATTGAAGAGACACCATTAAAGAGGTGTTTGCCTCTTTACTCACCATAAAAGGTCATTAAGAGGAGGAAATGCCTAGGCATTTTCGACCAAGAAACCTTTCCCCTTTCTCTCTACCAAACTCTTCTCCTTTCTCCTCATCCTCACCGAAATCCTAGAGCCCCTTGCAGCACAAAACCGAGCCCCACAAACCGGAAGAAGAAAAGGAGAAGAACAAGAGGAAACACCAAGTTTAAGAGGTCTTTTCTTCTCCAAAATTTGGAGATCTTTTGGGAACATAAGCACAAGTGGTAAGACTCCATCACCTGCAATATAATGGCTTTTTATGTGTTTTTTATGATTTTTATGTTGCTTGTGATGTTGGGTGAAGGAAAATGGAAGAAATCCTTGAGGAAAGTTTTGGCCATAAAGGGGTACCCCCTTTTCTATGTCCAAAAACTTAAAGGAAGAGTTTATGAAATTGTTACTACCTTTTTGTAATGAATATATGATGGATACATGGTGTTTGAATGCCCTCCATGATGTAAAGGACTTGGAAGAATTCGGCCAAGTCATGAAATGGATAAATGTTGATGCATGAAGTAGGCTATTGTCCTAATGATTGTTTCCTTGCTATATAAATGATTTAGGCCACAAAATTTTGTGGAATCTATGCTAAGGGACCGCTGTAACATTCGGCCAAGGGACCTTAAATTATGCCTTAAAACAGATTTTTATAGACCTTCATGAAGTTATGGTTAAATCAAGTGATATGCATGTGATTGAGTGTTTTATTTCATGATGGAAATAATTTATACCTTAGGGTCAGTACCTTATCTAAGTTGTTTGAGTCTAAACTCATGCTTCATTCTATGTATTGATGTTTAGAAAAATGTTACATGTACCCATATGCATGATAATCCAAGTAGAACTCTAGATCATACACCTAGACTAGTGTTTGGTGAAGTACAAACTACTTTTGCACTTGTGAATGAATTCTTATGAAAAATATGCTTTTATTCCCATGTTAGGTGAATGATTATGCTATGAAATCCCTACTGTGAGTTTCAACAAATTACAAGAATAGGGGTTAAGAATAGGTTCGAGTACAAAGCATGCCCCTAAACTAGTGTTTAATGAAGCCTAGACTACCTTTATGCTTGTATATGACCTTAATGGTAAAATATGTTTTTGTTTACATGTTATATACCATGTTATACATACTGTGAATTTTGGCCAATTACTAGAATAAAGGCTAAGAATAAGTTCAAGTACAATTCATGCACCTAAACTAGTGTTTAGTGAAGTCTAGACTACCAGTGTACTTGTAAATGACCTCTTATGTAATGTATGTTTTTATTTCCATGATTATATGACTCTTATGCTATGATATCCTTGCTATGAAGTTTCGGCCAGCATGTATTAAGATGAGAAAAGAAAGATTAAACTAACATATTGCCTTAATTAAGACAAGCATGTTATAAGTATGATGTATTGATGAAACTAGCATGATGGTTGCTTCACTTACATGTGTTAAAAGAAAGGTCCTTCCATGTCTTGCTATTTATGCTAATGATTATGCCATGAAAGTATGCCTATGTTTATGAATGATTGAATGCCTATAGTACATGCAATATGAAAGAAAGAAAGAATGCATGTTCTATATATGAAAGTATGCTTATGATTATGAATAATTGAATGTCTATAGTACATGCAATATGAAAGAAAGAAAGAAAGAAAGGAATGCATGTTCGATATGAAAGAAAGGAAGAAAAGAAAAGAATGCATATATGTATTTTACTTTAAAGAATGGCTTGTACCGGGTCTTGAAAAAGATCCACGGTTCTGGACTACCGAAGCTATCCCTAGGCTGAAATATAGTAAGCCTAGAATATAGACCCCTGTAGGTCGGGATTAGCTACCTCGCATCCTACATAGGGGTATGCGCGCAAAAGAAAGAATGGGTACAAAGCCGGGGACCCCAAAGAAGATGATGTATATGATTTTAAAGTATTATTTAGTATGTTTTCCAAAGAGCATCCTAATGTTTTGAAATGCACATGTTCTATGTTTATATGTCTTCATGTATCTTATGTGCCTTATGAATTTTATGCTATCCATGAAATGTTATATGTTTTAAAATGCATGCGATGTACGGATTTAGTGAGTAGGAAAGAGCTTACTAAGTTTTATACTTATAGTTTGTTTGCTTATGTTGCAGATCAACATAGAAATTATTAAAGAAAGGGAAGCTGCAGGAAGGGCTAATGTGTGTGGTGGTGACTTGGCTGATCGATCCACTTTAGTGCCATCTATAGACTTAATTCTTATTTCTAATAAGACATATGTTGCTACTTTATGCATGATACTTGCTAGTTCTTTTGGAGTTTATTTAAGTATGGATGCTATTAGATGTTACATGATTTATATTTACACTCCTTCTCCCTTTGCATATGATTATGTTTATGTTTTATTTCCGCTGCAATGTTGTGAATCATATGCAATAATATAAGTTAAGAAGGAAAAAGTTAACGCGCCACCTTAACGGTAAAGGGGCGGGCGTTACAACAATCCATCCTAAGTTAAGCTTCAAATCTAACTTAATACTCAAATTCTCCCCCTTTGACACCATCAAAAAATTGCCCCAAGCAACCCTACCCTTGGTGTCAAATATAACTAACCCATGTTTCTGAAAACCCCTCAGAAACTAGAAAAATACACACTGCCCTCACTCCCAGTCGACTGCAATACTGGCAGTCGACTGATACGCAGCTTTTCAAAATTTCAGCCGAAATTCAGAAACAAATTAAAAATTTCAGAAATTCTAGAAAAATATGAAACTTTGCAAGCACTATTGTTAAGGTATTCTCTACCCTAGAAAAATTTGGTTCATGAAAAACATCAACCGTGCTTGACTTTTGGTACAAATTCTAAACTTCTCAATTTGTGGCAATTTTGTATCAAGTTTGACTCCTAATCATGGTATCCAATGTGTGCCACCTTTTATCACTTCCACATGGCATTTAAAATGATTCCCAAACCCCCCTTTTTCATATAGACATTTCCATTTTGACAAGAGCTCTCCCTCTTTTTCTTTTAAGTCTAGATGAGCATTCCTTTTATACATAATACCATTATTTGATTTCCAATCAAACCATGTTAGATGATATACAATATAAAATTTTCGAATCATATCATGAACACATAAATAAAAGGCATAATAGAAACATCCATTAGCACTTAGAGATTCTCAAGAAAATTTCAAAATAGTATCTAGTCATGATAACGCTTCAATACCTCAATAGAAACATAGTAAAGCAACTCACATGTCATAACAACTACAGAATAGAGTCATACATGTTGGTGCAAGTTGCATCAATGATGTTCCTCTTGAAGTGTTTTAATATTTGACAATATACTTAAGTCACTTAAGTCAGTGATACAATGAATAGACAAAGGGGAGCAAAAGTGAAGTAACCAAAGCTGAAGAAAAGTCCTAGTTAAACTAGGCATCGAAACCCCAAGTCCTAGCGAAGGGCTGCTAGGCACCTAGCGAAGGGCTGCTAGGTATCGTAACCCTAAGACCTAGCAAAGGGCTGCTAGGCACCTAGTGAAGGACTACTAGGCATAGAAGACCTAGCGAGGGGCTGCTAGGCACCTAGCGAAGGGATGCTAGGCATAGAAGACCTAGCGAAGGATTGCTAGGCACCAGGCGAAGGACCGCTTGGTAACAAAGACCTAGCGAAGGGCTGCTAGGCACCTGGCGAAGGACTGCTAGGTAATGAAGTCTTGGTCCAAGGGACTGAGTAACTTAGCTGAGCGATGACTAAGGACAGGAGTAGAGACGAGTCAGGGTTTGGGCGTCTCGAGATCCGGAGTAATCGGAAGCTAAGCAAAAGTCCATCCGAAGGACTGGGTGGCAACCGTCTCCTGAAAGGAGTAGGTGAAGGGCGAGTTCTTGGGGATAGGAACTCGTGCCGGTTCGACCTAGGGTTTCGTGCAAATCCAAAGTCCGAACCAAATCCTTAAGCTTAATATTATATACATATATGCTTTGTGTTTTTTTTATCTTGCAGGTAACAAGAACCGGAGACAAAGCGCAGGGTGCTGCCCCAGTCTTGGGGGCACCCCCAGTGTTGGGGGCGCCCCCATGCAACCAGGGCGCCCCCAGCAAGGGGGGCGCCCCCAGGAAGTACTAAACAGGCATGTACAGTGATGCAGTCAAGACAGGTGTCAACCGGGGCGCCCTGATTAGTAGCTGTTTTGCTGTTTCGAAGCCAGAACACAGGATAAGCCTCCACGGGGGTGCCCGGAGAATCCGGGGCGCCCTGGTCAACCATCTTAACACCAGCGACGAGGTAGGCGCAAGGATAAGAGTTGACCGAGTCTTCCGGGGCGCCCCCAGGAGGCCTATAGAAGGGGTCTCGACCCCTCAGTTTGAAACACAACTTCCAAGAGCGATTCTGATCATTCCGACCGAAGACAACGCGCTAGAAACAAGGCTCTACAACCGGGAGGCTCCAGGAGGAAGTGCGCGGCACTTCGGAGGTCCAGATCGGCCGAGTTTCAAGTTTTTTGTTCGGTTCGCTTTCATTTATTCTGCACTTAACTTTTATATTATTGCTTGTGATTGTAAACTGTAAGACGAGTTTTCTCCGCCTCCGGAAATTCCGGAAAGGAGACCATTAGTGGACTCACGCCGAGTACATAGGCCTTGGACGTACTGACCCAGGGGGGTCAGGAACCAAGTAAATAAATCCCGCGTGTCCTTGTATTATTGTTTTCTTCGTTTTGTTTGTTTTCCGCTGCTACTAATATTCTAAGTCCAGAACGAAAGATTTACGAAGATTTCCGAAAGATTCTGAACGATTGATATTCACCCCCCCTCTATCGACGGCACCGGTCCTACAATACATAGATGTTTCATGCAATAGACATAGCAAGTATCGAGGGCCAAAAACCCGAAAGTCATCCATATAAATATAACCATCAGAATAAAAGGTGTTTGAGAGATATAATAAAACATCAAAATAGAATACTCTCAACACTAGAATCCCTCTCAAAAGCTATATCCACTGGTCAGAAAAGCATGTGATCGTCACCGCCTGGAGGAGGAGCAGGAGGACCCTGAAAAGTGAGATGCCACTGCTGCATCATCTTGTAGATATCATCCTGACGGCCAGTCATCCGCTGAACTGCCGCCTCGATCCTTTGCTCGGACTGCTGGCACCCGTGAATATCCTCGCGGATGATGAGAACATCCTCCCGAAGCCCATGAACATCCGCCTGGAGCTGGGTAAACTCTGCGCGTGTGACCAGCTCGGTGGGCTCCTCATCTGCATCAACGGCCTCTGGGCGCTCCCTCCAAACAAATGCCCCCTGTCTACACTCAATGCCTGCCAAGGACAATTGGTGCGTGCCAATCTGATCATAGTCCTTTGATAGGTGCCTCACCTGACCGCTACATACATGGATGCCAAAATGCAAGTGGAGAAACTCAGTCAGGATGTGGCAAAAGGGCATATATATCTTCCCATTGACACTATGGGAAGAATGACAGATGTCATTGAAAACCTGTAGGGCGACATCGATGTCCAACCTCCTCTCTAGAGCATACATCATCACCAGATGTGGGAGTCTGACCTTAGACCTCCCCTTGGTGACAATAGGCAAGATGCACTCAATGACAATTTTATACAAGACATGGCTAAATGGTCGGATAGGCTTAGCATCAAACATATGCTCCGAGTCATTCCTATGTCTTCTGAAATAATGTATGTGAATCTGATCAATAGTGACTCTAGGAAACTCTAAGGGTTCAACAACAGTAGGAAAATAAACAGATGCATTGTCGGACACTGATAGGCCCAAATATACTAATTAAAGTTGTCACGAAATGTATGGGCTCATCAAATTTAAATATGTATAAATGAAATGAATGTTGGAAACCCTTTTTACAATCAAAAGTATGAAAATGTAATATAGGGGCCAGATGTCGTATTTTTCTCGGGGCTAGTTGATATAATTTGATTCGCGCTTGTATTTGGTGTCGTTTGTGAATTTTCGGGTTTCAAATAAATATTTGGGTTTTGGGCTCAATTAGAAATAAAATCGCAATGAAAATAAAGGAAAACTCAACCATGGAACTTAACAAGTGATAGCCAGTTATCATTTAACCAATAGACCAATTAATCATCCAATGCAATGTTGTCAAAATTAGGGAATTAAACTGATTCAAGTTGCAAAAGTTCACTACAGATTGTGTTCCACTTGGGAAATTCCACTAAAGTCAACCCTAATGCAAATCAAGTGCCAAAACAGCTTGGCATGAAGGAGAAAATTCTTGTGCCAAAGCTGTTTACTTATGTGCCAAGAATACTATCAACGACTTAGAATGAAACTAATCAATGCAGTGATACGCAGGGACAATTGAAGACTTTCGGACTTTGAAAAACTGATCAAAAACTGGACACAGTCAAAACTACAGAATGGAAGGAATAATGCTGTAAAATTCAGAACCCATCAGCATTCAGAATTCGAAACTGGGCAGATGCATCAATTACTGATACACAGGACAAAACCTGGTTCAGAGCAGACCAACTGCAAAGTAACTATATTTGAGCTCACCAATTCAATAAAAGACTGATTGAAAACTGATGCAAATCCTTGCTGAACTTACCTAGATCGAATATGCAGAAAATTCAGCAACTAAACATGCTGTGCAGAAATGAATTAAGGCAGGAATGAAGATCACGGCAGAGAACAAAATCTGAGTTCAAACAGGCTAAGGATAAGTTTGATACAAACTTCTGAACTGCAGCTAACAAGGCAGAGCTCGAATGCAAGAAATGCAGCCTAATTCCATTGCAAACATTGAAAACAGAAAGTACGTGTAGATTTTGGATGCAGGAATTTCAGAAACAAAGAGATGCAGAATTGAATTGCATGTGCAGGAATGATTCAAATGCAGAGAATGTTGTTGGCTGAACTGGCAGAAATACAACTGCACTTACAGAAATTGAGGTTGAATGCAGAACCTTATTAAGTATGCTTAACAAATTAAACAACTACACTGTAATTTCGGAAGAGAAACTTAACCCAGAAGCAGGGATAAATGCAATGCAACAGCTTAAAGAATTTGCAGAATTTACTGCAGAAATGCAGCAATACTCCAACGCAGAAATGAAATGGACCAAGTGAGATCTGATATAATCCTTCACTAAACAAGGAACCTCTTATTAAGCAGAATTCGAAACTGCAGACACACAAGTGGAAGATGCAGTAATAAAGTTGGCACGCGAGCACCAAACTGATACACAAAATTAATGCCAGCTGCTCAACTCAAATTTCAGAATTGAAACTACAAGTGAAATCAAACTTGGATCAACTAAGTTCACACACGAAATTGGTCTTCAAAGGCAGGAATTGAACTAAACAAGAATCGGATTTGAAGGAAGATATAAAAAAATCAGAACCCAAACTGAAAAATGCAGAATTAAATTGGCACACAAACTGGAATTGGCACGAAATGAATTAAGCTAAAATTAACTGAAATTAAACGCAACTATCCACTAGAAAAGCTTCCTAAACTACTCAACTTGAAAGACAATAACCTAATTAAACAGAAACAAGTAGGAAACGAGATTACAGCAGCTAAAACATATTCAGAAACAGAAAATTTACTTGCAGAAACGAAATTACACTAAAAGAACTGAAATTAAACTATCTAAGCTACTCCTCAACCATTCCTCAACTCAAGAGCTCCATGGTCGTCAATCAAGGGAGAACCTCGGACCCGCAAGCTCCGCAAATTAGTGAAGATACGTCTCTGCTACTGAAATCGAATCAGACTATGCCCAAACTGAAATTCAGCTCCGAATTCTTCAAACTAGCTGTGGTGGCTTGCGATTTGGATTTGGGAGTGACCGAGACCTTCCAGGGAACCCCTCTGGTTAGCTCAGATGCGGTGGAAATGGAATGCAGCTGAGTTCGTTGAAGTCGGATAGCAGACTGCCGAAACCTCGCGCAACCTTGCTATTGAGCAGAAATCGATTCTGAAACCTCGCTGAGATTCTCTTCACTAGCCTAGCCCTTGCTTTGATGATGGATTGAAGGATCGCGCCTCCTTTGATGAAGAACAAGCTAAGAAATGGAAGAACAGCTGAAGAAGAAGATGAAAACGGCGGAGACGCGACAAGGCTGGGCTGCGGCAATTTTCTGATTAAATAGGAAACAATGGACGGCCCAGATTGATCGGAGGAGATCCAACGGTAGATCTTGGTCTGATTTGAGCCAAACTTTTATGATGATGATCTGGGGTCAGGATCTGCCTTGTGATAGCTCGGATCCTCCAGATATGCAACGGATGGTCCAGATCAACTCTATCTGTGAATGGACGCTCTAGAGCCCTCCTTGCTTGATCCAACGGCTGATTGAGCTCTGATTGGGATGAAACCTTCAGATCTTGATCATAGAGCTTGATCAACCCTAACCCTAGCTCGGATTGCTTCAGATCGTCCCGGATGGCTCAGATCTAGTCGCTCTTGAATCGGACGGCCCGGATTAATCGTAGGCTTGATAATTCGATCCGGCTCACATCCGACTCAAGTTTGACCCAGTATGCCCTAGGTCTAGGATCCTTTCTTGCCTACAAAAATATATCAGAAAATTAGTGGCCAAATAATCCAAAAATTATGTAATTTTGCAATTAAGTCCAAAATAAGATAAAGTTCCAAAACCTAGGGTAAAATCATAATTAAGCAATAAAAACATGGGTCAAACATGGATTTGAGCAATTAAAATAATCGATAAAATGGTGCTTATCAACTCCCCCACACTTAACCTTGAGCGTCTCGCGAAACAACTAAATATGTATCCCCTAGATTTTCTAAAGCATAATTAGAAGCAAATGAAAAGAAATTACCTAGGGTTGTCAATTCTCAAGAATCTAAGCTCTATGGATTAGTATCTTGTCCTTAAATCAACAACTTAGCCTTTTCATCTATCATGAGTCATTGAGATGAATTTAAATCACTAGCCTTTCAAGGGAAGTTTTGGTGGCTCTCTCTTAAGTTCTAAGTTGGTGATGGAAGTGGAGCTCACTCTTACACATATGCTTCTTGCACTATCATAGGCTTGCTTATTATCTAATCTCCACCATTATTCATGATTAGGATCAACAACTATAAAAACAAAGGAAAACATGAAAAATGGTGAGAAATGGAATAAAAATTAAGGAAATGGAAAAAATTGATGGAGTGGGAGACTTGGTTGCTTAAAAATGTTTCCAATGTGCTTTGCCCCATCTTGACAGTCCTCTAATGATATCAAAAGTATGGTGGAGTGAAACTTGAGTAATTCCTTTGATTTGGATAAAAAAACATTTCTTGATTTCCTTGTGCCAATTTTCCTTATGTGTGCCATTTTTGGTTCTTTGTTTTGTTCTCTGAATTTCTTTTTCTTTCTTTCTTTTCTCTACTGCAATCAGAATGATGGTGGAACAAATCTTCAATTTGCATGAGCTGCCGTGAGCTTCAATGATTCCATGGTGCCAAGTCAAACGGTGTGCCAACTTGTTTTCTCCTTCTCTTTTCTTATTTTCTCAAACTGTTTTTCCTTTTTTTTTTTTTTTTGCTCTCAAACCTATTGATGGAGTCAACTTTCATTTGGAACACTTCGGACCAGTTAGCATCAGCATTTGTATCAGAAAAATCAGAAGTTATATCAGCAACTTAAAACATTTCTGCATTTGTTTCCACTTGATAATCTGCACTTCAATTGCAGATTTGTACGGGTTGGTTTCAGATTTCTGCATCTTCTACTTCAGATTCTAACTTTTCCTTAGCTTCATTCGAATTTGGCTTGTATCATTCAGTACCTCTCACTCGGCAGCAACAAATGCTCTAGTTTCAACCATTGTGTGCCATTTTTGACCTTGGCACAGTTTGGTTTTTTTTTTTTGTGTGTTCTAATCAGAGTTGCTGGCATCCTTATTTCTTCCAGATTTGGTCAGCATTTGGTGTTCTCATTATTCTTTGATGCATTTCCGAACTTGTGCCCTGATTCATAGCCTTGGAAAATCTAATTTCAGCCTCAACTTAGCTCAAACTGCTCAAAAACTGCACTGCTAATCTGATTTTTTTTCTTTGTGTTCAGCTTTTGTTCACCCATTTCGAATTCTGATCAGCTGCATTTAAACTTCTAGCATATTGTGTCTAATTTCTATAGTAAAGAACAGCTCCAATCCCAATTTTTCCTTCTCTTCTATTGCGTGCCAAACTTTTGTTCTTCTTTTCTTTTCTTGTTGCAGATTTTTTTGTGTTTCCTGCTCTTAATCTTCTAATGGAGCAGTGTAGATCAGATTTAAATGAGAAATCTTGATTCATATCAGTTGGCATCTAGATTGCATTCTGCTCAATCTATGATACATTCATCCACTTCATTTCGTGATTCACAGCCTTGGAAGAACTAATTTCAGCTTCAACTTGGCATAAACTGCCTCACTAGGAATTCTGATTTTTTTTATATATAACTGCATTTTCCACTCTGATTTCAACCTTGTTGTGGCCGTTCTTCAACCTCTATCAGAAACCACTCTAACCCAGCCTTCCTTGAGCTTCAAGTGGACTGATCAACATAGCAACCCCAAGTAGCAGATTTTCTTCCTTTTTGCTGATTTTTGGCACAAATTTCTGCAAGTCTCAGATTTTCTGATTTTTGGCATCTTTTTCATTTCAACTTTGAGTGCCGAATTCAACTTGAGGTTCAACTCCCTTGGATCTTCAAATGATGATCAAGAATCTTCAATTGTTTCCATCTCTCTTGCTCATTCTTGGCACCAAACTCACTCACTTTTTTTTTCCGAAATAAAGTGTATCCTTGATCACAAATCTTTCCAAAACACTAATCACTCCCCCACACTTAAAACTTTGTCCGTCTCGGGCAAAATAGCATTAGAAACATATCAAACAACAAGTCCCAACAAGTCCAAAGAAAAGTGAAGGTAAGAGTAAGAAATAAGTAAAGAAAAATGGAATGGACATGAGTTTTGTCAAAAATGATATGAAAAGGTAAACAAAGTGATTAGCCTCTATAGATGTGATCCAATCATTGAAATATGGTTTTGAAAGAACCTAGGCAAGTTCTAGAGCACAATAACATGTATGTGTCACAAAATAAGGCTAATCTCACTAGGTAAAAATAATCATCTCAAGTCCTCAATTAAGAATTTTAAAGGAAAGTAGTACTCAAGCATCCAAGAATTCATCCATGAGCTCAAACCCTAAGTTTTGACAACCAAATTTAATTTATTTTTAAAAGACTCTAAAATGCTATGAAGATAACTTAGAGGGATACATTTATTCTAATCATGCAAGAAAAAGTGCTAAAACAAAAGACATGGTATTTACAATGTCTATTTATTCAATTTACTCTAGAAAACATAAAAGTGAAAAATGCGATAAAAGAAAATGCAAGAAAAATAAACTCCCCTTTATTCGGGTGGGCGGAGTCTATCCAGAAGGAGCCTCCCTCGCGGTAGTGGAGGAAAATGGGTGGCTGAGAGATTTGGGACTCCCCCACACTTGAATTTTGCAGAAATATGTTCAGGTGGCCGCAGGCGATTTAGGTTCAGAATCCATTGAAGAGGTGGAGTGCTTCGAATTAGAGTAAAATCATCTCCTCCTTCTTGATGCTTTTCAGAAGTCCTTCCAGGAGGCTGAAGTCTGTTCAGTTGGAGTACCCACTCCTGAAGTCTTCTGGACCCTGCAAAAATATGTAATACCTCTCTCAAGCGTACAGGGTCAGAAAGAAATAAAATAATATCAGTCTCTGCATGTAATGAATCCAAAACTGCATCATATTCAATTAAATCAATTCTTGGTGCCTCAATAAAATTTTCAAAATTATTTCCTACCAAATTTGCATCCAAATACTCATCACAATTAAAGAAATCAAGTTCTGGCTCATCAATAGAAATTTCACAATTATTTTCAATCAAGGGTGTATCAAGCAAAGGGTCACAGCCAATCAAATCAATATCAGATATCTCCAAAAGTTTTTCACATTCATTTTCAGCATAAGACATAACAAGAGATTCATCAAAATAAATAACATCCATTTCAGGCACTTCTAAAAATTTTTCACTCTCCATATCCATAAAAGATGTATTAAGTGATTCATCATAAAAAACTACATCAATTATGGGTGCCTCTAAAATTATTTCGCAATCCATATTTACAAGGGATGTGTCAAGTAATGCATGATGATCAATAAAATCAATGTTTGGTACCTCTATTGGATTTTCACAAACACTTTCTACACAAGGTATATCAATAAATTCATCAGAATCAATAAAATCAGTACTAGGCACCTCGCTGCATTTTTCTGAACAAAGAGGAGAAATACTTACCTGAGCGTGCTGGTGAATACCTGGAGGTTCTACAAGGGTAGATGTGTCCATGGCTTCCTCCTGGTCAAGTACATGCTCCTCTTCAGCCTCAGGCTCTGGTGGACAATAAACTGGTGATCCTTGGGTGCTTGCTTCCACCATGCAAGTCCCTACACTTTCTGGTTCATCCTTTGAATCTTCTAATGTGCCAGTCAACTGTGGTGGTCCCTGGGGCTTAGTGCAGTCCCCTACACCTATGGAATCATCTCCTATGCAAGTTTCCTCTGTAATATCTGCAACAACAGTGTCAGAAAAATTTGGACCATCAATAATACTATCATCAGAAAATAAAAGTCTAGAATGGTCCTGTGGAGCTTCAGTATCTTCTTCTGGAGCTGCAAAATTTGAAAATGAATTTTGAGCAGGAATCTCCGGAGGGATGCATGCTGTAGGTGCCCAGACTTTGATGAGTACGTCATCTTCTTCTTCTATCAAATTTGCAAGATTACTTGAAGAAGGACTGGGCCATGCGCTAGGGTCACCTTGAACTGATATAAATCCAACTCCGGGGCTCTCAGAATTAAAAGCAGCTTGAGAAGCTAATTGTTCTGCTCTCTGGGCATTTATCTGATTCAGCTGATCAACCAATTTTCCCAAGTGTTCTTCGATGTCTTGCCGTTGTTGTTGTAAAATTTGCTCTTGTTGTAGGACTTGTTGCAACATCTCCATCGTCCTCTGTTGTTGAGCCTCAAACTCTTGTTGGTCTTGAAAAGTAACATAAGGCTGCTGAAGTCTAGGAGGAGGTTGTGCATGCTGAAATGCAAACTGTTGGGGCTGCTCAAATGGATGAAATGACTGATTAAACTGCTGAAAATTTGGTTCATAAGTTGGTGGAGATGGCTGAAAATTGTAGCTCTGAAATTCTTGGATCTGAGGTTGAAATTGTGGTGATGAAAACTCAAATTGAGTGGGCTGAAAATTCTGATTTTGTTGTTGGAAATTCTGAAATGGTGGCTGCCCATGCTGAGTTTGTGGCTGGAAATTGGGCTGAAATTGCTGAAATGATGGCTGCCCAATCTGAAAATTCTGGAATAATGGCTGAATGGGCTGAAAATCTGGCTGAAATTGTTGGAATTGCTGTGGTTGCTCTAATTGTTGTAATGGTGGCTGAAAAAATTGATTGGGTTGCTGAAAATTTTGGTTGCAAGGTTGTTGAAATTGGTTGAAAGGCTGAAACTCTGATGACCACATTTTTATCTTGCAGCCCTGTCACCAAACAAACAAGAAAAATGGCAGCAACCGTATATGAAAGATAAAGCAAAATAAAACAGAACCCAATGATATGTCCAAAAATACACAAGCAAAAATCAAACAAATCAACTAGTTGCTTCCCCGGCAACGGCGCCAAAAATTTGACGAGCCCAAATATACTAATTAAAGTTGTCACGAAAGTGTGGGCTCATCAGATTTAAAATTTATAAATGAATGCAATGCTGGAAACCCTTTTTACAATCAAAAGTATGAAAATGTAATATAGGGGCCACAGGTCGTATTTTTCTCGGGGCTAGTTGATATAATTTGATTCGCGCTTGTATTTGG
The DNA here is from genome assembly GCA_024364735.1 of Boesenbergia rotunda. Classification (NCBI taxonomy): domain Eukaryota; kingdom Viridiplantae; phylum Streptophyta; class Magnoliopsida; order Zingiberales; family Zingiberaceae; genus Boesenbergia; species Boesenbergia rotunda. The sequence continues at coordinate 288,318 of JAGFNQ010003196.1, read as the reverse complement.
TGTCGTTTGTGAATTTTCGGGTTTCAAATAAATATTTGGGTTTTGGGCTCAATTAGAAATAAAATCGCAATGAAAATAAAGGAAAACACAACCATGGAACTTAACAAGTGATAGCCAGTTATCATTTAACCAATAGACCAATTACTCATCCAATGCAATGTTGTCAAAATTAGGGAATTAAACTGATTCAAGTTGCAAAAGTTCACTACAGATTGTGTTCCACTTGGGAAATTCCACTAAAGTCAACCCTAATGCAAATCAAGTGCCAAAACAGCTTGGCATGAAGGAGAAAATTCTTGTGCCAAAGCTGTTTACTTATGTGCCAAGAATACTATCAACGACTTAGAATGAAACTAATCAATGCAGTGATACGCAGGGACAATTGAAGACTTTCGGACTTTGAAAAACTGATCAAAAACTGGACACAGTCAAAACTGCAGAATGGAAGGAATAATGCTGTAAAATTCAGAACCCATCAGCATTCAGAATTCGAAACTGGGCAGATGCATCAATTACTGATACACAGGACAAAACCTGGTTCAGAGCAGACCAACTGCAAAGTAACTAGATTTGAGCTCACCAATTCAATAAAAGACTGATTGAAAACTGATGCAAATCCTTGCTGAACTTACCTAGATCCAATATGCAGAAAATTCAGCAACTAAACATGATGTGCAGAAATGAATTAAGGCAGGAATGAAGATCACGGCAGAGAACAAAATCTGAGTTCAAACAGGCTAAGGATAAGTTTGATACAAACTTCTAAACTGCAGCTAACAAGGCAGAGCTCGAATGCAAGAAATGCAGCCTAATTCCATTGCAGACATTGAAAACAGAAAGTACGTGTAGATTTTGGATGCAGGAATTTCAGAAACAAAGAGATGCAGAATTGAATTGCATGTGCAGGAATGATTCAAATGCAGAGAATGTTGTTGGTTGAACTGGCAGAAATACAACTGCACTTACAGAAATTGAGGTTGAATGCAGAACCTTATTAAGTATGCTTAACAAATTAAACAACTACACTGTAATTTCGGAAGAGAAACTTAACCCAGAAGCAGGGATAAATGCAATGCAACAGCTTAAAGAATTTGCAGAATTTACTGCAGAAATGCAGCAATACTCCAACGCAGAAATGAAATGGACCAAGTGAGATCTGATATAATCCTTCACTAAATAAGGAACCTCTTATTAAGCAGAATTCGAAACTGCAGACACACAAGTGGAAGATGCAGTAATAAAGTTGGCACGCGAGCACCAAACTGATACACAAAATTAATGCCAGCTGCTTAACTCAAATTTCAGAATTGAAACTACAAGTGAAATCAAACTTGGATCAACTAAGTTCACACACGAAATTGGTCTTCAAAGGCAGGAATTGAACTAAACAAGAATCGGATTTGAAGGAAGATATAAAAAAAATCAGAACCCAAACTGAAAAATGCAGAATTAAATTGGCACACAAACTGGAATTGGCACGAAATGAATTAAGCTAAAATTAACTGAAATTAAACGCAACTATCCACTAGAAAAGCTTCCTAAACTACTCAACTTGAAAGACAATAACCTAATTAAACAGAAACAAGTAGGAAACGAGATTACAGCAGCTAAAACATATTCAGAAACAGAAAATTTACTTGCAGAAACGAAATTACAGCTAAAAGAAACTGAAATTAAACTATCTAAGCTACTCCTCAACCATTCCTCAACTCAAGAGCTCCTTGGTCGTCAATCAAGGGAGAACCTCGGACCCGCAAGCTCCGCAAATTAGTGAAGATATGTCTCTGCTACTGAAATCGAATCAGACTATGCCCAAACTGAAATTCAGCTCCGAATTCTTCAAACTAGCTGTGGTGGCTTGCGATTTGGATTTGGGAGTGACCGAGACCTTCCAGGGAACCCCTCTGGTTAGCTCGGATGCGGTGGAAATGGAATGCAGCTGAGTTCGTTGAAGTCGGATAGCAGACTGCCGAAACCTCGCGCAACCTTGCTATTGAGCAGAAATCGATTCTGAAACCTCGCTGAGATTCTCTTCACTAGCCTAGCCCTTGCTTTGATGATGGATTGAAGGATCGCGCCTCCTTTGATGAAGAACAAGCTAAGAAATGGAAGAACAGCTGAAGAAGAAGATGAAAACGGCGGAGACGCGACAAGGCTGGGCTGCGGCAATTTTCTGATTAAATAGGTAACAATGGACGACCCAGATTGATCGGAGGAGATCCAACGGTAGATCTTGGTCTGATTTGAGCCAAACTTTTATGATGATGATCTGGGGTCAGGATCTGCCTTGTGATAGCTCGGATCCTCCAGATATGCAACGGATGGTCCAGATCAACTCTATCTGTGAATGGACGCTCTAGAGCCCTCCTTGCTTGATCCAACGGCTGATTGAGCTCTGATTGGGATGAAACCTTCAGATCTTGATCATAGAGCTTGATCAACCCTAACCCTAGCTCGGATTGCTTCAGATCGTCCCGGATGGCTCAGATCTAGCCGCTCTTGAATCGGACGGCCCGGATTAATCGTATGCTTGATAATTCGATCCGGCTCACATCCGACTCAAGTTTGACCCAGTATGCCCTAGGTCCAGGATCCTTTCTTGCCTACAAAAATATATCAGAAAATTAGTGGCCAAATAATCCAAAAATTGTGTAATTTTGCAATTAAGTCCAAAATAAGATAAAGTTCCAAAACCTAGGGTAAAATCATAATTAAGCAATAAAAATATGGGTCAAACATGGATTTAAGCAATTAAAATAATCGATAAAATGGTGCTTATCAATATCCTCCTTAGATCCATTGACCATAGATCCCAACATGACTCTTTGAGCTCCCCCTTGAGCTCTTAACCTTAGCCACCTCCCTAGGTGACTCATCAACAATCACTAAGTCACACCGCTGTACCTCTGGTGATTCTTGGTCTTCAAACCTAATTTTCTTATTCTTGGACACCTTGTTCTTGATTAAGGTCTTCTTTCTTTTAACCTTGGACACCTTGTCCTTGGTTAAGGTCCTTTTAACCTTAAATGACTCTCCCTTGACATTTTTGGACTTCCCATCCTTGCCATAATCATATGCTACCTTTGCATACATCTTGTCATTGGCCTTGGATGAGTTAGTTTGTTATCCTAAACCCGATTTATCATTATTGAATTTTTGGCTCCCCAACACCATACCTAACCCGTTAGATCCAATAGTGAATCCATCTAGGTTTTCTTCAATTTCTCAAGCATTGCCCTCAAAGCTTGATTTTCCCTTAATAGGTTTTTAAATCTAGAATCAACATGTTCATCTTAGATATTCTTAGACCTACCAATTCTAGGCATATGTCTCTCCTTCATGGGATTAATGCCTTGGTCCTTAAGTCTAATGGTGTTATCATGACTTGGTTTCCTAAGGTTTCGATATGCATTGTTAACCCTACTCCTATCATGGTATTTAAATCTAAAATTTTACATGGGTAAATAATGACAATTATTTCTTGCATGAATGAGAAACATAAAATTTGAATTGCTTTTCAAATTAGGGATTTCCTCCCTTACCATTGAAGCTCCCCTTTGATGTGGGCTCGCTAATTTCTTGAGTTTTCCACTCTTTGGGCACTTCATGTGGTAGTGTCCCCACTCATCACATGTAAAGCATCTAATCATCATTCTTTTTTCTTTGGGCTTCCTCATTCTTACAACCCATGTTAGAATTTAAAGAAATTGACTTGGGTTTAGGAGTTACTTTTTTCTTATCCAATAAACACTTGTCCTTGTAGTGCCCCTTCTCATTGCATAAGCAAATGATGCGGTCTTTTGATTTTGCTTTGATGGAAGTGGTTGCAAGGTTGGCTTCCAAGCTCTTTTCTTCATTTTTATTGACTTCCTCTTCAACCTTGGAAGATTTGGATGATTCCTCATTTTCTTGTGCTACTTCACTTGAGAAGGCCGATGATGCTTCTTCTTCTTCTCCTCCTCAGATGCTGAGCTCATCTCCTCATCTGATTGATCCTTCTCATTCTCTTGGACCATTAAGCCTATCTCCTTAGGCTCCTCCACTTCTTGTGCTTGTGTAGGGTTTTCATGAAGAACTATCATCTTACTCCATAGCTCATGAGCATCCTTATATTCACTTACACCACTTATCACATCATTAGGCAACATACTAATTAAAATTGATATTACCTTATTATTTGTCATTGATTGTGATTGTTACTCCTTAGTCTAATATCTTGGTCGGAGCTTCTTCCCATGCTTGTCTTTTGGGACATCATATGGTTCTTCGATGGCTATCATCGTATCCCAATCCATGTCGAACCATGTCTTCACCTGCGACCTCTAATAGTCAAAGTTGTCGCGATAGTATAGAGGTGGAATAGCGATGTCGTCCCATAATTTTTCTTCAAATGCCATTTTCCTCTAGCACTTTGCTCTCCAGGCGGTTAGTCCGTAAACAAGCGAATCTTCGCTCTAATACCACTTGTTGGGATCGATGGCCGGGCTAGAAGGGGGAGGGGGTGAATAAACATTGCCCCAAATACTCGGTTTCTTCTTCCTACATTTGTTAGTGCGCAAACGGAAATACATTTAACTAAAACTAACACAAAGGAAGACAAACTGATTTACGTGGTTCAGAAATACTCTCTTACTCCACGACTATCCATAAGTTGGATGATCCCTATCCGTCAGTGGATGATTTCTCGGAAAGTCTTCCTTTAGCTCGTGTCGCTCCTTGTGGGTGGAGAAACCTCACCACAACCTCAACAAGAACTCCTGAGCACATAGACTATTAAGTGGCCTTTAACCAAGACCAATTTCGTCAACCTTGCTCAAGCAAATTGAGCTTTCTTAAATAGAGCTTGTTGTTGATCCAGCCGTTATCAGTTAACTGGTACTAACACTAATTGACTGTCAACTGTCAAATTCGAACGTTACAACCTAATATTCGAATTCAGTCGACTGATCCTTCTGTAATCGCTACCAGTCGACTGATCCCAGCAGCAGTCGACTGCCCAAACCCTAAACCTAGGGTTTCCCTTCTCGAGTATAGTTCGCTCGCACTCTGACCCTCATGACTCACTTTACTCTTCCTTTGCAGCCTTAACTCTTGCCTTTAAGTTTTCTTCGTTTTGGCTCTCGTCCCTTGGATGTATACAAGCTCGTGGCTTATCTCCACATGTCATCTTTCGTGTATGCCTCGAAGTGCGCTTCCCTTGGCTCATCATTGTTGTCTTGTTCATGATCCCTCGAATGTTCCATCCTTCACCGGACCCAAAGTTATCAAGCTGAGTCTATGTGTATCTTGCAGAAATTGCACACTCAAATACACATATCAAATACAAAGGTGAACCTAACTTAAGCTCTTTGCCCAAACATCAAAATACATGGTCTCACAGACCATAGATTGCCCTAACAGAAAGTTCTCCTTGATTCTACCCAATGGGAACGACCGCCCATATTGATGTGTACTCCGCAAGTGCACGGAGACGTCGTCAAGTAATAAAATATCGATCCACAGGGACTGTTGATTAAGCACCAATCGATTAGGAAAGGGCTAGCTATCTGGACCTCGCTAGGTCGGGACAGAGAATAGCTTGCTAGAGAGAGAGAGAGAAAGAGAGGAGGAGAAGTAGAGAGGAAGAAGAGAAAAGATCTTCGGAGAAAGGGTCGGATGTGTGGATATCTAAGATTTCAGTTTCGTTACAATGCTAGTTGATGCCCTATGTATTGTTCATATCCTAATCTCCATGTCTATGTCCTTATAGAAATCCTAACTATATACCTGTGTTAGCCTTGCAGAAGTGCATCGGAGTGCTTCCTCCTTTGACATCCAGTATCATTAAGTAGAAGAGGTAACCTAGAGAGTCCTGTTAAAGGCTGACCTCTACACTAGACACTTTCTAACATAGGATAGGGAAAAACCCATTAAGTCGTGTTAGCTAACGTCTTGTAAGGGATTGACCTCCATTTAGTTGTAATGCCTGAGATGTCCGGTTGAAAGGATACTCTTGTCACGGAAGGCTCCCCGGGCACATGAACTCGGACACTCCCTCTACGTGACAGCCAAACCCTCACAATTACATGCATTCACCATTTACACATTTTCATAAACACATAGTAGGCATAATACATATAAAACAAAGCATGAACATTTCATTTGATAAGGAATTACATCAATATATAGTTCGTACAACATCATTACATTGTAACTACCTCTTACATCCTAGATAGAGAGAACTACTCCATTGTTAAGGAGATACAACAATAAGACAATAAAAATAGCATCTACAACCCAAAACCTAGTGAGAAAAGGGAGGAGGATGCTTATCAAGGTATCGCTGGTCTTTTTGAAGCGTCTCTTTAAACTGGAGGTAAATGAATCATCGAGGATGAAGGCTCTAGGGTTTCCCTTGGAGGGGAAAACTCTTCTTCAAGCTAAAGATCACCCTCCCAAAGGGTATAGTCCCCTTTTATAGGGGGTGTACGGGCGGCGGCACGGGTTGTGCTTCTTGGCACGACCCAGCCATGCCTTACCCTGGGAACGGGGCACGACCGAGTTAGGGGGCGTGCCTTCTGCAGCAGTGGTGGCACGTCCTGAGTAGGGGTTGTGCCAGGGTGGTACGGCCTTGCCGTGCCACTTGTGACGAGTGTGGCACGACTTGGGCAAGATCATGCCTAGACTGGGGGGGGGGGGGGGGGTGGGGGGGGGGGTGGACGAGTAGTGCCACTGCTGGCTACACGGTTGTGCCATGGGCACAACCTTGGTTAAAGAAGTGTACGGGCCGTGCCAAGGGCTCAGCCCGGTCGTAGAAGTTGTAGGGCCTGTGTCTCCGAGGCCACGACCAATCTCCTAGCTCCGTTTTACTTCAGTTTTGCTCCATTTTCGCTCCAATTCGTGTCCTATCAATGAAAACAAGCAAAGAGCAGATCTCCGGAAAAAAGAAGGAAAAGTAGGAAAGTTATACAAAATAGGGTACAATAACATAGAATAGAACTGAGAAAAGCAAGTGAGTGAGCATGAAAATAAAGATAAAAAGGTATCAAATTTATGCTCATCACAAATCACCCTCCCCTGGGGTGTGTAACCTTTTTTAGGGGTCATCTCATTAGCGGCCTCCGATTTCCTATTCATCCTTTTTTCCTTCAGGTGTCTACATATTTTCGTATTCTCTTATCCCATGTAGGTCTCAACTCGTTCCGCATTCTCACCGGTGTTGTGGGACTGTTTCATTTGTATCACACTCCCTTGTCTGATGACGATGAGCCTAGACAACCCAAAGATCAGCCGAATCCTGAGGTTTAGCCTGTGTCTAGTGACACCATCCAAGAAGCACCGCCAACACCAAGGCAAACTAGGTTAGACTAGTCCAAATTGTTGGAGACATCCATCATGGGGTTAGGACTAGATCATTCTTTAGGAATGAGGCTAATGAAGTTGCCCTAATTTCCGAAATTGAACCTAAGAAAATTGATGAAGCATTAAATGATCCCGATTAGATCATTGCCATGCAAGTTGAACTAGGTCAATTCGAAAGAAGTCAAGTTTGCGACTTAGTCCCTATACCTAAGAAGACCACCATTATTGGAACCAAATGGGTCTTCAAAAATAAAGTGAACCATAAGGGAGAAATCATAAGAAACAAGGCACGCTTAGTAGCCAAGGGCTACAGTCAAGTTGAAGGCCTTGATTACGATGAGACCTATGCTCCCGTGGCACGATTAGAGTTCATTCGATTGATGCTTGTATTTGCAGCACATCGTGGTTTCAAGCTCTACCAAATGGATGTCAAATCGGCCTTTCTAAATGATTTAATAAGAGAAGAGGTCTATGTCGAACAACCTCCGGAGTTTGAAAGTACCGAATTCCCAAACCACGTGTTCAAGCTCAAGAAGGCGCTCTACGGTCTCAAACAAGTACCCCGAGCTTGGTATGGGAGGTTGTCGACTTTTCTAATTGAAAAAGGCTTTGTTAGAGGATAAATAGACCCTACACTATTTCTATGAAGAGATGGTGACAATATATTTGTAGCCCAAGTGTATGTCGATAACATAATTTGTGACTCAAACCACAAGGGCTATTTAAATGAATTTATTGGCCACATAGAGAGTGAATTTGAGATGAGTCTAGTGGGAGAGTTGACTTTCTTCCTTGGACTTGAAATCAAGCAAACTCATGACGGAATCCATGTGCACCAATCAAAATACTCATAAGAGATGCTCCGAAAATTTAACATGAGTGATTCTAAAGAGGTAACCACTCCCATAGCTACAAACACACGATTAGACAATGATGAGAGTGGTAAACCTGTTGACTGAACTCAATACTGGAGCATGATAGGTAGTCTGCTATATCTCATAGCTAGTCGACCTGATATACTTTTTGCTGTGGGTATGTGCGCTAGGTATCAAGTGTGTGCTAAGGAATCTCATCTAATTGATGTTAAGAGAATTTTGAGATATCTTAAGGGCACAATTGGAGTTGGTCTTTGGTACCCCCGTACCAAGTCTTTTGATCTGATTGGTTACACTGATTTCGACTATGCTGGGTGCAAGTTGGATCAGAAAAGCACGAGTGGGGGTTGCCAATTCTTAGGATCATCATTAGTTAGTTGGTCAAGTCGGAAGCAACATTGTGTTGCTCTCTCTACAACCGAGGCAGAATATATAGCCATGGGAGAGAGTGTATCGCAATTGTTGTAGATGATTCATACACTAGAGGACTATGGATTAACCTATAAGGGTGTGCAAGTGTTGTGTGACAACATAAGCACGATAAACTTAACAAAGAATCCAGTCCATCACTCTAGGACCAAACATATTGAACTGCGTCACCACTTCATTATAGATCATATTGCTAGAGGAGATATTGTACTCTCACATGTAGAGTCCAAATCAAATTTAGCGGACATTTTCACTAAACCACTTCCTGAGAATGAATTTAGTTTCTTACGAAGGGAATTGGGAATGTGTCGTGCTTCCAGGGATTGGAAAGCACATAAAACCCTTCATGATCAATTCAAATTGTTGGGCAAAATTGGGTAACTTGGGGATATCTCACACAAACTATAAGGGTTAACAAAACGTTTTTGTTTGCTAGAAATGAGGTGAGATGCTAGGATCAACCTAATTACTCAAAATGTCAATGCATCCCTTGAAAAATTAGGTTGACGAGACAATAATCACTAAGTTGACCAAGTATGGGGAAAACCAATACATAACATATGTGTACTTGGCTCCATGATCTTGCTTGGACATTCCAATCAAGGAAACATGATTGGAGATCTTATTGTGATACAAGCTTAAGTCAAATTGGATGAATGTTTGTGATTGCATTTGACTTCACTTTGGTGGAGTAAATTGATTGTTAGATTCATAAGGACCTTTGATCCTTCTTAAAGGATCACTTATAGTCAAGGAAAACCCTCCAAGGTCGATAAGTTTCTACCTGATCGTACTAGAATTCGATTTTGAGTCTGAAACTGAAAATTCAGATCGTATTAGAAAAATTTCTGTGACCTGATCGGTCACCGAACCGATCAGGAGGTTGCCTGATCGGTCACCAGACCGATCAGGAGTATGCCTGATCGGACCAACGGACCGATCAAGCCAAATTGCGATAAACCCCTGCAATCTCTCTTTGTTAGCCTGGATCAATCCATAGACCGATCTGGCCACTGTGGTGATCGGTCCACAGACCGATCACGAGGCTCACAGAAATCATCCCAAACTCTCTGTTCGCTCCCTGATTGATCGACAGACCGATCAGGGACTTGCCTGATCGGTCACCCGATCGATTAGGATCAGGCCAGTCCGATCAGGCTGAAGCGTGATCGGTTTGGGCGCTCCCTGATCGAACGATGATCCGTTCGATCACATTAAATTTCGGTTGGTGGATCGATCCACCAACCTATTAACACCTTTCTACACCTTACCTACTCGAACCCTAGCGCCGAAATCCCCACTCTAGCGTCGAAACCCTCTTCTTGCGCGTGAGATCCCTCTCCTCCTGTGCGCGAGTTCCTCCCGTGCGCGAGTTCGTTTCTGTGCGTGAGTTCTTCTGCGCGTGGTTTTCTCCCTGTCAAGGTGTTCTTCTCTGCAACTCCTCGCTGCAAGCTTCCTGCATGAGTTCTTGAAGTAGTCTTTCTCAACCTGTTCTCCTCCAACAACTTTCATGGCATCTAAGTAAGCTTACGTTAAGTTTATTTCCTTTTGGTTTAGATCATCACTTTGAAATGTTTAGCCTAACCATGTTATCTCATATTGTGTTTTTCTTTTTGTGGTGTAACCCTACTATTGCCATGACCTTCCCTTACCTTGAAATGAACTTTATTGATTAAACCTTAATTTTCCTGATCAATCCCATGCCTGTTGTCGTGATCAATTGATTCCACCCTTAGAAACCTTTTCGTGGTAAAGAACCGGATGAGGGTACCTCATGATCGAGGGCTCCCTCTTCATCTACTAGACCTCGATCTCCTTCTGATGACAGATTTCAAAATGCTCATTATGAAATTTTCTTTCACAGTTGCATCTTCAAACTCCTACCTTGTAGAACTGTGGACCGAGCATTTGTTTACGAACACTGCCCTTCAGTACGCCAGGTCATTGAGTTCTACGATCTAGAATCTGTTCTCTTCCTTGAGAGGCCAATAAATTTTGATTTAGTCTTAGAGTTTTATAACAACATGGTCAGTGGAAAGGGCATGGGGTATAGGACCCGAGTTGCCTGTATCGATCTTGACTTTGATTTATCCTCCTTCACTGCTTTTCTTGGGTGTCGACGTTCAAATAATGACTTTCCACTCTATTCTTTCCTTCCGGATCCTCTACCGATTCCCTTCGATAGAGTCACACCTGACTCTATCTACGAGTACTTTTNACAGGGCAGGATTGTGCCGATGGTTCGGCAGGACTGCCGACTTGACAGACGCACCTTGGCCCAGTCTGGCATTATTGTTGGACAGCAGGGGCTGAGGTGGAAGGATTGGAGAGGTCTTGGCGAATTACCAGGGCGGCCTTGTTCAGATACCAGCAGCTCCGGCTTTTCATCAGGAGCCGCCCGCTGATGCAGAGGGCCACTATGAGATGGATCCGGATCTTCATTGGCAGATCACCGAGCTGGAGCAGACTATGATGCAGGAGTTCCATATCTCCGAGCTCTGGTGACAGGAGGTCCGGTCTGAGTTTCGGACAGTTGATCACCGACTGCACGCACTAGAGTCCGATGTCTCGGGGATCCGCTCCCAGCAGCAGACGTGGTACGAGGAGTGGCGCCAGCATACATTTCCTGGATTTGCGCCCTCCGGCAGTACGGCCCCGTGGTCCTTCATCCCTGACGATGACACGACCGATGACTCCATGCAGGCCGATGACCCGCCTGTCGATTTTTGATAATGGATGTACTTTGTCTCTGCCTGTGACTTGCTTTTGACTATTTGGTTTCTCTGACTTTATGGTTGTATGCCTATGCTCTGACTATCATGTTTTGGTGTTGTATTGGACTATATTTTTGATGCTGTGTTATGCATCTGACTCTGAGACTGATTTCATTGGATGCTTTGCCACCTTATGCGTATTGCTAGTTTATATGTTTGTTCACATGTATGTCTTGCTATATTATGCCTTGATGTGCTTATTCTTACTCCATTTTCATATGATACATATGACTATTTTGTCATGCTCTATATTTGTCATATGGTTTCATATGCTTTCAAAATTCAATCATACCTTTGGTGTTTTGGGAGAACCCCTAGGGTTTAGGGGGAGTATATTTAAACTTAACGACCAGTTTACACCCTTTTTGGTGTTTGACAAAGGGGGAGAGTGTGGTTGATTAAGTTTAGGACTACTACGAGCTTAATTATTATAGGGGGAGGATCCTGATTCCCCTATGACAGTGAGATTTGAGAAATTGATATCAAATCACTAAACATAAAATCGGGTTGTCAAATAATAAAAAGGGGGAGATTGTTGATACAGTCTGATTCTGATTGTTGTTTTGGTGTTGACACCGATTTTAGTTTAGGTTGATGAGATGATTATGATTAAGTCCTAGTCGAGGACTGAATTTTGGATGACTGGTAAAGTCCTAGCTTGGAGGACTAAGTGTAAAATCCTAGCTTGGAGGGCTAGGTGGTTGAAATCCTAGCTTGGAGGGCTAGGTGGATGAAATCCTAGCTTGGAGAGCTAGGTGGATGAAATCCTAGCTTGGAGGGATAGGTGGTTGAAATCCTAGCTCGGAGGGTTAGGTGGATGAAATCCCGGCTTGGAGGGCCAAGTCCTAGCTTGGAGGGCTAGGTTGATGAAATCCTGGCTTGGAGGGTCAGGTCCTAGCTTGGAGGGCTAGGTTGAAGTCACAGTGAGTGAAACTGGACATGGAGTCTTGGTCCAGGGGACTGAGCACGAGTTAGAGATGGCTGGTAGCCCGTTCTCTTAACTTAGAGTGGATTCGGCCCTGCCTGGATCGGTCTGGTGACCAATCAGGGAAGTTGGAACGGTATTCCCAATAGGTGGTTGAAATCCTAGCTCGGAGGGCTAGGTGGATGAAATCCCGGCTTGGAGGGCCAGGTCCTAGCTTGGAGGGCTAGGTTGATGAAATCCTGGCTTGGAGGGCCAGGTCCTAGCTTGGAGGGCTAGGTTGATGAAATCCTGGCTTGGAGGGCCAGGTCCTAGCTTGGAGGGCTAGGTTGAAGTCCCAGTTAGTGAAACTGGGCATGGAGTCTTGGTCCAGGGGACTGAGCATGAGTCAGAGAAGGCTGGTAGCTCATTCTCTTGACTTAGAGTGGATTCGGCCCTGCCTGGATCGGTCTGGTGACCAATCAGGGAAGTTGGCACGGTATTCCCTCTTGTGGATCGGTCTGGTGACCGATCAGGGTGCATACAAAAACTTGGCTGATTTCTGTTTGGCTACTGATCGGTCTGGTGACCGATCAGGGAGAGAACAGAAGCCTTGGTTGGATTCTGTTCAGCTCCTGATCGGTCTGGTGGCCGATCAAGGAGGGAACAGAAAGTTTTGGCTGCTTACTGATCGACTCCTGATCGGTCTGGTGACCGAACAGGGATACTGTTCAGATCGTTCTAGCGAAGGATCAGGTGTCGTGAGATCCTCACTACGACCGATCATGTTGGAGCCTGATCAGTCAGGAGGTGTCCTGATCGGTCTGGGGACTGATCATGCCACACCTTGATCGGTCTGGTGACCAATCAGGAGGGTTGGGCTGCGATGCTAAGAAATCACTCTGCAAAGGGGTGGATCGGTCTCGTGATCGATCCACGACTTGGGAACGGTCTGGTGATCGTTCAAGAAGAAATCGCGATTTCTGATTACACATGGGGGACCGATCAGGTTGGAGCCTGATCGGTCTGAGCCCATCCTGATCGATCTGGGGACCGATCAGGAGTCTCTCTGATCGGTCCGGTGACCGATCAGTAGCTGACAGCTTTATTTCTAAAGCGGTGTTAGGCGTCTGATTGCGTTACGATTTCTCTCTGATTTTCTCTGCTATCACTGATGTCACTTTGATTTCATTTACTAAACCCTTAATTAAGTGTGCACGTGACAGGGGAGGATTTAAACACTCAAGGAGGGTCAATGGAAGTCTTTCCTTAGAGCAGGTTTGTTTGTTTCTTGTTCTCAGGTCACAACAGATGGCGTGAGCTGGCAACAGCAGGAAGCTGATGAGCTGACCTGGGCTTGGCTGGAGAGATCAGTAAGTCTAGAGGTGGTTAGGATAGCTGAGGCTGTTGTAGAGAAGCTGGTGAGCAGCTGGAAGCTGCTGAGGCACGCCTGGGACCTGGGATCAGGGAGCAGAGACTTAAGAGCTTGGTGGCTTAGAAGTCTCAACAACAAGAACATACATGGGGGAACAACTCTTGATTCATTCTGCTGTCACAACACTTGAGTTCTAAGCCACAACTGTGATCCATCCTTTGAGCAACCTACTGAGACTTGAGGATTTGGAAGAAACAAGGAGCTTGGCGAGTCCATCAGCAAGAAGACACGAAGAGCGGGGAGTTCTTGCGTGAGATCTGTGCTGGGTGGAGCTCGGTGAGAAGTTCGCTTGTGTTCTTGTTTTCCAAAGTGTTCAGTAAGATCCCTTCTTGTGTTTCATTGTGCTTAATTCCATATCTCTGTTGAAACGCTGTGGAGAGGTTACTCCACCGAGAAGGATGTTGCTTTCTATTCGGATTTTTCGGGGCTTGATTTGTCGACGATCAAGGGATCGCCCACCTTAAGGGCATGCCAAGGAGTAGGGGCAAGTTATCCCCGAACCTTGTAAATCCTCTTTGTTAGCATTTTGTGCTTGTGCTTAGATTAGGGTTAAGTTTTCTGCAACTCTGTTTTTGTGTATTGCTTCCGCTGTGCTACTAATCTCTCAAGTGCAGAAAGTGTTTAAAAGAATGAATTTTGTGTCTGGCAACATTCACCCCCCCTCTAGCCATCCAAGGACCAACAATAAAGGCACATATACGATATGGACTGGGAAGAGTCATACGATGTCTTTTATTAAGATTTGGGGTTGTGAGGCATACGTTCGACGTCAAGTCTCAGATAAACTAGGATCCTAATATGATAAGTGCTATTTTGTAGCATATCCCAAGTAAACAAAGGGATATTACTTCTACAATCCCACACTAGGCAATGTGTTTGTCGTTAGAAATGATATTTTTCTTGAAAGAGAGTTTATTTCTAGAAGAAATAGTGGGAGTAAAATCCATCTTCAAGAAGTTCAAGGGGTAGATAGTACTGATACCTTGATGAATATTGAACAGGCACCACAAAGTGTTGTGGATCATGAGATTGTTATACAAGAAGTTGTGGAACAACAACCTGTTCAAGTAGACCAACCTCTTTGTAGATCTGATTGGATACATTGTCAGCCTGAGAGATACTCATTTCTCTTGTCCGACCATGATGACGTTATGCTTGTTGAGTTGAACGAGCCTACATCCTATAAGGAAGCTGTGATGAGCCCAAATTCTGAAAAATGGCTAAAGACCATGAGATCCGAATGCAATCCATGTACACTAATCAAGTATAGACTTTGGTTGATTCACCTGAGGGGATTAAACTCATTGGGTGTAAGTGGGTCTTTAAGAGAAAGACTGACATGGATGGTCTTATGCATACCTATAAAGGGTGATTGGTAGCTAAATGTTTCAAGCAGATTCATGGCATCGACTATTATGAAATCTTTTCACCAGTTGCGATGCTTAAGTCTATTTGGATCATACTTGCTATTTCAGCTTACCATCATTATGAGATCTGACAGATGGATGTCAAAACTGCATTCTTGAATGGGAATCTACTCGAGGATGTGTATATGATACAACCTGAGAGTTTTGTAGATCCAAAGCATGCTGGAAAGGTATGTAAGTTGCAAAGGTTCATTTATGGGCTAATGCAAGCTTCTCGAAGCTAGAATCTTTGATTCGATGATGCAATCAAAGGATTTGTTTTCATCAAAAATGAAGATGAACCTTGTGTCTACAAGAGAGTGGGAGTACAGTTTGTTGGTGCAGGCAGCACCTAAGTCGAACCTGAGTTTTGATAATGGCAAAGGGTTTAAAAGTTAAGATATTATTTTGGACTAATGTGTTCACTGAGTGTGCAGAAAGAAGTCCTGGAGAAGGGCTGCTGGGCACCTAGCGAAGGAATGCTAGGCATCGAAACCCTAAGACCTGGCGAAGGACTGCTAGGCACCTGGCAAAGGACTGCTAGGACCCTAAGACCTGGCGAAGGACTGCTGGGCACCTGGCGAAGGGCTGCTAGGACCCTAAGACCTGGCGAAGGACTGCTGGACACCTGACAAAGGGCTGCTAGGAGTCTAAGACCTGGCGAAGGACTGCTGGGCAAAAGTCCAAACGGCGGAGCCGGTTGGCAAAAGGTAAACTCTCCTGAGAGGAGTAGGTGAGGACGCGTTCCCCGTCGAGGGAACAGTAGGCGTCGGTTCGACCTAGGGTTCCATTTGGGAGACCCGAAGACAGAACCAAGATAGCTACGGCTGTAAAAATTTATCTAATACTCTTGCTCTGCTGTTTTGGAACTAACCTTGAATGCAGGACCGAAAGAATATGTTTCTGCAGCTCAGAACATCCCAAAGGAGAGGGGCAGGAAGCTGGGCAGGGTGCCCTGGAGGTCCCGGGCGCCCCCAAGGTCAAGGCAAAACAAGGAAGCAAGAGTTGCTTCGAAATTGCAGTAAGCAGGGCGCCCTGGAGGTCCCGGGCGCCCTGAGCCACAGCAAATGTGTCATCGAAGCAAAATCAACCACGAAGCCTGCGGACCAAGTCAAGCGGGGCGCCCCCAGTGTCCCAGGCGCCCCCGTCAGCTCCAGAGCCGATTCAATGGGGATATGCGCTGACCAGGCTTTGGATAATGGTTTTCGGATCCAAAGGCACGTGTCATGCGTCCCCGACGTCCAGGGTACCCCAGGAGCACTATAAAAGGGGCTCGACCCAAAGGCTTCAAGACATCAACTTTCAATCACCTCTATGCTTCTCGTTCAAGTGCTCCGCTCCGACAAACTCAGATCTCGAGATTCTAGCGCCGACGACGACCCTCTGCTCCGAAGTACAATCTACACCGGACATCGGTAACGAAAAGCATACTTGTTTAATTACTGCAAATAATTCTGTATCAAACTCTGTAATCTTTTGCGCAAATATAGAACTGCCCGCAGTAAACGGTCAAGGACCGTGGGCCTTGGAGTAGGAGCCGACCGCGACTCCGAACCAAGTAAAAATACTTGTGTTCCTCGTGTTTGTTTTTAATTCCGCTGCGTACTGTCTCTTTTCTTAATCCGAAAAGTTTTTCACGATATTCACCCCCCCCTCTATCGTGTTTTCTCGATCCAACACAGTTATCTTCCTAATCTTGTATGTGGATGACATACTCCTCATTAGAAATGATATCCCTTCACTACAATCTGTGAAGACTTAGCTAGGGAATTATTTTTCAATGAAAGACTTAGGTGAAGCAACCTATATCCTAGCATCAAGATCTATAGAGATAGATCTAAGAGATTGCTTGGTTTAAGTCAGAGTACATATATTGACAAGATGCTAAATCATTTTGCCATTCAGAATTCCAAGAAGGGATTTCTGCCGATATCACATGGTGCGAGTCTTTCGAAAACTCAATGTCCCTCTTCAAAGGAGGAGAGAGATGTTGGGTATGGCTTGGCAGGTTTCCTAAGCGATGTCTTGGTCGATCCGAGAGACCTCTTCATGTCTATGGATTAAAAAATTAATCCAAATGAAGAGCCATCTCCCATCGACCGTCTCGTGTCGTATCGAACAATCCAAAACACAACTCTGCCAATTACCAAAATCAGCCTTGTGATTTGCTCGATCGTTCGGCGGAAAAGGCTATGAGTGGATTGATAAACCCAAATTAGCTAAGTTAAATTGTCACGAAAGTGTGGGCTCATCAGATTTAAATATTTATAAAATGTGCTGGAAACCCT
Organism: Boesenbergia rotunda; assembly: GCA_024364735.1. Taxonomy (NCBI): domain Eukaryota; kingdom Viridiplantae; phylum Streptophyta; class Magnoliopsida; order Zingiberales; family Zingiberaceae; genus Boesenbergia; species Boesenbergia rotunda. Next base: position 270,869 of record JAGFNQ010003196.1, on the reverse strand, counting down.
TTTTGTAATCAAAAATATGAAAACGTAGTAAAGGGGTCACAGATCGTATTTTTCCTGGGGACTAGTTGACGTTATGTGATTCGTGCTTGTATTTATGTGTCGTTTGTGAATTTGGGTTTCGAATGTGATTGGGTTTCAATTATAAATGAAAATTTAATGAGAGGCAAGAAAACTTAAGTCAATGAACCAAATAAGGAAAATACACTTTATAAGCCACTTAATCTACTAATGCAAACTTGCACCATTCAGAATTCAAACTTACACACAAATGCAAGAGTACACTGCAGAAAGTTTTAAACTCAAGAAGTTATCACTCAAGCCGAAACTTAGCATGATGCAAGGTGAAAGGTTGGAGCAAACTTGATACACAAGTGAAGGAGACTATGTGCCAAATTGACACTAAGTGCAGGGAATGTGTGGCTGATTAATTCAGCTTGGAAGGCTGATCAAGGTAAACATTTGCATAAAGGGATGCAGAAATTCGACCTTGAAGACTGATTAAGGCAGGTACAAGTTAAATGCAGAAATTCCCAAGATGAACTGAGCTCACTTGCCTAAACCAATGCTTGGAAAGAATTTTCAGCTAACTTGACATAAACACAACTGCAAAAATAATCCATTGATGTGCATGAATCGGCAGTTAGACTCTATTTGGATGCAAGATAAAACAACACTAATTTCTATTGCAATGGAAGTCAAATGCAAAGCTTCCTTGATGCAAACTTCAGCAATGCAGCTTTGGAAATTCAGCAATCAGTGATACAAAGAATCTGGAACTGAAAACAGGAACAAATGACTGCTGAGCAAAAATCTGGAGCTCAATTTGATACGCAGCAGTGAGCCAAGTTCAGAAATGCAATGCAGATGAAACAATCTTGAACTCAGAAATGCAGCTATAAATCCGGAACATAACAAGCAATTTAACTGAATGCGAGATCACCAATCTAATTTCAGAAAAGATTCAAGTGAGCTGGTGCTTCACTCAATACCAATTCAGTCACTACAAACAACAATTTGCAGAAATAAAATTGACTTGCAGATTTTGAAACCAGTTTGCACAAACTGATTCGCAGAATTGAATGCCAAATGCAATGGAAATGAAACAACTACAATGTGAATTCAACAGCTCACCAATGTTCGTGATTCTCAATTCAGAAACTTTAAGTTAAAAAAAATTCAGAACACAAACTGGCACGCACAGGGAAAGGGCTGATACGCACAATGAAATGACACGCAAGGATTTAAACCAAAAACAACTGAAATTTAAAACAATTATCCACTAGAAAAGATTCCTAAACTACTCAACTTGAAGGACATAAACTGAATTAAGCAGAAACAAGTAGGAAACGAAATTAACCAATCTGAAACCAAGAGAAACGAAATTACAGCAGTAATGAAAATTACAGCTAATAAACGAAATTAACTAAACCTCAATCCCTCATCTCAGCTCACGAATCCTTGCTGTCACTCAAGGATGAGCCTCCAATTGAGATAGAAACAATCCATACAAGAAAACTACAGCAACTGAATAAATCCAGTAATGAAACTACGGCAGAAATTGAATTTGCAGCTAACAACTGAAAACTCGCCAATTAAACTAAGCCTCAATCCAAATCCTTGCTGTCACTCAAGGATGAGCTCGAATTGAGGTGGTCACGCCTTCAAACGAAGAAATTGAAGAAACGATGAAGAAAATCGCTAAACTACTGAAGGAGACGAGCTGCGGCGAGGAAGATGCGACAAGGCTGAAGAAGCTGGGAAATCTGATTAAATACTTAAGCATGAAAAGTCCAGATTGATCGGAGGAAATCCAACGGCTGATTTTGTTCTGATTTGAGCCAAACTTTGATGATGATGATCTGGGGTTAGGATCTGCCTCGTGGTAGCTCGGATCCTCCAGATTTGCAACGGATGGTCCAGATCAACCTAATCTGTGAATGGACGATCTAGAGCCCTCCGAGCTTGATCCAACGGTTGGATTTTCTCTGATTGGGATGAAACCTTCAGATCTTGATCATAGTACTTGATCAACCCTAACCCTAGCTCGGATTGCTTCAGATTGTCTCGGATGGCTCAGATCTAGCCGCTTTTGAATCGGACGACCCAGATTTAATCCTAATCTTGATAATTCGATCCGGTTCACTTCCGACTCAAGTTTGACCCAATATGCCCTAGGTCCATGAACCTTTTATGTCTACAAAAATATATCAGAAAATTAGTGGCCAATTAATCCAAATATGTGTAAATTTGTAATTAAGTCCAAAATAAGAGTAAGTTCTAAAACCTAGGGCAATTTCACAATTAAGCAATAAAAACATAGGTCAAACATGGATTTTAGCAATTAAAATTATCAACAAAATGGTATCTATCAACTCCCCCACACTTAACCTTGAGCGTCTCGCGAAACTACTAAGTATGTATCCCCTAGATTTTCTTAAGCATAATTAGAAGCAAATGAAAAGAAATTACCTAAGGTTGTCAATTCTCAAAAATCTAAGCTCTATGGATTGGTATCTTGTCCTTAAATCAACCACTTAGCCTTTTCATCCATCATGAGTCATTGAGATGAATTTAAATCACTAGTCTTTCAAAGGAAATTTTTGGTGGCTCTCTCCTTAAGTTCTAAGTTGATGATGGAAGTAGAGCTCACTCAAACACATATGCTTCTTGCACTACCATAGGTTTGCTTATTGTCTAATCTCAACCATTATTCATGATTAGGATCAACATCTACAAAAATAAGTGAAAACATGAAAAATGGTGAGAAATGGAATAAAAGCTAAGAAAATGGAAAATTTGATAAAATGTAAGACTTGAGTGCTCAAGTATGTTTCCAATGTGCTTTGCCCCATCTTTCAGTCCTCTAGTGAAATACAAAGTGTGATGAAGTCAAATTCGAATAATTCCTTTGATTTGGATGAAGAAAAACACTTCCTTGGTTTAATGTGCCAATTTCCACCTTGCGTGCCAAATTTCTTTCTCCATTCTTCTTTCCTGATTTTTCCTCTTTTCCTTTCTCTCTAGCAAGGTCAGAAATGAAATGAAATAAAGCTTAAATCCGGATGAGAAAAACATTCACTTGAATTCATAGTGCCAAGTCTTCAATGGTGTGCCACTTTATCTCCTTCTCTTCTTTTTTTTCTGTACATTTTTTTTCTGTTTCTGTTCACTACTGATTCCATGATGTTGTTGCAACTTCTCCTTATTCATTCTTCCCTGAAATCTCATTTGGACACTTCGGCCAGTTAGTATCAAAGTTTGACACCTCAAATGCAATTAGTAAATCACCCTTGATACATATTCTTTTCAAATTTGCACACTTCCATCACTTTTTTTTCTTTTCTGTTGCAATGTTTCTGCTCCACGGCAGATTCCTTTCAATTCTCTGATTTCTCAAAAACAATTAGTACAAATGGCTGAGCAGTACAATGCTGGATTAGAGAACTCAGATTCAGTTTAGAGGTGTTACAAAATTGCTTGTATGGAACCAAATTTGATATGGTAAACACATTTCTGCCCTTGAACTTGGCACAGATTTTTGCACTTGTCAACTCCACTTTCCAACCTGATTTCTCCAATTCCTTCATAAACAATCCTTCAAGATATTCCATAAGTCGCAGCCTACTCATTTCAGTAGCTTATCCTTGATATTCAGCTCAGTTTTTCCAGTTTTTCAGCTTGCAATGCAGTCTAGTTTCAGCTCTGCACAGATTATTTTCAGGTTTGTTTTTCAGCACTGCCTGATGAGATTTCGGCACTTAAACTCAACTACCCTGCTGCTTTTCAAATTTCTGATGGCTGGCTGGTAGATAGACTTGTTCTTAATCCTTGTTAGCAGCCCTTGAAAACTCCATTTCAGTTGCAAGTTGGCACAAAACTGCTACCATGTTCTAGATTTTTCAGTTGCAAAAATTCTTTTCCTTCTTCAGATCAGCCTTCTTTCCAATTCTGTTTAAATGTCAGCCATGGCACAATTGTCTTCAAGTTTATACACTGATTTTGGCTCAGAATCTTCTTCCGAAATGATCACAGATTTTTCCTTTTGAAATGGCACAACTCTCAGATTTCTCCATTGATTGCCTCTTGCTTCTATCCAGAATTCAATTCAGCTTCCATTCCTTCTTCAGATCAGCCTTCCTTCCAATTCTATAAGTGGCAGGAGACCTCCCTTGCAATCAAGTGGCACTTTTCTCACTTTGGCACAAAAATTCTTTCTTTTTGCTTGTGTGTGCCCTCTTCTTCTTATTTTTTTTTTTTTGCAGATTTTTTTTCTTTTCATTGCCGCACCATGCAACTTGCATAGATCTCCAAAGTATAATAAGGAATTGAGATTTCTAATTGCTTCCATCCTTAAACGCTTCTTCCCATTTGATCTTGATATCAATCCAACTTAGCACAAATTTTTTTTTTTCACATGAATTGCCTCTTTGATATCAACTCTTTCCAAAACACTAGTCACTCCCCCACACTTAAATCTTTGTCCGTCTCGGGCAAAATAGCATTAAGAAACATCTCAAACAACAAGTCCAAAGAAAAGTGAGGGTAAGAGTAAGAAATAAGTAAAGACAAATAGGATAAACATGATTATTGCTAAAAATTGATGTGGAAAGGGAAACAAATGGATTAGCCTCTATAGATGTGATCCAATCAATGAAATATGGTTTTGAAAGAACCTAAGCAAGTTCTAGAGCACAATGACATATGTGTATCTCAAAAGTAAGGCTAATTCTCACTAGGTCAAAATAATTCATCCCAAGTCCTCAATTAAGAATCTAAAGCAAGTAGTACTCAAGCATCCAAGAATTCATCCATTAGCTCAAACCCTAAGTTTTAACAATCAAATTTAATTTATTTTCAAGAGATTCTAAAATGCTATGGAATAACCTAGAGGGATACATTTATTTCTACTCATGTAAGAAACAAACTTCCAAGAGAACTAACATGCTTTTATTGACAAGGACTCAATTTTAAAAAAAATTCTACTTCTAAAAAGCATAAAAAAATGAAACATGCAATAAAAGAAAATACAAGAAAAATCAAACTCCCTTTTATTCTGGTGGACGGAGTCTATCCAGAAGTAGCCTCCATCGTGGTAGTGGAGGAAAATGGGTGGCTGAAAGATTTGGGACTCCCCCACACTTGAACTTCACAAAAAATTGCTCTGGTGGCCTAAGGCGATTCAGGTTCAAAATCCATTGAAGGGATGGAGGGCTATGAATTAAAGTAAGATCTTCTCCTCCTTCTTGATGCCTTTCAGAAGTCCTTCCAGGAGGTTGAAGCCTGTTCAGTTGGAGCACCCACTCCTGAAGTCTTCTGGACCCTGCAAAACCATGTAATACCTCTCTCAAGTGTTCAGGGTCAGAAAGAAATAAAATAATATCAGTCTCTACATGAAATGAATCCAAAACTGCATCATATCCAATTAAATCAAATTCTGGTGCCTCAATGAAATTTTCAAAATCATTTCCTACAAAATTTGCATCCAGATACTCATCACAAATAAAGAAATCAATTTCTGGCTCATCAATAGAAATTTCACAATTATTTTCCATCAAGGGTGTATCAAGCAATGTGTCACAGTCAATCAAATCAATCTCAGATATTTCCATAAGTTTCTCACATTCAACCTCAGCATAAGATATAGCAAGAGATTCATCAAAATAAATAACATCCATTTCAGGCACTTCTAAAAATTTTTCACTATCCATATCCACAAAAGGTGTATCAAGATATTCATCATAACAAACAACATCAATTATAGGTGCCTCTAAAATTATTTCACAACCCATATCTACAAAAGATGTATCAGGTAATGCATTATGACCAAGGAAATCAATATTTGGTACCTCTATTGGATTTTTACAAACAATCTCTACACAAGGTATATCAATAAATTCATCAGAATCAATAAAGTCAGCACTAGGTACCTCGCTGAATTTTTCTGAAGAAAGGGGAGAAATACTTACCTGAGCGTGTTGGAGAATACCTGGAGGTTCTACAACGGTAGATGTATCCATGGCCTCCTCCTGGTCAAGTACATGCTCCTCTTCAGCCTCAGACTCTGGTGGACACTCAACTAAACTAGGTGATCCTTGGGTGCTTGCTTCCACCATGCAAGTCCCTAAACTTACTGGTTCGTCCTCTGAACCTTCTAATGTACCGGTCAATTGTGGTGGTCCCTGGGGCTTAGTGCAATCCCCTACACCTGTGGAATCATCCTCTATACAAGTTTCTTCTGTAATATCTGCAACAACAACATTAGAAAAATTAGGGCCATCAATATCACTATCATCACAAATTAAAAGTCTAGAATGGTCCTGTGGAGCTTCAGTTTCTTCTTCTGGAGCTGAAAAATTTGAAAATGAATTTTGAGTAGGAATCTCCGGAGGGATGCATGCTGTAGGTGCCCAATATTTGATGATTTCTTCTTCTTCTTCTTCTACCAAATGTGCAAGATTACTTGAAGAAGGACTTGGCCATGCATTAGAGTCACCTTGAACTGATATAAAATCAACTCCGGGGCTCTCAGAATTATAAACAACATGAGAAGATAATGGTTCTGATCTTTGGGCTTTTATCTGATTCAAATCACTAGCCACTTGTTCCATTTGCCTTCCGAGGTTTTGAATTCCTTGTTGAAACATTTGTTGAAATTGAGACTACGGGGGTTGATAAAATGGTTGAATAGGCTGATTAAATTGCTGAAAATTTGGTTCACAAGTTGGTGGAGGTGGCTGAAAATTGTAGCCCTGAAATTCTTGGATCTGAGGTTGAAATTGTGGTGGTGAAAACTCAAATTGAGTGGGCTGAAAATTCTGGTTACAAGGGTGAAATTGCTGTGGAAATTGAAATGGTTGCTGGAAATTCAAATTATCTTGGTACCCTTGCTGAATTCCTTGAAAAGGTGCTTGATCTTGTTGATAAGGTGGCTGAATGTTGGGCTGAAATTGCTGAATTTGGGGCTGAAAATTCTGGAATTGTGGCTGCCCATTCTGAAAATTCTGGAAAATTGGTTGAATTGGCTGAAAATCCGGCTGAAATTGTTGGAATTGCGGTTGAAATTGTTGTGGTGGCTGCTGAAATTGTTGTGGTTGCTGGAATTGTTGTAAATGTGGCTGAAAGAACTGATTGGGTCGTTGAAAATTCGAATGTGATTGCTGAAATTGTGGACACGGCTGCTGGTAAATAGATGAATCACTGTTGGGTGTTAGTTGGGAATTCCAGTGCTTAAACACATTTTTTAACCCCTCCAGTGCATCTTTGAGCTGTGAATAGTCATCTGGTGAAAACATTTTGATCTTTCAAACCTGTCACAAAACAAACAAGAAAAATGGCAGCAATCGTATACAAAAGATAAAGCAAAATAAAATAGAACCCAATGATATGTCCAAAAGTATACAAGTAAAAATCAACAAATCAACTAGTTGCTTCCCCGGCAACGGCGCCAAAAATTTGATAAACCCAAATTAGCTAAGTTAAATTGTCACGAAAGTGTGGGCTCATCAGATTTAAATATTTATAAAATGTGCTGGAAACCCTTTTTGCAATCAAAAATATAAAAACGTAGTAAAGGGGCCACAGGTCGTATTTTTCCTGGGGACTAGTTGACGTTGTGTGATTCGTGCTTGTATTTATGTGTCGTTTGTGAATTTGGGTTTCGAATGTGATTGGGTTTCAATTATAAATGAAAATTTAATGAGAGGCAAGAAAACTTAACTCAATGAAC
>JAGFNQ010003196.1:242989-262407 GCA_024364735.1 Boesenbergia rotunda | reverse complement strand
TTGATGCCATAGGGATGGGTTGCTTGAGGCAATCATTTTGATGGTGTCAAAGGGGGAGAATGGGTGGTTTAAGTTAGAATTTTAACTTGGAATGGATAGTTTAAGGTTTTCTTTCTCAATTAGACCTTGAATGATTAAAAATGAGAGAAGACATGGATTAAGGGGGAGGTTACCTCTTAGGTTTTGATATGTCTTACATTTTTAAGGTTGTTCAGTGTTAAGTGGAAGCTTAACTTGGATCATGAGTAGAATTGAAAATGAAAAAGACATGGATTAAGGGGAGGTTACCTCTTAAGGTTACTATGTCTTATGTTTTTCAATTGTTTTCCATTACTATTGATATTATTGGTTGTTATCTATCTCTAAACTTAAACATATTGCCACACATCAAAAAGGGGAAGATTATTGAGGCAATCGACCCTTAAATGATTGGAAGATCATGGTTTTAATGTGTGTGGGTGAATATGTTTAGGGTTAGAGTATTATATTGTATTTGATGTGTGTGATTGAGTTTGCAGGACTTGGAGGATCACACATGGTGAACAAATCCGAGGGACGAGAGCCGAGGGAGGAGGACTCCAAGGGCAAGCCGGGAAGTGGACTTCAAGGGCACACGTGAAGGGTGGCATGGAGGCAAGCCAAAGGAAGGCTTGTGTGCGCATCCGAGGGACGAGAGCCAGAGGAAGATGACTTCAAGGGGCAAGCCAAGGGAGTGGACCTGAAGGCACACGTGAAGGAGAAGGTTCAGAGTGGCTGAAACTAAGCTGAGAGGCAGGGCAGTCGACTGGCCAGAGGGCAGTCGACTGCCAAAACTCACAGAGAGTTTTCAGCCTTCTACTAGTCGACTGGCCCAGAGGCAGTCGACTGGTATACCCCGAAAACTAGCCGTTGGCTAGCAATTAATGACTAGGCCAATCGACTGCCCCAGGGGCAGTCGACTGGTGCGGAATTGGACAAACTGCGAGTTTGTCCTGTTCTCCTATAAAAGGAGGACCTTTTTGCACGTGGGCGGCACGATTTCGTACGACAACGAAGTGCTGCTCGTCTGAAAAGTGTTCTCTACTTCTTCTCTCTTATTCTACTACATTCTATAAAGAGGAAGATCACCACTGTAAAGGTTTCTCCACCTGAAGGAGATTTTTGATAGTGGAAGTGGTGTACGGCGCGTATCCTTAGATTAGTCACCCATCTGGGTGGATACCAAGTAAACGTTTGGTTGTTAGCATTGTTCATATTTTCTTTGCATATTATTGTTTCCGCTGCGCTAACGACTTTGTAGAGAAACAACCGAAAAAGTGCTATTCACCCCCCTCTAGCACGCCACATCGATCCATCAACTTCCTCACCCAAAGCTGGCCGGAACAACTCCCCTTTCCACCTTGCAGCGCCACCGCAACTCCCTCTTGCGCCACCTCCCACCGGCCACTTCTCCCACGCCGCCGACCACCACAGAAGCAAGAGGAGATCCCTGCCTTGTCCCTGTGAGTCCTGGCAGAGTGGTGATGGAGAAGAGAAGAAGAAAAGAGGATGAGAACCCCTTCCCTTGTGTGCGCCGGCCGGATGCCCTAGGAGAGAGATGAGAGAAGAGAGGCCTTGGGTGTAATCTCTTGGATTAAGCCTTGGTTTCATGATCTCATAGGGTATTTATAGGGCTAAGGTAGGGACCAAGAGGAAGAGTTGGATATTGGCCCATCAATGGACCTAAAGCCGATCTATTAAAATAAGATCCATTCCACTAAAGGATCTTAATTGAACTTCCACACCAACCCCCATATTTTCATATGGGCTCCACATATTACGAGTCATCCATCCCCCCATGTTTAAGATATCGAAAGCCTGTTAATTAATTTAAATTACTGACAATTCAAATTAATTAACTTCTGGATTCTTGATTAGTACCACTCAACCTTATCATCATGAAGGATCAAATCCAACTATAGGGTTTAGCATGATGAACCTTTTGAGCTCATCAAGGGGGCATCATCATCTTGACTCACCAGGACACAGATTTCGTCAATAATCAATGACACACCATATTATTAATATTATCTCCCAACTTACCGGGCCTATCGATCTAACAGAATAGATCTCGCCCATTGGTAAATCAAAGAAATAATAATTAATAATACATGTCCGTCATTATATCGGGATTTAGGGATCGTACTCCGTAATAAAATCTGAGGTCCTATCCAATTATCAAGTCAGTACAAATTGGATAACCTCTGGTTTTAGTCCTGCTCAATGTACTCAAAGCACATTAGTGTAATTCTATGGTCAAGACCAACCACAACTAATTACACTACAACTATCCCAATGGTTTGTCCAATTCCATCTCGGCTGTGAGTCTCTACTTATACTATGCAAGAGACTGATAACATGATCTTCCGTGTAACACTATACACCATGTTATCTACAATGTGTAGTAAAGGACTTTCATGCATGTACTAATATAAACAAGCACCTAGTCTTGTTGTGATTCTCTTTTCAAAATAAAGATGATCATATATAAAAGAGGTAGGTCTTTCAGTATACACATCTTACAGTTATCTTGGTTGTTCAACAAAGCTACCATTTCAAGTTTCCATTGGATTTTGTTAGAAATTGGATTGAGAAAATACAAATGTGATGCATCAAGGAATTGGAAATAGAAGAGTTTCTATGTATTAGAAGTGGAAATTCTTAATGCGATGCTTCCAAATTTTCATTTCATTTTTCAACTTTCCATTTAATTTATGCGTAATTGATCCCTTCATTCTTGTCCATTGAAAAAATTATTAAAAATTAATTAGATTTCATTTCTGATCCAAAGAGGGCCTGAAATTTTTTATTTCAGGCCCAAAGAGGGTCTGTAAATTTTGTTATCTTGGCTATATATGTTATCGTGGCTATTCAAAGAGGGTTTGAAATAAATTTATTTCAAGCCTTCTTTGGACCTGATATGAAATCCAATTGATTTTTTCGGGGGATGAAGTATAGGAGCACACCAAAATCATTTCTTTTCAACTGTTTCCCCTTTCCTTAAAATATCTAGGGAGTGCTAAAATTATTCAACTTCCTGGATAGAATCACACATAAGAAATGCACCGAGAGGTATTCTATATTGTGCTCAATGTCGAGGTGCAACATTCCAAGAAAGGGATTTGATAACAATGTTAGATAACAATGTTGCTAGTTTCAGATAACATTACCATAGAACGGGATTTGATATGTCTACCTTCTATGTGCATAAAACAAATCAAGGATCCATTTGGAAAGCAATGCATGACTCTATGAGGACTCCAATAGAATAAGTGAATTAAATTTATGCCAAGATTTATATAGAAATTTCATGAATTACAGATATACATATAAATAATAAATAATAAATGTGAAGTTGACAAATGCACATCAATGAACGGTAAAAAATAATAAACTTATTTCAGATATAATGATGAGAGATATAAAGATGAGAGATAAAAAAAGACAGTCAAAATATGTTATAACCTCTACAAGATGTTGGTACAAGATGCATCAGTGATGTCTTCCTCTAGTGTTTCGATATTTAACAATATACTTAAGTTAGTGACAATATATGTTAGACAAGGTAAAGGTTAGTCAAAGTGATCAAGGGTTAAACCAAACAGGACCTTATGTTTGGTAGGGTAAACCCAGGCTTGATCAAGTTGACAAAAGATTAGCCAAACAGGATCTGATGTTTGGCAGAGTGAACCAAAACCCAAGGTTGGTCAATTTGACCAAGGGATCAAACCAAACCAGACTTGAGGTTTGGAATAACAATTATCTAAAGATTGAGGAAGTCTAGTCAGGATCGTGATGACTAGCAAATGAGTGATTTTGATGAAAAAAATCCTGATGAGTGAAGTCATGTCCTAGCAAGGGAAGCTAGGTTTGACTAAGTCCTAGTGAGTAAAGTTGGGCACTAAATCCGAGTGAAGCTGGGTCCTAGAAAGTGAAGCTAGGTTGGACTAAGTCCTAGTGAGTGAAGCTGGGCACTAAATCCTGGTGAGTGAAGCTGGGTCCTAGCAAGTGAAGCTAGGTTGGACTAAGTCCTGGTGAGTGAAGCTGGGCACAAAGTCTTGGTCCGGGGGACTGAGCACTAAGTCCTGGTCTAGGATTGGGCAATGGAGTCTTTGCCGAACGAGGGTTGTCGGACAGAAGTAGAGACGGGTCGAGGTCAGACATCTTGAGATCCGAGTTCTCGGAGGCCGAGCAAAAGTCCAACCGGAGGTCCCGGTTGGCAAAAGCTTTAGTCGAATGGGGATCGCGAACAGAAGTAGAGGTGGGTCGAGGTCGGACATCTCAAGATTCGGGTTCTTGAAGGCTGAGCGAAAGTCCAATCAGAGGTTTCGATTGGCAAACATAACTTCTCCAGTGTGGAGTAGGTGAGGACGCGTTCCCCGGGAAGGGGAACATTAGGCGACGGTTTGACCTAGGGTTTCGGGTGAAATCCAAAGTCAGAACCAATCTTTAAGGCTAAGATTATCTATATATTTGTCTTGTGTTCGATTGTCTTGCAGGTACCTGGAGTTGGAGGCAAGACAGAAGAGCAAACGCAGGGGAAATGACACCTGGGAGGAGCATCCAGGGCGCCTGTGTTAATACAGGCACCCCCAAGCTTCAGGGAGCCCTCAAGGGTCAGGCGCCCTACATCCCAGGTGCCTGGGAAGGTCCAGGGCGCCTGGGATGGCCAGTTTTATCCCTGCGCGAAGTTTGTGATTGCAAATCAGGTTTGACCGCATATGAGGCACCTCAGAGGCCTCTAGGGCGCCCGGGACACTACTATAAAAGGGGCTTCGACCCCTCAACTCAGATAATCACTTGCTACATCATTCTAAGCATTCTTGCGAAGAAAAAGCGCTAGAGACGAAGCTCTGTGACCAAGGAGGCTCCAGGAGGAAGTGCGTTGCACTTCGGACTTCCAGATTGGCCGGATCTTTGACTTTCTTTTTTGTTTGCTTTTATTTTACGCACTTAATTTACTTATTCTTTGGTTTTAAACTTGAACTGTAAGATGGGTATTCTCCGCCTCCAGAAATTCCGAAAAGGAGACCAATAGTGGACTCACGCTGAGTACATAGGCCTTGGACGTATTGACCCTGGGGGTCGGGAACCAAGTAAATAAATCCCACGAGTCTTAGTGTGTTGTTTGTTTTCGTTCTTTATTATTCCGGTGTGCACTAACTCTTTGACTAGAACGAACAAACGACGAGTTTTCCGAATGAATTTTACGAGTCGATATTCACCCCTCTCTATCGACGGCACCGATCCTACACATGATGCATTATTCCGTGCTAAGTGGCATGATACGAGAAGATCATTTTTAGTGGTTAAGACTAAGTTTTGACATCAATTACCTTCTCCTAGCTCAACCCTACCTAGTGATATCAAGTATTGAGAAATCCAAATATCGTATGTCCATTAGTGGGTTTTGGCGAAAACTAACTGATGGACCTAGAAAAGTCTGATTGCAACAATTTCAAATATTATGAGTTATGATGTTGCAAAGACTCGTATTGTGCTATCCAATATGTATTTAGGGGCATTAAGAATTTGGAAGCATCGTATTAAGAATTTCCAATTCTAATATATAGAAACTCTTCTATTTCAAATTCCTTAATGCATCATATTTGTATTTTCTCAATCCAATTTCTAACAAAATCCAATGGCAACTTGAAGTGGTAGCTTTGTTGAACAGCCAAGATAACAAATATAACTAAGATAACAAAATTTTCAGGCCCCTCTTTGGGCCTGAAATAAAAATATTTCAGACCCAAAGAAGGCCTGAAATAAAATATTTCAGGGCCAATGAGGGTCTGAAACAAATTTATTTCAGGGTCAATGAGGGTCTGAAATAAATTTATTTCAAGCCCTCTTTGAATTTGAAATGAAATATAATTAATTTTTAATAATTTTTTCAATGGACAAGAATGAAGGGATCAATTACAAATAAATTAAATGGAAAGTTGAAAAATGAAATGAAAATTTGGAAGCATCGCATTAAGAATTTCCAATTCTAATACATAAAAACTCTTCTATTTCCAATTCCTTGATGCATCACATTTGTATTTTCTCAATCCAATTTCTAACAAAATCCAATGGCAACTTGAAGTGGTAGCTTTGTTAAACAGCCAAGATAACATATATAACCAAGATAACAAAATTTTCAGGCCCTCTTTAGGCTTGAAATAAAACATTTCAGACTCTCTTTAGGCCTGAAATAAAAATATTTCAGGCCCAAGGAGGGCCTGAAATTTTTCATTTCAGACCCTCTTTGGGACTAAAATATTTTTAGGCCCAAAGAGTGCCTGAAATTTTTTATTTGAGACCGAGTGCCTGAAAATTTCATTTCAGGCCCTCTTTGGGACTGAAATATTTTTAGTCCCAAAGAGGGCTTGAAATGAAAATTTTCAAGCTCTCTTTGGGCCTGAAATTTCTTTGGGCCTAAAATAAATTTATTTTAGACTCTCTTTGGACCTGAACAAAACTCCAAATTTCAGACCCTCCTTTGGCCTGAAATAAATTTATTTCAAGCCCTCTTTGGACCTGAACAAAACTCCAAATTTGTGAATGGTCAGACTGGGGTTTTCTACTTTTCATTTCAGACTTGGCCTACAAGAATGGAAGAATATCACATTGAACCCCCATGGACTAAAACCTAAATTTGAAAATTAAGATAGGGAATTAAGAGAGTAGAGTATGACCCTATTGGTTTCTTTTGACTCAACCTGGGAAGAAGATCTATCAAACAACCAGAGTCATCTTCCATAGCCCAATCAGGAACATATTGATTCAATGCTTGCCTATTAACTTCTCCACTAAACTAAAAACCAACCAACCAAAATAAATGAAGAACACCAAAATATAACTAGGGTTCCAAAGAGGCCATATCTCAAGTTCTTAACCTAAACTAGAACAGGCATGAGAAACCAATGTTGTCAATTAGCATTAAGAGAAGCAAAAGATCCTAAATTTCTACTCAAGAGAAAGCATGGAACAAAAACAAATGATTGCAGTGAAATCTAATAGCACTGTGAATTATGAAATGAAAACAATCAATCCTAGAAGAGTTTGTGTCCTAAGTTAGAACTAGAACGACAACAAGAAGGAATTGACAACATCAAGAAAACCTAGTAGACCATTAAAGGTCAAACTTCAACATTTTATAACAGAAAAAAGACACTCTTTGGAAATTCTTAATGTGATGCTTTTAAATTTTCATTTCATTTTTCAACATTCCATTTAACTTATTCGTAATTGATCCCTTCATTCTTGTCCATCAAAAAAATTATTAAAAATTAATTATATTTCATTTCAGGTCTAAAGAGGGTCTAAAATATTTTTATTTCAGGCCCAAAAAGAGCCTGAAATTTTTAGGACTGAAATCTTTCCTTATTTTATTTTGATGATATTTTTTTATTTTCTATTTATATCCTTATTTCAAACCAAAAAGTGTTTGAAATAAATTTATTTCGAGCCAAAAGGGTCTTAATAATTATTTATAAGATAATCTATTAATTATTTTTTAATCTTTTCACAATGACAGTAAAATATAGTTAAAGCTTCGGGGCTTGGTCGAGTTATAAGATGAAAATATCTACATCCAAATCATAATTTATTATTTTAAAATCAAATTATGAAAAGATGGTTCGGATATCTTGAAAAATGAACTATGAAAAGGAGTTATTGGCGGGGGAGGGGTATAAGAGGAAGAAACTGATTTTACATGTGTCATTTGGTAAAGAATAAACCATAGGATGATTTTTGATAAATATGAATTCTCACATACGTTTTTTAGTAAAATGTCGAAAAAAATACAATGAGTACAATTTTAATGCAGTGAAATGGGAGTTTTTGATATAGAAGAAACTACTATTGTTAACCGAAAAATGTAAGTAGGAAAGAACTAGGCAACAGACAAATTGAACCTGGGGTGATCAGCCCGGCCCCACAGAAGTTTCCCACCGGTCACCAGGGTAAATCGGGAAGTGCTCGCGGTGGCCAGTCTAGAAGCCCAGCGTCCCAGAATTCGCGCCCCATTTGGAGAAAAAATTCCTGCAAAATGTGTCGTAGCTGGGGATCGAACCGCGGATGCCTGAGTTAACAACTAGTGACCTTACGACTGCACCATAGCCCCGGGGGCTAATCAAAAAATGTAAGTGAATAGGCAACACAGTGCTAACATAATAAAGGTAAATAGTCAAATAAAAACTACATGAATTTTTATTCCTTTATACCCGAAACGGATATATAAATAATTTAAATAAGTTCAACCTTTTATTTTATTTTTTTTTATTTTTTAAATTTATAAATATTTTATTTTAAAAAAATCAAAATATAACTAATAATATTGAATCTTGAACCATCTATCATTGACAATTTTGAATTATGAATTGTAACCACTTTTAAATGGAAGGATTGAGATTTTTTTAAACGGTCGAACGGTTATTTTTGAACCGTCAAACAAATTGTGATAAAGTCTACATCAAAATATATCGTCAAAATAACTTAGTCGTCTTAGACTACTTACAAGCATCGTTTTCCAAATATTTATTGCTTCTGAATATCAATACTCCAACAAATTATACATCTGTTAAAATGAATTGCTTGAGCCCATGAAGGAGTTTTTGACAATTGAGGTACTATATATACTATAAACATATTATATGTTAAAATATTATAAAATTGATTGGTGGATCAAAATCTGTCACATTGATTTGAATTTAATCCCATCAAAAAAATTGGGGTAAAATTATTATGGATCAAAATGTTTTAAAAAAACAGATTAAAGCTAGCATTGCCAATCACCTTTTATGACGTGGCAATGTAATTCTGATGGATCGACGTTAAGCAAGCACATATATAAATATAAAAATTCCCACAACTGCAGCAAGCAATCAAGCAACACCGCAACTTACCCAAATATACATCATGCAAGTTCGAATCATTCTGTTCAACAATGATCAGTTTCAGGAAAGCCACATGAAAAAAATTGTAGAATTCCTCTACTGATTCATCGTGAAAGAATCTAAACTGTATAGGAACCAATCCCAGTTTTAAAATATAAAATAAAATTCCTTTTTCTTTTTAGTTCAGCCTGCAAACTCAATGTATACAAACTCTAACAAGTTATCATTGATTACAAGAAATTCCTGTCTGGGCTTTCTGGAGCGTCCACGGTACTCGATGCAAAATTTACGACGATCTTGAAAATTACTACCAAGCAGCCTACAAACAATCTGAGAAATCCTTGTTCCACTAAACTAATGAGCAGATATCATTAGTTTGTGCACTGTTAATGTCGGGATTTGCTGCAAATTGCATTGAGCTTGCTTTCCAACAACAGTTGGACTATTGCTAGTTTTGAAGGACACACATTGTTATCCGTTTATTTAGCTGATGTGCAATGGCAAAAACATTCTTCCTTCCGCCTCAGTTGCAGAGATCTTAACTTTCAAGTTCAGATTGTCTGACAATGGTGTAGTGACTGGAGCGTATCAGTAAATTTTCATTTTCAAAGAGTTCCATGTCAGATTGCCATAATGTGAACCTCCATATTCAGGCATTTGACAACCCAGAGTTAATCTGAAGGATATCCCCATGCAGTTCATTGTCGCTAAACTTAAAATGCACGCAACTCAAGCTGTGCTCATTTTCTTCCCTACAGAAGCCAATCCATAATGTTACTGAATCATAGGTAGCATGGTGACGGTTTACTGAATCCATAATGTAAGATTGCATCATGCATCATGTCACAGAAAACTGCAAGATCCTTTGACTTCTCCGTTACTATTATAAATAGTTTCTCATTAAATTGTAATTAAATCAACCATGATATCCAAGAAAACCCTGAGTTCATATCAAGGATTCCTCTTTCTTCCATCAGTCTCAAAGTAGCACATCATAACCCAATACTATTCTGTGCTCATGTGAGGTGTAAGTTTTATAGTAACTGTGGCGTTTCTTCTCCTTTGTGTTGGAGCATGATTGTTGTTAGAAAGTCAGTATACCAGACTAACAAGTAGAACTAGCATTCACCGTCGTGGACATTTTCCAACTGCTCATCCTTGGAATTTGCCACAAGTTCGACGGCACTGCAGAAAGCATCTCTTCTATCATGATGAGATGCACCTAAAGACTTGTCAATTTCAGGTCAATTCATTTCAACCAAAATGTACCCTTTTTTCATCAGATTCAATCACCCTCTGATCATCATCAACCATGAAGGCACGAACTCCATTCTTATTGTCTATCCAACTATACCCACGATCCTTCTTTACCCCTCGATCACTCATCAATGTCCTGATAGCAGATGCATCATCCCATCTACCTAGAGAGGCATATATATTGGACAAAAGTACATACGGTGATGAATTTAAGGGATCAATCTGAAAAAGATGCTCTGCAGCATGTCTCCCAAGATTAGCATTTCCATGTACCGCACAAGCACTAAGCAAAACCTCCCACAGGATAGGATCGTCTGTGTATGGCATCTTGTCAACTAGTTCTTCAACTTCAACAAGGCGACCAGCACGGCCAAGAGAGTCAATTACACATGTATAGTGATCAACCAGCGGATCAATGTCATGGTCCTTTTTCATTGTATCAAGGATTCTAATCCCTTTGTCAACCATCCCAGCATGACTGCATGCAGCAAGAACAGCTATAAAGGTCACACTATTTGGTTTCTCATCAGTACTTAGCATGAGTTCAAAGAGTTCAACTGCATTCTCACCATGACCATTTTGTGCATACCCATGTATCATCTCATTCCATGAAACAACATTCTTGGTCATCATGGTATCAAAGAATAGACGTGCTTCGTCTACCTCACCGCATTTAGCATACATATCTATTAAAGCACTCCCGACATATACATGACTCTCATAACCATCTTTTGTTGTATGGGAATGTATCTGTCTACCTTGAGGCAATGATGACAGTCTAGCACATGAGCTTACCACACTTGCATAGGTAGATTCAGTAGGATAGAAGCCATTTTGACACATCGTCTTGTAAACAAAAAAAGCTTCTTTATTATGAGAATTATGTGCAAATCCAGTTATCATTGCATTCCAACTCACAACATCCCTCTCTGACATCCTATCAAAAACCTGCTTTGCAACCTCAATATGGCCACATTTTGAGTACATATCCACCAGTCCACTTGCAACAAATAAGTCATCATGACGGACAATCCTTATTGAAGCAGCATGTAATTGCTTCCCAAAGTCCAGAAGCCCTATAGCTGAGGAAGAGCTAAGAATAAGGGCCAGGGTAGTTCGATCAGGTAGAATATTTAAAAACTGCATTTTCCTAAATTGTTCAATTGCTCTGTCATAGCTATCTTCCTGGCAGTATCCAGAAAGTATAGCATTCCATGATTTAACATCTGGTTCTGCTATTTTATCAAATATCTCTTGAGCTGACACAATGTCCCCAGCCCGCACACATGCAGCAAGCAAACTGATGTAGGTGACCTCATCTGGTTCAATTCCATGCTGCTGCATCAACTCTAACAAGTCCATAGCCTTTTTTCTGTTACCTTGCTGACCATATCCAGCTATTAAAACATTGCATGAAACAACAGTAATGCTTGACAGTGTACCAAAAGTCAACTCAGCTTCATCCATGTTCCCTGTTTTGGCATACATATCAATCAATGAGTTGCCAACATGAGGATCTGTTTCAAAGCCATATTTAATTGCAAGAGCTTGTATTGATTGACCAAGCAGTAAACCATAATTGCAAGGATAGTGTTCATCCTCTTCCGCTCTAGCACAAGCACCCAAGACACTCGACACAGCAACCGGATCAATGTTTATTCCACCCTTGTGCATTTTCCCAAACAACCTAACTGCATCCCCAACAGAGCCGCCCTGCATCATGCAACCCATCATGGTGGTGAATGAGACCTCATTAGGCTGTGATATATCATCAAACACTTTAAATGCATCATCTGTGCTCCCGCATTTTGCATACACTCCAAGAAGAGCATTCTCCACAAACAAATTAGCATCGAGACCTATCTTGACGGCAAGCCCGTGGCACCTGCGGCCATCGGACAAAGCCATGAGACAACCGCAGGCGCTCAAGACGCTGGCAAGAGTAAAGTTGGATGGCTGAAATCCTTCCCTCGCCATGGAATAGTATAACTTCAAGGCTGCATCCTCGAAACCACCGCGAGCCAAGGCGCCGATCATTGTATTCCAGGACACAACGTTTTTATCGGGCATTTGCACGAACAGGTGGCGTGCCAACTCCAAGTCACCGGACTTAGAGCAAGCAGAGACGGCAGCGTTCCAAGAGTAGACATTGGGGAAAGGGATGGAGCGGAAGACGTTGATTGCGTAGTCGAGGCGGTGGCAGCGGGCATAAAGCTCGATGAGGCGGTTGGATAGGAAGGTGTCGGCGGAGTGGCCGACGGCGAGGATGTGGGCGTGGGCAGCTCTACCTTTGAGATGGCATCGTTTGCCGATGCAACGTTGGAGGAGGTCAGCGAGGCGGACGAGGCTCGAATGGCCCATGCTGCCTCCCAAGTTGCAGTCGCTGGGCGCGTCCCTGTAAAGCGTGATTTGTATTTGTTGGAGTCCGGACGCACCAAGGGCTATGTGGGATTTGTTACTTTTAAATGGTTCTGGTGAACGAATATTGCAGTCAATCTGCATGCATTGAACTTGAATACCTGATCAATGTGATTGAGAGGTGGACGCGCATTGAGTAATACCGTAAAATAGTTTTTTTTTTTTTAAAAAAAACAAGGTAGATTGTTCACCTCACCTATGTGGTTATGCGACACGAAAAATATCTCACTGGGATGATATAAATTGCAAGTTAAATAATATTGAATTTGAGATGATAAATTTAATCTAATAAAAAAATTTTATTAATCATCAAAATACTTTAAAAAAATATACAGAAAGATAACAATCAATATTTTCAAGATCCGCTGTGCATATAAAAATATAATTCATAATAATATATTGTAATTGAGTTTCGAATTTTAAATCTCTGAATTATCGATCATAACTATAACAATTCATCCTCAGGGGCAACTAAGAGAGATTCAAGGTGGCAAAAGGGTGATTCCTTTGTCTTCATCGCCCCCTCCAATTTATCTCAGGACCAACACGGAAGAGATAAATTACAGAAATTACTAGTCCGGATGTTATGGCTAGCACGTGAAGAGAACGGACACACTGGCTTAGTCAGGTTTTGATCTTTAAACCTCAAGATGACAACACTCATATAATAATTATGGGTCCATCTCGTGGGGATCAACTAAGAGGGATTCAAGATCACATAAAAAGAGAGGAATTGTCTCTTCGAAGAAGAATTTGAAGACCACCTAAGCTCAAAGATACATAGAGACCATCTCAGTTCAACTTCTCTGAAACTCTTCCTACCCCCATCCCTCTTCCTTGAAAGCTTATTTATTTTTTCCTACAATTAAGCTCCGCTTAAAAATTCTAGCAACTACAAAAATTAATTCAATATTTATTGTCAGTAAAAGAAATAAATAAATAAAATCGTCACCTCGACGACTCCTTTAGATGGCCCTTCATTATCTAAAAGGAAGATAAATCATGAAAGATTTCACTCAACAACAACAATGCATGCCAAGAGGGATTCAGACAACTAGCAGAGTGATCCGGGCGATCGGTTTTTTATCAGGGATGAGAGCCCGGTCGGAGAAAATCCGGTTCAACCTGGTTCAAGGATAATAGAGGTTAGGCTCTCGAGGCCGACCTCCCGAGGTCGGGCGATAGAGGCCGACCTCCCGAGGTCGAGTGGTCGAGGCCGAGCTCCCTAGGCCGACCTCCCGAGGTCGAGCGATAGAGGCCGAGCTCTCGAGGCCGACCTCCCGAGGTCCCGTGATAGAAGCCGAGCTCCCGAGGTCGAGTGGTCGAAGCCGAGCTCCCGAGGCTGACCTCCCGAGACAGAACGACCGAGGCTGGGCTCTCGGGGCCGACCTCCCAAGGTCGAGCGATCGAGGCCGAGTTCTCGAGTCCCATCCCTCGAAGGGCTCCATCAAAACTCTCCGTTAAGAGACGTCGTCATCATCTGACGTGGTCGTCCAATGTTAATTAGGGATAGGATCACAGAATGGCAGACTGCTATGTCAGTCTCACATCGCCAATTAATTAACCTAATCTCTGACTAATTCTTGATGGGATGTGACAGTTCGCACGGGGAAGCCCCTATATATAAACCCCCCCTTGAGCTTGAAAAGGGGATCGCTGCCATTCGCAATCACACCATCACATAGAGAGCTCTATTTCGGTCCGACCTCAAAAACCACAGCAGACCGGGTCGGCTTGGTTAGACCGAGTCATTCGGAGGAGAACCGATCTTCGCTTGTCGACAGGATCAAATTTGGCGCCGTCTGTGGGAATCTTTCGCCTGATCGAAAGTCGAAGATGAGTGATTCCAATCGGGTGACCGTTACTCTTTCACAAGAGGACTTGGATCTGCTGATCGAAGCCAGGGCCCGGAAATTAGCGGAGGCTTAGTTAGCAGCCGCCCGACCTATCCCACCGGGCTCGGCCGAGCACACCGCTCATGTAGGTACTGAGGGAGGAGTTCAACAGGAAGGCAGCCATCACTTTCACCGGGCGCTGTTCGGCCCGGCCGAGGGAGCAGGACAATCGGATCCACATGAAGCTACATCTAGCCATACCAGAGCTAGCAAAGGGAAGGCTCCCCTTGTGCCGTTCCCGACTGAGCGCACGGGATGCCCTTTCTCCAGCCAAGTCCTGAACGAGCCACTGCCCAAGCACTTCAGACCTCCGTCCGTCGCTGAGTACGGAGGAGCTACTGATCCAGAAGAACACCTGAAGAAGTTTGAAAATGCCTCGATGCTACATCAGTACCCAGATGGCATTAGGTGCCGAGCCTTCCTGACCACTCTCGCCGGGCCGGCTCAACGATGGTTCGACAGGCTCCCAGAGGGATCGATCCGGGATTTCTCTGACTTCAAGAAACTGTTTCTGTAACATTTTGCTAGTAGTAGGAGGCATCACAAGACAAGCTTGAACCTATTTACCTGAAGCAGAGCCCCAAGGAGTCCTTAAAAGCCTATATCAGGAGGTTTAATCAAGTCGCGCTGGACGTCCCCACTGCCACATCCGAGGTATTAGTTAGTGCATTCGCGCAAGGCCTGCAAGAGGGAGAGTTCTTCAGATCTTTGATCCGCAAACCCCCGAAGGACTTTGAAAGCCTTCTGGGGAAAGCTAGCAAATATGTGGACGTCGAAGAAGCGCAAGCCGCCAGGAGGCCAGAGATCAGGCCTACGCCCGATAACCCTCAGCAGCATCAAAGGGGTGTGCCTCCGGGAGGACCCCTGAGGAGCCCCCGAGCTATGGGACATCGACTAGGAGCCGAGAGGGGGATAGTTCAGCAAGTAGCCCAGGGCTGCATCTCGACTAGGTGGCAACCCTATTGTTCCTTCCACAACAGCCATACACACGATCTTCAGGACTGCTAGCAAGCCGGCAGAGGTCGAGGTCGCGCCGATCGAGGTAGCCCGAGAGGAGCTCATCAGGGAGGTGGCCGAGGCCGAGGAAGAGCACCACCTAACCAGCCCGAGCTTCGAAACCAACCAGCCGCCCCTATAGCCAGACGGCTATTCCCGACTCCTGGTTCGCCCGAGCTGGAAAGCGCCAGCGAGGAACAAGCCAACCAGCAAAACTCCGTGCATGGGTCCATCAACGTCATCTCGGGCGGGCCTACTTACGGAGATTCCAACAGGGCTCGGAAGTCGCAGGCCCGACGCCTAGACATTTATCAAGTGGGCTGCAGTTCTTCCCAAGCTCAGGGACCACAGATCAACTTCGGTCCCGCCGACCTACAGGGAATAGAAGTACCGCATGATGATGCCCTGGTCATCACGGCGGTCATAGCCAACTACCAGATCCACCGTACCATAGTGGATTCAGGTAGCTCAGTGAATATTTTATACTTGAAGGCATTCGAGCAATTACAAATTGAGATGTCCGAGCTACAGCCCGTGGCCACACCCTTATTTGGGTTCACGGGGAATGAAGTTCATCCGTTGGGGCAGATCAAGCTAGCCATATCTCTTGGCGAAGAACCTTTAAGAAGGACCAGGTGGTCTACCTTCTTGATAGTGGACGCCCCTTCAGCCTACAATGCTATCCTAGGTCGACCAGCCCTGAATGAATTCCGGACAGTGATGTCCACTTTCTATTTGAAGGTCAAGTTTCCTGTAGGAGATCAGGTCGGTGAAGCCAAAGGAGATCAAAAGGTCACTCGCCGGAGCTATGTGAATGATGTCCGAGTGGAAGTAAGCAAGACCTTCCGACCTGCGTCGGCCAGTTGTAACATGGTACAGACCTCTCAGCCTTCTCCCTGGGCTGACATGATGGAAGAAAAGGAAGAGGTCCAACTCTTATCGGACCGAGAGGAAGCCAAGGTGAGGATAGCTCCAGGACTATCACCCGACCTCCGGCAGCAATTGATAGAGTGTCTGACACGGAATCAAGATGTGTTTGCCTGGTCTCAACAAGATCTGAAGGGGGTCAGGCCCGAGGTTATGGAACATAAGCTACACGTGTACCCAGACGCCCGACCCGTGAAGCAGAGAAAAAGAGATTTCAGCCCTGAGCAGAATAAAATAATCCAAGCCGAGGTGGAGAGGTTGCTGAAAGCAGGACACATCCGAGAAGTGCAGTTCCCGGCCTGGTTGGCCAATGTGGTGCTGGTCTCTAAGCCGGGAGACAAGTGGAGGATCTGCATTGACTTCAGAGATCTGAACAAAGCCTGCCCAAAGGACTGTTACCCGCTGCCCCGAATAGATCAGATGGTGGACTCCACTGCGGGAAGCGAACTTATTTGCATGCTCGATGCCTATCAGGGGTATCACCAAGTCCCACTGTACCCGGGTGATCAGGAAAAGGTCAGCTTTGTCACTGCCGAAGGTACCTATTGCTACACCGTTATGCCCTTCGGACTCAAGAACGCCGGGGCAACTTATCAGAGGCTGATGAACAAAGTCTTTAAAGAGCAGCTCGGCAGAAATGTGGAAGTGTACGTTGATGACATCCTCATCAAATCTGCCCGGGCTGCCGACCTCATTGCAGATGTACAAGAAACTTGTTGCACCCTGCGAAGGTATGGCCTCAAACTCAATCCTACAAAATGTCTGTTCGGAGCCAAGAGCGGGAAATTCCTGGGCTACATCCTGACCGAGCGAGGAATAGAAGCCAATCCAGGCAAGGTGAAAGCGCTGCTAGACATGCCACCGCCTAAAAATCTAAAGGAAGTTCAGCGCCTGACTGGGAGGATCACGGCCTTGTCCAGATTCATCTCCAGGTCTGCCGATAGAAGTCTGCCATTTTTCAAGATCCTACGTAAGGCCTCCAAGTTCCAGTGGGATGCCGAGTGTGACCGAGCTTTCGAAGAATTGAAGGCATACTTAGTCAGTCTGCCAATACTAGCCAAGCCCGAGGAAGGAGAGCCCTTGTACGTTTACTTATCTGCTACTGAGGAAGCTGCGAGTGATGTGCTTGTAACCCAGAAAGAGACCGAGCAGCAGCCGGTCTATTTCTTTGGGCATTTATTTAAAGAGGCCGAGTGTAGGTATACTACACTCGAGAAATTAGCTTATGTCCTTGTGTTGATGGCTCGGCGATTGCGACCCTATTTCCTGGCTCATTCTATCCGAGTACTGACCAATAGCACACTCGGGAAGGTCCTGATCAACCCTGAAGTCTCAGGTCGGATGGTCAAGTGGACTACTGAACTGAGCGAGTATGATATTCAGTATCAGCCCAGAACTGCAATCAAAGCTCAGGCCTTAGCAGACTTCTTAAGCGAACTTCATGCAGAGAAGGAGGAGGAGGTCTGGAAAATATATGTGGACGGGTCAGCCACCCGGGCAGGGAGTGGCGTCGGCATCTTATTGATGTCTCCCAAGGGAGACCCCATCCATTTGGCCGTGCGCCTAGAGTATTAGGCTACCAATAACCAAGCAGAATACGAAGCCCTTTTAGCAGACCTCCAAGCAGCCAGACAGGTCGGGGCCACTCGGGTCATCTTGCACTCTGACTCCCAATTAGTGACTCAACAGGTGGCCGGGCGGTTCGAAGTGAATGATGAGAAGTTACAGGCTTACGTGGAGGCATATCAACAATTACAGGCAGAATTTCAAGAAGTGCAAATTACGCAAATCCCCCGAGGGGACAATGCCAGGGCGGACGAATTAGCCCGGCTGGCTAGTTCTGTCCGTCCTTGGGTCTTCCCCAAGCCTTCCCCGCAAGTCATGCTAGTGGCTCAGGTCGAGAGGGAAGCAGAAATGGAGATAGAGGGGGACTGGAGAGCTCCATTCATCGCCTACCTGAAGGATGGAACTCTTCCAGCCAGCCCCGAGCAAGCTCGAATATTGAAGATCAGAGCAGCCCGGTTCACCCTGATCGGGGACGCATTGTACAAGCGGGCTTTTTCCCGACCTCTAGCGAGATGTCTCGGAAAGGAAGATGCGGATTATGTACTTAGAGAAGTGCATTTGGGGTGCTGCGGAAATCATTCAGGAGGTCGGTCCATGGCTCGGAAGGTCCTGCTGGCTGGTTACTTTTGGCCGACCCTTCTAAAGGATGCAGAGAGGATGGTTTCTTCCTGTCTTTCTTGTCAGAAGTACCAGAATCTGTCTCACCGACCGGTGGAGATGTTGCGAGCCTCCATTGCGTCATGCCCTTTTGATCAATGGGGCATGGATATAGTGGGACCCTTCCCCCGAGTAGTCGGTCAGAAGCAATTCCTATTGGTGGCAGTAGATTACTTCTCCAAGTGGGTCGAAGCAGAAGCCCTGGCTCGGATCACTGAACAAGCAGTGAAGAAATTCCTTTGGCAAAACATTTTGTGCCGGTATGGCATACCTCATAAGTTGGTATCAGACAATGGTCGGCAGTTTCAAGGTCGGATCATCAGAAATTGGTGTAAGGAATTCGGGATCAAACAGGCCTTCACGTCCGTAGCATACCCCCAAAGTAATGGTCAGGCAGAAGTAGCTAATAGAGAGATTCTGAAAGGGCTCAAAGTTAAGTTGGATCAGGTAGGCGGATCCTGGGTGGATGAATTGCCAGGGGTCCTCTGGGCCCTTCGCACCACGCCCAAAGAGGGGTCGGGGTGCACTCCCTTCCAGTTGGTCTATGGCAGTGAAGCAGTAGTCCCCATGGAGGTCGGCTGCGAATCTGACAGGAGACATTTATATGGAGAAGATAATGCAGAGAAGAGACGAGCTGAGCTAGATCTGATTGAGGAGGTCCGAGCTAAGGCTACCGTCCGCATGGCCACTTACCAGCAGAGGATGCGGAACCGATACAACCAGAAATTCATACCCCGACACTTCCAGGTCGGGGACAAGGTATGGAAAAGAGTCAAGCCTGTTGGGGAAGTAGGCA
>JAGFNQ010003196.1:160622-236997 GCA_024364735.1 Boesenbergia rotunda | reverse complement strand
TACTATGCCAAGTTCATGATTTTTGAAATTTTGAGCATGTTTGTCAAAATTAAATTTGGTCGGGATTAAAAGACAAATGGAAATCTATATGGCCCACATAGGAATGGTGGGATTGGAGAAATTAGAGTCATCATGTTTTCTTTTCTTTTTTTTTTAAAGAAATCAAATAGTGTCACACATGAGGATATAAGATAACGAATGATATTTTTACTTTTGAGGAAACGGAAAGATTGAATGCTAAAACCCCCCATTATATAAAACATAAGTATGTTAAGTATGTATATATGGGAGCGAGCTTCTGCGGGTGTGCAGATTCAAAGTTTTTGGCTAGAGCAACAACTTTCAACAGCTTTACTAACTTGGTAGAAAGCGTCTCCACGACATTGCTTAGATGGTAAGAAGTTGATAGATTGTCACTAAAGGTCTTGAGTTCGAGCCACGGGGCTGGTAGGGCGTAAATCCCTGCACCCTGTGTAAAAAGTCTCTCCCCCCCAACCTCTTGCCTTCTCAGTCACTGTGATTTACCTCCTCCGTGTTGGTCCTGGGGCGGCTGGCGGGGGCACTGAGGGCGAGCGTTTCGCCTTGTTGCCACTAACTTGGTAGAAAGCACTTTCAATGATCTCTCACACAATAAAGATATATATTATATTTCATTAATTATTGGATTATCTATTATATAAAATAAATATTAAATAGTTTCAATAAAACTATAGTAGTAAAACATATATATTATCAAAATATTTGTAATATCACATTTATTAATAATAATATTTTTATTTATTATTGTTATTATTTGGTTAAGAGTATCAAATTAGTAATGTTCTTTGATAACATCATAGTTTAGATATATTATTAGGTAATTTAATGTATTATTTTTGAATAAACAATGAATCACATTTATTGTCATAAAATTGTTAAAACAATAAAAATATATCAGAATTCTTGTACATATGGTTTAAGTGGGGATCTCAATCACATCTCATCAAGCTTGTATATAGGTAGACATTTTTGGGCTAATGTTGAATGATAGAGATATGTACTCTGGATTGTCATTGACCAAGAGAAAGATATGGATGAGATGTTGGTTCTTCTAGATGGTAGATGTGAGCAACTGGGTTGAACATTCATCTCATGACAAATCTTGAATCGTGACAAAGCTAACAGTTCCTAGCTAGAATTTAAGATAGCAACAAAAATTCACATCCCCTTTCATGACATTAGCTAAAATTTAAGATGAGATCGTTAGAAAGTAAGCTAGATTTGTCAAATTTCTAAATTCAACCTAATCTCACCAAATCACAACCAATTTCATCAATTTTCATCCTCAATCAATTTAATTGATTTCACTATTTTCTAGTGGGCAATAACACGTATTTGGAAAATTTCTTAAAATCTCTAATTTTTAAAACTTCATTGTTAATGTTTGTGAGATGACTGATTTCTCAACAAATCAACCTTTCTTGAAGTGTTTTTTTGAGTGTAGGCTACTAAAGGCATCTACTCATGCTTCAAATAGTTTAACATGACTAATCACAGGAATTCCATATCGAGTTGAAATTTGGTAAAGTTATGCATCTTATGTTTGTCATCCTTTCCTCACTGTTGGATTCAACCAGTTAACAACGATGGGAGATGTATTTTTATTTACTCTTTTTCTGACTTAACATGAATAAATGGTTCTGCAGTCCAATATCTCCTGAAACACTCATGTCCCTCTTCAAAAAATTCCCTGGGAAAACTACTAAATCTAGATAAGAACAAGAGGCTTGAAAAAGAGTGATACATGAGAGAACTTCGGATGGATCGATCTTCAATATTTTTAGTTTCAAATAAAAATTCTTAAAAGTCTGTCCAACCTATCCATAAACTAATATATGGAACATTGAACAGGGCCATACCCAGGAATTCTTTAGTTCTATGAGATAATATCACAAAATTGCATAACTAAATATTCAACATTATAATGTGAGAATTATCTGAAGCTGGACCTACCTCCATATTCAAGAGAACTTTTTTGCTAAAGAGAATCTCAATGGTCTGCAGCAAAACAATTGAAGAAATAGAAGAGGGAAAAGGAAATCCGTCAGAAGCATAACAATAAATACAAACTGTCACGACTATATGGGACCAGCTAGACAAATATTATCTCATAATTGAATTGTATGTAAACTTATATCATTAGTAACACCCGTATTGCCTCACGGCCATGCACAAGTTTGAATTTGTGTTAGAAATGCAAATTTAATTATACCTTTCACAGCAAATGAAAGAAATGTGCAAATTGGTATTCAACATTAATATTACTGGGTTTAAGATACAGAATATTGTTCTTCAATTTACATTAATAGGAAACTGTGGGCAAACAATTAATTTTCATTCCGAAGCAGGGTTTCCTTACCATGTTTTAGCATTTATGCAAACCCCACAAATCCTATCTACAGTACTAAAGCACAAAAAACATAGAGATGCAAACCAAAAATAAAATAATTAAAAAAGTAAGTTCAGAGAAAAATAGTTGAAAAGAATTCCAGGAGTTCCTCCATAAACTAACACAGAAAATGGCCTACATTCTTATTTATAAGTCCTTCTAGAAAGGAAGATATTGCAACAGATCAAGTACATACTATTTAGCAAAAAAAGATTGTTCATCAGAAAAATGAATGGTCAAGACAGCTAACAATCAAAATATGAAAAGTATAATGATGGGAGCGTCAATTTTGATGACAAATATGTCGTAAGCTTACCAGCCTGAGAAAAAATAATGCAGAGAAAAAATTCATAATGCAAAAGTTTCATGTACCACAAGAGCCATTAGTAGTTAGAGGGTTCAAACCTTGTTATGCGGTACAAAAACAATACAACACTAAAAAAAAGTAATCCATCAATTGTAAAGGAGGCAGAAGATCAAATCTAACAACAGTATGTATAGCAAGCAAACAAGATAATCAAATAAAACAAGAATGTTGCAAGCTGTGTACTCCAAGTTTGTAGATTCATCCTTGTGAACATGAATCTAAATGTTAAGAGAAAGCATATGACAACAACAAGGTATATTGATGGTAAGACAGATTCAAAAGTTCTATGTATTGTTTTACAATGTGTTTCATGTGGCCGCATGCAGACATGCAGTGCTTTTCCAGACTGCATACGACCGCATATTCAAATGCAGTCACAGATTACCTCAATCAATTAACTCACCTGGAAAAAACTATTTTTAATGCATAGAGAGAGAGAGATTAGTTGAGAGGAAATGACCTAACTAGTTTAGGTCTAATTTTGTTAAAAAAGTTAATCAAGAATATAAGGGAGACATAGTTGATTGAGAATAGAAGTATGAATAAATGTGATAGGTTTAAAATAACAGTTATTTAACAATTTAGATTTAAAAGGAGTTTGCATAAGCACTATATATTCGTATACTGGTAATTATTAGAAATGTACATACCATTTGCATGTTATTCTCTTATACATAGAGAGTTAATCTTTCCATGTGACCACATTTGCATTATTCAAAGGTCAACTCCAGACTGCCTATATACCATTTTAAAGACCATAGTTCTATGCAAATAATTGGCATCTTATGCTATATATTTCCATACCTTTAAAGTTGGTGTGATAACCCTGTCACATTTCTGATATTGTTGCAAAATCCAAAGAAAATCACTACTCAACAAATACTCTCTGAGATTTTGCTCTTCATTTTTATCAGATTCTGACACCTGGAGATAATCCAGCAAAGCGGTCACGGAGGTTTTACTCAAAGACTCCTGCAATCCACCAACAGAGATTACCAAACCAGAAAGCACAGATCTGCTATAGCTGTTGATTCGTAGAAGTTGCACCAAGCGTGGAAAAGAAACAGATGGGACCTGATAGAATAAAATATATATGTAAGAATTATTGGCTCTTATAGAATAGAAGAAACCAACAGTAATTCATAAAAGAAGATAATTTAATACTACCAAAAGTGCCCATCTAAATACCAAAAGTATACACAAATATTATAGAGACAAAATCATGAAATGCAATCGCAAAAAACTTTGGTTGCTGATAGTTTCACTAATGATGTGGCCCTATAGCGCACAATGGCCAGAAAGATTCATTCAGAAAACCCAGATAAACTAAAACTTATGTTTCTGTTGCTTACATTGTGATTGCAAGAATATAAAAGGATAAATTTTGTAAAAGTAGAGACAAGACTGACTTTTTCTAAGTTGAGGGAAAAGAAATGAAAAATGGCAGGAATTATTTCATATGAAAAAAAAAATGACAGACAACAAATGATTAAGTACAAGGTTCTAAAATTCGCTAGGCACCAGTCTGGCGCCAGACCAACGCCTAGGCTGCCTAGGCGGGGACTAGATACCGCTAGGCGGATTCCATGGTTTCAACATAAATTACATAATAAATCACATTCTACAACTCTACTTACTCAGTAGGATGAAGATGAAGTTTGGTGCTAGCCACTAGGGCAAGCCAACAAATCGATTTTCTTGTTGGACTAAAGTTTAGGGCTTATAAAACTTAAGCCCAATACACACACACAAAAAAAAGATTACATTTCAGTTTTTTTTTCTAATTGGGTTTTAAATTTAAAAGCCCAAACTAAAAAAATTATGAAAATCCTGTGCTATTTTTGCGACGCCTAGATGATTCGACCAATTAATCGGCGCCTAGGGCCGCCTAATCCCGCCTAGGCGCCAAGGCCGCATAGACTGGTCAACTAGCATGTTTTTGATAAGGCTAGCTAGCACCTAGCGCCTAGGCGGCCGCCTAGGCCAATTTTTAGAACAGAGATTAAGTAGCTGCTTTCCAGCCATTAGTTACTAGTGCAATGAACAAGAAACTGTTTGTCCTAACAGTTTGGTGCTGTCTTTGTGAATTTAATAGTTAGTAACCATTGAGCAGCATGCATTCAAGAAATTGCTTACTGTAAAGAAAATTACAATTCAGAAGGATACGTCCATCAAGTAATGAAAAACAGCAGAACTAAATAATTCATTATACTAACAAAGCTTAGATGATCAAATAATCAATTGGAAACGCCAAGGAATTTTGATGATGACCAAGCATGGAAATTATTGACAAAACACTTACACTCCACTTCAGTTCTGGATCATTAGGAATAAATTGTTCTAGTGTTTCCCTATCTGATATAAATGGAACAAAATACTTTTGGTTGTGAAGAATCCTCTGCAAAGTCTTAGCAGCTATATCTCTTATTTTATCTATTTTCTCAACAGCTTGTTTTGCTATGCCACCGACTAAGTTTGTAGTAATTTCTGGGCCGACAAGCCTGGAGCTAAGATTAGTTGTTCGGCCGTCAGAATGGTATGCCTCGCCCTGATGCTCAAGAGATTTTCTAGATTCAATAATATCTCTCTTACATAGGATGTACATGCACCTCTCAAGAGCATCCATAGCAGCTTCGCGCACCCAGGAGCCCACATCACCTCTATTATCAACAGCATAGTCATCAAGGGCTTGAAACAGAGTTTGCATCACATCATTTCTGATAAATAAATACAAAGAGGAAAATTCTTCTCCAAAGTCATCAGTGGAAGAATTTGCCAGCATTTCACAGACTGCAATTAAGCCACGGACAGCATTTACACGTGCTTCAGCATCTGGATCATCTGGCTTATGCTGCATACAAAGGCATCTAATGAATGACTGATACTGCTGAAAAGTTTCCTCCAAGTAGCTGACATAATACCTGAATGGTACAGGAGCTGCAAAGTTTTGTTCCAACAGATCTCCATTTATGTACTAAGAATTCATAAGGTAAGATGCCAAGGGCCAGTGCTGCACCTCTTCTTGCAGCCACATTTGGATCATCTAGGAGCTCCAGGTACTTTAAAGTTACCTCATTAGCAGCTTTATCGCCCAACATAACAAGATAAGCAGGGATGAAATGTTTTAATGCATTAACAGCAGATAACTGGACAGGCAATTTTATCCGTTAGAGTTCATATGACTGCAACAACTAATTGGCATGCAATAAGCATATCCATGCATAACAAGTTATATTGCAGTATTATTAGAGAATTCGGGAAAGGACATAGAGAAGTTCTGATTTAAAGCAATTTTACCTGTATCTGAGCATTGGGGTGCTTTAGATTCTCATTTAGGGTATCAAGTAAACTTCTTTTTGTCTTATCATTCAAGGATATTTTGGAGAGAGAGAGACACTGGATGAATCTTGAAACAGCAGCTCGCATGATCTCTCCTCCCTTTCCTCGATAAAGGCGAGCTTTCTCAATTGCCAGCACAACACCGGATAAAGACTTTTGTTTGTCTATGAGGAAAAGCAAAACCACAAAATATACAAGAGAATTATCCAGGATACAGGATTGGGAATAGTCAAAGGATTATGAAGGCATGCACTTTCTGTAGGAAAAAACATATCTAATTCTGATCTTAACAACTCTCACGATTTTATTGATCAAACGATAAATCACAGAATATGCACGCAAGCATCAGTTATCTGTTTCAGAATGCAGTATTAAATGCAGCATCAGAATGCAGGCTTGTCCTTCTCAATTATTATAGATAGGAAATGCCGTCCAGTATAAAATTCAAGCTAATCAAAGCATTCATATAGTCATTGTTGGATAAGAAATAAAAGGCATTTGAAGTCAACAAAGTTACTAGAACACAGCTGAAAAAAGGTCAGCTAATGTATCAAGGTTCTACAAACTTGAACATGTGAACAAAACAGAGGAAAATATTGTCTTTTGATGATAATATCCAACTTGCATCAATAGAGAAGCATATTAATAAGGTCTATGTGTGCAAGCATCTACCTGCAGAAAACTCAAAACCGTGGCTATGCAAAGCAAGAACAAGTTCTCCAGCAGCCAATGTAGCACCATGGCGTGTGCATAAGTCAGATGATAAAGTACTAGGAATTAATTTCCCAAGAACATGATCTGCAAAATATTCAAGATCATACTTTGCAAGGGAAGAAAGTGCCTCTGCAGCCAGTTCTCTCAGGATCTTGTCCTAAAGAAGAAAAGGAAGGATGTGAAACGCAATGAAGTGCAATAAAAAAAAACAAACTTGAATGAATATCTAACTGATGGCTATTTTTATTGTACAGAAAAGACATTGTTACTTTGTTATATGAAACAAAATTTTATATAATTAGTTATGAGATAGTAAAATTTTGATTAAGGCTCAGAAAATATAGTTTATTTTACTTGGAGGTAATTCAGAATAACTTGATAAGTACCAATGTAAGCATAAACTTAAGAGGTGGCAGTCTAACTTTACCAGAGTTTAGATGAAAACACTAGGTAATGAATTGCATACATAAATAATGGTTATTGTAGATGAAACATAGAGAAACCAGGTAAAAGAACAAGTAGCATATTCAAGAAAAATCATATATGAGCTATGCATAGACTACTCAATGTCAAGTTCAATAATCAGCAGATCATCACAATTTGTTCGATGAGGAATTTGATTAATTAAGCCAAGAAATAAAGCAATATTGATGCCAATCCTAAGCCCAGATGAAATAGTTGATGGTTGCATTAGGTCAAAGTAACCAACATTAAAATTTGTTTAAACCTATGAATATAAATCTTAACCCTAATCCTCATGTGGCTAAGTCATCACTCGTAAGTGACACAGAGGGCCTTTACTACATTTACTATTTGCAGTAAGTTTAGTCCTTTGTTTCAATCTTGTTAGAGTTACTAGAATTATTGGCAAAAATTATGATAGATATTATGATTTTAATGGTATTTAATATTTAGGTATCGATTATTAAATGAGAACCCTATACATATTGTATGATACATCCCTTGAACAACATCACTATAATACTATATTCCTCTCAATATAATATCAAAGCAAGCTCTCCTGCATGATGGCGGAACCACTATCAGTCACAAAAGTAATTAAGCATGATTCTAGACCGAGTTAAGTTTGAGGCTTGATAAGAATGTCAAGATTTAAAGTGAGGGAGATTGTGACAATCTAACTAGTTCCAATATCAGGACTCTAAACTTTGAGCAAAACAGGGTAGATATGGCCAATGAAGCAAGCCACTTTAAGGGTTTAAAATGTATTTATTTTATTTTACTTGTCTCAATCCATTGTTCATTGATTCAAGCAATAATGTAAGTTCCTATCCTAATATTATCCCATCTCTCCTGAATGGTTACTAATTGAGGCATGCCAACTTCCATGAGACTGATAAAGGAAAGCCAATTATTCCATGATGTATAAATCAGACAACTAGAGATGTTCTCTAAGAGCTAACAAATATAGTTGGTATCACAAGGCTTGTTCTGTACTATTTTCTAGAACTGGTGTGATTTTCCTAACTCCGAACAAATCCTGTTTTTTCTTTAATCAGTTTGGTCATTGTAAAACCATAACAATTTAGGTACAATTTTGAATTATAAGTAATTTATCACAAATCTCATAGGATCAAAGAATATATCAATCATAAATTTCAGAACTAGAGGCTAAATCAAGTAAAAGTGAGAGAGAGAGAGAGACCCAGTGGTTAATTTTGCTGCACAACAGTTCGTCCACAAAACAGTAGAGATACTCTGTATACTGAGCTATAGAGACAGCAACATCAAGATAAGAGTTTGTCCGTGAGGCAAGAGAGAAATAATCTGTTTTATTGACTATCTCAATGCCATGGGGAAAGTTTCCCTGTCTTCCAACATTCTCCTGAAAGGCAGCTGAGGCTGCTCTTCTACAATTAACCTACCAACATCAGATAGAGTGGCCAATTGTACTAAATAGAAAACATCATGAAATATATGCCAAGACTTCATTAACAAATTTAGTGATTTTTCATAACGCAGAAGAGTATAGAGTATAATACTAACCTCTCGATCATAACAAGCAACTGTTAGAAGGTGTGGAGCAAGTTGTTCCAAAGTATCTTTCATATCTCTGCTGGAATATGCACGACCAAATGCCCAGCAAACATATGCAGCAGCATCACGTACATGAGATCCAATACTATGGGGACCTCTACGCACGTCATAATGTAAAGCCTGAAAATATTTTCTCTTTCAGCAAGGCTAACTTCGTCATTCTCAACAAGATAAGTGGGTCTTATTTCTGTCATACTTCACTAAAGGTATTATAATTGAGGATGGATATAGACAGGCTGAAATTGGATGATAAGATTGAAGAATATTAGTCTATACCGAGCCAAATCTTTATAAGGGACATGTCATTATTCCACTAATATTGAACCTCAGTAGAAGACAAAATATGAATAAATCAGATCACTAGAAATCATTCATAAAGAAACACAATTTGAGGTCCCTATCATAAGAGTTTGTAGTGATCAATAGATATATTAAATTGAGTATACTTATGTAATCAATAAGGCAACAAAGCATCAGTAAATCATGACACATTATGATTATTAGCTATCACCTTCACTATCAGAGGAACTACTTTAGCAAAGCTACTAGGCAGCAGCAACCCTCTCCGTGCCAGCTCTGCCAAGGCTAAGCAACCTCCATGCCATGAACCATCTCCCTGAAAAATCAGAATCAATCGCAGAACCTCTGCAGTCTAAAATCAAAATCTGAAACAAGTGTAAGATAAGAGCATAATACAAAGCAGTTTAACATCCTAGAGGAAAAACGGACTCTTTGAACACCATGTCAATGGCATTCAAAAAAGTATATATAACTTTAGAAAGAGATACAGAGGCAATTTAATTAAAAACCTCGCCAGGCGAAAATAACTCCATTACTGAGGACAGCACATCTTCAGCTAGATAAGATGTCAAGCGTGCAGTTATTCGCCCAATACCTTTTGCAGCTGACCAACGCACAACAGTATCCTGCATTATGATCATGATTATGCTGGCAGAAACTAAAGGTATAAAGACAACCATGACTAAAGTGAAATTTCACAGAATTATATCATTCAAATTTTATTTTATGAGGTTTTATTTTAACTCTCATAAAATAAAGATTAAATTACAGTCTTGTGAATGATCCTGCATCCTGACTAATGAGTAGTATTTCTGTTACCATCAAGGTTTAAAATTTGTTTGGTGCCAATGTTTTGATCTGCAACAGTATGTTTCAATATTGTGCTGTACCAACACTTGTCACACATCAACATTCTTCCAAACGTGCTAAGATAAATCCAAAAAAAATTAGTACTCTAATCAACATCCACTTGACTTTTTTTTTTCTTTCATGTATAATTCTATACTAATTAATAGTCATTTGAATTAAAATTCTAGAATAATAGTTACAAGCATTTCAACTACTAATTACACTTTACTAATACCAAGGTTCAAAATTTTGAGTCGTGGTGATACTGTCTTGGTATCATGCCAATGTTAATATAAAAGTAGACATTGTCTGTCTGAGCATAATTTTAAATCTTATACCACATCAGGTGAAACAATCAAAACATATCATTCCGATAAATTATCAAAACTCATACTACTCAGCACAGACAACGTCATTCTTTGTTTCATCTCCTTCCTCCTCCAACCTCCAATCTATCACTGGCACATATATTGGAGCATCGGCACAATACCAGAATAGTATTTTTCAAGTCAAAAACCAAAATGACGATATGACTAGAGATTTAGAAACTTGATATCGAATGGTATCGAGTTTCGGTGATTTAGTGGAATGATATGTTTCAACCGGCATGGTATGAGATTTCAAACCATGATTGGTACCATAATAAATGTCGTATATCGAATGGAAGCAAAGATAAGTATCATTCTGCGTTGGAATTTTATTGTCAGTTCGAAAAGAGTACGATTTCAACATGTTACATTCACTTTGGTATGCTTTGGCATAAGTGTGACAAGACGAATTTAGATGAGGCTACCCCTTTAATATTATTTCACTTAGTTTATTTATTTCTAAAATAGAGTTATAATGATTAGATAGTCATTGAAGTAAAAATTTATTGTACTATACTCAACATGTAGCATGGCGGAATGAATTCGTAGGGTAGTAATTATGTCTCTTTCACTTAGATTTTATAAGTGTTTATAAAGATTTTATCAATAAGATAGTTGGATATAAAAAAGATCATTTTACTTCGATGTGCGCATGTCGAGATAAATTTATATTAATTTTACTCTTATAATCTTCTTCCACTTCAACTTGTTTTCTAATAAAATTAGATTATAGCAATTAGATAACCGATTGAACTAGCATTAAAGAAACAAACTAAAAGAAAATGATAAACATTACTTGAACTAATATGACAATTGTTAAAGCATGTCAAGCGCCAACACTGTATGATACTCATTAGCATTAGCATTGTTGGCTCATGAGAGATTACATATGCTGAATAACATCAAATTTTAGTAATTCACCAAAACAATATGTTTCAACAATGGCATCGTCATGGAATAAGATTTCAAACCATGGTTATCATTACCAATCAATCAAACACTCGGAAGAGATCGTAGCGATAAACAATATTTTCTTACCATAAGATGTGAGTTGAAGTTATACAATGATGGATAAGTTCACATCAGCATAATATGAATTAACATACCGAGTCACGCAAGCTAGATAACAACAATTCAAGTATCTCTTCGACAATTTCTGGAACATCCATGTCTTCTCCTACTAACTCTGCATATTCTCCATTATTGGAAAAATCAGCATGCTGACCAATATTACTGCTGTAACCTTCTCCAGAATTTTTTAAAATAGTTTCGCCTAATAATCTGCTCTGTCCCTGGATGATGTAAACTACAGATTTAGTACTGTAGATGTAAAGAAATAAAATAAGAAAACAAAAAACAACAAAAGGACTGGTCTATCCTAAAACCCAAAAAAAACAGAAAAAGAATATTCGTAGGAATTTATGGGTTCTGAATGTGCAGAAAAGGCAAGTTATGAGGAAATTGTATGCTCACACTCCACCCAAGATGAGCTGGAGTTGACGAGGACAGGAAAGAGTACTCATTCCAGTCATAAGGATATACATACAGAAAAAAAGTACATCCACAATGAGAGTGCTGGGTTCAAGGAAACTCAATAGTAGAGTACACTTTCTGTTTGCATCTAATATAGATAAAGAAGAGCCAGAGACCTGAGATTACCTGAATTACCATTACGGCATTACCAGTATGCCCATTTCTCTTTTTATATAATAATATGCATGCGTGATGTTCAAAGACCCAGGCAATCTAGGAAGCACGTAATGATTTTAATTTATATCCTAAAATAATAGTAAAGGAGACGAAAAAGAAAATGC
The DNA here is from genome assembly GCA_024364735.1 of Boesenbergia rotunda. Taxonomy (NCBI): domain Eukaryota; kingdom Viridiplantae; phylum Streptophyta; class Magnoliopsida; order Zingiberales; family Zingiberaceae; genus Boesenbergia; species Boesenbergia rotunda. The sequence continues at coordinate 224,760 of JAGFNQ010003196.1, read as the reverse complement.
ACTACTCTTCATTGTGAAAAAAATGAAAATAAGAGCCTAAAATAGTAACAATACGCAAGGTTTAAAATCTCGACCCGTGCCGAAGTTTCGGTCCCAGACCGGAACGATACGGTTTCGGTATCGTATCGTGCCGTGCCGGTATGGTTTCGGTATTTTTTTATTTATATATATTAATTATTAGATAAATATATTTATTGTATTAGATAAATACAGTTTCGAATTAAAATTGAAAGATTATAATAGCTATAATAACTAATAAGTATATAATTAACTAAAATACTTATATATAATAAATGAATTAAATAATTAAATAAAAATAATATAAAAAAAAAAAAAAAAAAAAAAAAAAAAAAAAAAAAAATAAAAAATAAAAATAAAAAAAATAAATAAAAAAAATTAAAATAAAAAAAAAAAATAAAAATATAAAAAAAAAAAATAAAAATAATTAAAAAAAAAAATTTTTTATTTTTTGTTTTTTAATTTTTTAATTTTTGTTTTTATTTTCTTCCACTAGGTACCTATGTTGTTGCATGATAGGAGGAGTCAGAAGAATCTTTTTCCAAACTCTTCTCTTTCTCGCCATTTCTTTCTCCCTCTGTTTCTCTTTGCTTTCAACACCATGTAAAGTAGAGCACTACGATCAATGTGAAAGAATGTCGTTTGATTTTATTTGCTTTACTGTCAGAAAAAAAACTTTGTTTTGTTGCTTGTTGGCTCATAATGTTGTGTTACCACTTTTCACAAATACTTTTAGTTTCCCGGATATTTCTATTTCAATAGACTAAAGGAAATGGACCATAATTGTGTATCGATCATCACTGTGAAAGCCACATTCGTTCGTAAAACTGATGTCTTATCCTCCATAAGATGAAAGGAAATGTGAAACATGTTGCGATACAAAGTTTAGTTCTACTTGGCATCAATACAGAAATTTTCACTGTCTCTACTAAGCAATTCAGAACAGAACATATCATATCTACAGAAGATTCACCAAAGAAACTGAAACATGATAATTCTCTTAATAGTTAATACAGCCAGGGGAGGGGAGGGGTATAGAAGACAGTTTTGACATCAAAACAATGAACATGCTATTAGAATTTCAAACAATAATATATGCTAATAAACACAACATGTATCATTGCTAAACAAAGATATGAATTGACAAACCTGATATCGCCATGATTGCAAACGACGAGGCAAACATGTAAGCCCAATACGTTGTGATAGTTTAACCAAAAACTTCCGGAGCAAAGGGCTGCGAGCTGAAGTGTTAGACTTCATTAGCAGAGATATATCACTCCATGTGGTAGACACGACACTAAGCAAAACATTACGGGTGCCAACCTGTATTGTGAAACTCAAATAAAAGTCAAACTCAAAATAATATCTTGAGTCTCTCAAGAAGGGAGATAAAAACGAAACAAAACTAAAATAAGATGCATCTTTCAAAACTATTATTTTATCAGATGAAACGAACAAAAAAACCTAACAAGAAAAAGTTGAAAGTAAAAAAGCGGATGGACAAATTCCAAAAGTTATAAATTGTTAACCACTTGGTATCTAGGTGATCTAAAATGCCCACAGTAGTGCCAAAACATACTAATTTAACAACAAGCTATACATACAAAACTATATGGGACATCATCATTTTAAATCTTCTACTGTCTCCTCACAATCTATGAGATGCTGGCAAGACAAAGAACCTTCAATGGAGGCTTCCGAAAACCATCTTAGTAATAGTATTGATGGTGATGATTCTGACACATTTTCAATTAGGTTTTCTTCCTCCTCCCTCTCCTCCACTTCCTCCTTCAATGAATCAAACCTGGCTCATGGTGGAAGGCAATTTCAAATCCTAACTCACAATGAAAAGAAGAAATGCATCATCTGGAGTTCAAGATCACCTCAACTCAGCCAAGATCTCAGCTAGAGTACAAAATTACCTCACCTCAACCATGATTTCTTCCCCTATTTGTGTGGGCAAGCACCCTCTCAAGATGTCATCAAGAGCACCAACACATCTCATTCAAGCCAGGAGATAGAAATGCCAATGCAAAAGAAGATTTGAACCTGATTATTATCCTGCAATTATAGTAAGATAAATAGTGTTTGTAGCCATTAAACCCATGAGAGGTGAAAGCCAAAGGAAACAATGTCATGATAAAGAATCATGAGATGACCAAGAAGAGAAGTGTCGCCAATTGGAGAAAAAAGTCGAGAATAAAGTGCAGAATATAGCAGAGATAGAGATGTGATGGTCTATGCAATCGGGTAAGAAAGAAGACCATGAGATGGTGGGAAACATAGTCGGCAAAATCGGCCAATATCAATATGAGTCATAGTTGGACAGTATTGGCAACGGTTGATCCTATATTTTCTAAGAAATAGATATATTATAAAACTTGAAGAGAAGTTTTAAAAAAAATGAGCTTCAAAAAATAGCTAGAAATTAGTTAAGTTATATTAGAAAATGATGGAATCCACTAATTAATCAAAATGAGGTCAAAATCAATCAAATTGAGTTCAAATATGGTTAGATTGAGATGACTTTGAAAGACTTAGCAAATTTAGTCCTTCCTTTTGTCCCTACTTGATGCTTAGAAAACTTGTACGAGAAGAAGAAAGTTTTCATCCCCTCCTAGATTGCTTAGCCTTGTCGCATCTCGCAGTTCATTGCAAATTAAGGATGATCAAGTGGGAATATTGTGAATTGAGAAAGCTTACTATAGAATGAGAGCGGTTATTACGGAATGAGAGAGAACACAATAATCTCTTGTAATTAAAAACAATTCTAAACCTCCTCTTCTTTCAACCAAAACCCTATATAGTTAAAGCCGCAATTAGACCCTATATAACAACAACAATCAAGCCTATCCCACTAGATGGGTCAGTTGTGATTAGACTCTATAACATTGAATATTAAGTAATAACATATTATATTATATATATATATATAATCTAGCTTTATTGGATAATTGATATTAAAAAGATAACATTATTATTGATTATAATATATTTTTATTTATAAATATTATATTAATAAATTAAATTATTTGTATATTGCATTATTAATAATCAAATATGTATAAATAGATACTTTCTTTAAGATTTTAGAATATTAACTGTAATATAAACAATTTTATTATACCTTTACTCATGTTTTTATTTTTTCACCAATTTCAATTTCACAACCTATCATCCAATTCAACTAATAGTTGAATTTTTTATCTATTCAAAATCATTTCTAATAACAATTTTGACAACTATGGTGGGGAACCCCGTGCAAATTTCTCCAATGAGTTTCATAAGTAAGCTTATGACATTAATTTCTCTCATGTCATCATCTATTCAAGGTAAACCAAATTGTTGTATATCTCTCCCATCTCACCTCCACCTTTGTCATTTATGGGTAGCGAACTAGTCTTACAAAAATAGAATTAAGATTCATATTCATTTAGACAATTTTAACACCAACATTTTTCCACTTAAGCGCTTGAGACTTGCATTGATGGTTTTCCTGATAATTATTTGGATAACACTTAGTGTTTTTAAGATTATAACCATGAAACTGAATAACATACCTAATACAGAAGAACCAAAAACATGAGCAGATTAAAAGTAGCATTTCTCAAGTGAATGGAGAGAAAATTGGAAGAATTCAATTCATAGAAATTGTTTCAAATATTACATCCTTGTCTAGATGTGTGGATATAAGGGTGTAAACAAGCCAAGTTCAATTTAGCCTTGTTCAAGCTTGTTTATTTACTTATCGAGATTGTTCGAACTTATTTATTGAAAATCTTATAGAGGTCAAGCATTTTATGGAGCTCAATTAACAACATTGTTGTCATTATAAATTAGGCTAAAGGTTTATTACATTAAAGTTATATTCTTTTCTTATAATTTAAGATTATAAAAATTTATAAATTACTATAATTTTTAAATTTAAATAAAAAAATAAGAAATTAAATTACAATTAAATTTCACACAAGTTAATAAATAAGTTTTATTCATAAATTGTTCATGAACTTTCTTCATGAAACAGTAACGAACGAAGTGTTCAAGTTTATTTATTTAATATATTCTTCTACTATTGAACAAACATTAACCTTTATCGAATTGAACATCAAGGTTGTTCACGACCGTCCAGTTCATTTACAACCCTAGGTGGATAAAAATACCTTGGTATTTTAAAATTCCAACACAAATTTAGAAACTAAAAATTTAATGCTGAAGAATTTAACAGGAAGAAATCTAAGAGAAAACCTTGAAAATGGAGGAAAGGACTTCGGCAAATCCAAGTAGCTTAAAGTGGTCCAAAACATCTTCTATGACAGATAACAAGACTTGGTGAGCCCACTCAGTAAATCTGATAGATGATCAATAGAGATGTAAGGATGCATTATTAGAGAACAAACCTAGATTAAAAAATAATTCACATTTCAAATATTATAAGAAGTTGTGGTAGCTTAATTTGTGTGTGTGTGTGTGTAGAGAGAAAGAGAGAGAGATGGTTCCATCAGTTGTTAAAATCGAAAATGCTTCTGTTCAGAAGATCCTATGTCAATAGAAAAAGCTTAATGTTTGGCATAACCATATAAGAACCTTTTTGAGTGGGTTCGAATCACTACTATTCTTCTTTTACAATCGTAAACGTGGATTTGGCAACATGTTGATATGAGGATATGGTGCATACTCATCCATTTATTAGCAGATGAATTGGTTGATGTTATTTATATTGTTGTAAGGATGAACGTAAAGGAAGGGCAACTGTATTTGAAATAAATGTTTAACTTCAAACTATATTTTCTGGGGGTCAAATTCATTGATTGAATGCCTTGTTTGATCTCTTATGTGATCCTTATTCGCTACCTAGTTCACTATCCCTAATTGAATTCCCAAGGTTATTGAATACGCCATGTAAAACCAATTCTCTGTAAGAGATAGTGGACAAATTCATGGAAAATATATTTCAAAAACATTCATATCTAACCCATCAGCACTTCCATTTGTTCATTCAAATAATTTAATATGGTGCTTGCACAAGGATAGAGCAATCTAGTGTACATGGCTTCAACTAAAGGGAACTAAGGGGAAGGTGTCATAAGAAGAATATAACACCTCAAAGAGAAAAGAAAATTATGTTGCATAAGGTTCATGGAATGGAATCAATAGGAAATGAAATAGTGATTCCTAGGGAGTGGGATAAACAAGAAATAAAATAGGAATATGTGTTCTTTAGTTTGGTGTATGACCGGAATAGATGGTTCATTCTCATTCCTATTTTTGATGTATGGAAATTGCAAGAAATAGACAAGGGATAACCTCCACAATATTAAAATCTCTTTTATAATATTATTTTGGTTCCCTTGATCAACATAGTTCACTCAGCTCATCCAACTCCCCTAGGTAGCTCAGTCCACATGATACTCTTCCACCCCCTCCCCTCCCCTATTGAATCTCCTCGCTCTATCTTGCCAGCTCTAGCTCTTCTACTAGGACCATTCAGCCCACCAAGATTGATTAACATATTAGGAGAATAAGACAACTTAGTGAACTATATTTAGAAGAATTTTGGTTAAAGAAACAGGTTACCAGTTCGAATAAATGATAATGAGAGAAAATGGGTTAAGATGGTATGAACATGTTCAAAGATGACTAATAGGTCCTATAGTTGAATAAGTTGAATTTATTAAGTGTGAGGAATAAAGGAAAATCAAAAAGTTTCTAATTAACATAATCAGAACTTAAGAGTTATATAATAATATAACGTTTTATTGAGTTCAAAAAAGGGATAAGATATGTGTAATTAGTAGATTCTATAGTTGAATTGATTTAAGTGTGAGGAATAGAGGTAGCTGATCACAAATAGCTGGGTCTCCCATGACGATATTATGATCAGCATGCAGACATGATAGATTAAATAAGCAAGTTCAACAACCATAGGCACTAAGGGATTCCTATTGACATTTGAAGCTAATGAAAACAAGGGATCCAAAAATATATTTTGAAAATGGTTTAATGCAAAACTCTTTGCTAATAAACATGAACATATCACGATTTTGCACCATCCATACGAACTTAAATGCGCTTGTCACTAAAAAGAGCATAATCATGAGCACAAAAACAATGAAATATAATTTGAAAACGGCTTAATGTAAAACTCTTTGCCAATAAACATGAATATATCAGGATCTTGCACCAATCATACGAACCTATTAAAAGCATTTGCCATATCAGGACGAGTTAAAAGCCTCGCAAGCAACAAACCAGCCATTTTACGCATAGGACCAGCACTTGAAAGGTAATCCTTGGAAATCTCCAATATTTTTTTGACTAATGGTGAGGATTCCGGTTCATCCAAGTAACTCTTATTCACTGCCTGTGTATCAACTGACAGGATATCAAAAGGAATCAACACGAGTATGTAAAGCCACAGCAGAACGACGCACTTGGTCTCCATCTCTCCCGTACTTTCATGTCGCAGCGATGTCACAGAAGTAGCTTGGTGGCATGTCTCCAGAAGATCGACCGCAAGTTCAAGATCCGAAACCTGGTGCGGGAAGAACTTAACAACGCTCTTGTAGCCGCATACTGTAACGAGCGAGTATATTATAATGCACAGGGGCTTGATAATCTCCATAGCTCCCTCCGGCGAGACCCTAAGTTGCGTCGCCTGGGAGCGAACTATCGACATAATAGGCGAAATTATTATTTCCAGGAAGGGTTCCAGGAGCTGTCCCTGTTCTTGGTATTTGTCCATCTGTGCAGTCAATTAAGAAGGCATAAAAAAGAGATTTTGCTCAATAGTAAATCAAAGATTTGCGGATAAAAACAAACTGAGATGCGATAGAAGAGCGGATGAAGCCTACAATAGATCGGATCTTGTGAACATCGGCCGGAGATGAGACGCCCCCATTGTCGACTATGCGGTCGAGGATGGACTTCACCAGCTCCCATTCTTGGAGAAAGTAACGGAGGAGAACAACCTCTTTGGAGTCGTGCTCGTCGTCCTCCTTCTGGGATGGATCCACCTCGTCACTGACTCGGGCGGTGGCAGCGGCTGTGTCGGCGGGATCGGCCATGGTGCGATTGTTGGAGCAGTGGAGTGGGCGACGAGGCAATATTTTGAAAGGCCGGATCGAACCGTTCTACCTTCTTCGTATAGACACGAATAGGGACTGGAGCCTCGAGGCTACGGGCAGCGAGAGGACGCTCAACTTGTCGTGATTTTATTTTTCCTTTCAAATAGAAGATATAATTATGGAAGGAGTCGTGATCTGCAGCGCGAAAATATTTCACGAAACGCTCAGCGAAACAGTCAGCAAACCCACGTGGCTGACAAACCATCGCTCGAAACGCTCAACAAACCCACGCTAGCGTTGGCACGAGATAAACCCTAAAGCGAAACAAAGCCGATCGCCTCACCACCCACTCCACTTTCCCTACCCTTTTCTCGCGTGAGGACAAGGATTGAAGCCGTGATCGCTTCACCACCTCCTCCCCTTCAAGGATCGAAGGCGTGAAGGCCAGCGTCTCCAGCCTTCGCCTCCAACCCAGCGCCTGCAGGCTCCAGGCTCCAGCCTCCGCCTCCAGCCTCCAGCCTTCGCCTCCTGCCCAGCGCCTGCAAGCTCCAGCCTCCGCCTCCAGCCTTTGCCTTCAGCCTCCAGCCTTCGCCTGCAGGCTCTAGCCTCCGTCTCCAGCTTCGCCTCCAGCCTCAGCCTCTGCCTCCGCCTGTAGCCTGGATTCAGAAGATTCGCTCATTCTACATGTCCATGTTTTGGATCTTTAGTCATCTTTAAATGAGTTTAAGCATTGATGTATTGTTTAAGCTAGAATGAGTTTAAGCTAGAAGGAGCCTGGAGCAAGTCACATTAGGCTGAGTTTAAGCATCATGACACTGATATTTTCATGGTTAGGTTGGTTTTCAGGATGGTTGGGTTGGCAATGTTGATAGCATTGATGTATTGTTTAAGCTAGAATGCGTTTAAGCTAGAAGGAGCCTGGAGCAAGTCACATTAGGCTGATGGGTTTTGTTGGCATGGATTGGAGCCGTTGGACAAGATGGTTGGGTGGCAATGTTGATAGCATGTGGTATTCAAGCCACTGATAGTTTTCTTTGGGTTAGTTTTCATGACACTGATATTTTCATGGTTGGGTTGGTCTTCAGGATGGTTGGGTTGGCAATGTTGATAGCATTGATGTATTATTTAGGCTAGAATGAGTTTAAGCATTAAACGAGTTGCCCCTCTTATTAAAAGGAAAATTGTTGTATTGGTAAAGTTTACAATATTTTATGAATTGGAGTGTTGATATAAAAAAAATTGTAGGATAAAGGATAAAATATTCATGGCAGCCAGCTCTTCATCGACAACTTATTTAGGTATTCGAAGACGCATGAATAATGAACAAAGTGAAATCCTCCATATATTATGTTATTATGGATTGAGAGCTCCTCTTTGGACATTATGGAAGGAAACTAATCCAGGAAGACGATTTTTTTTATGTCCAAATTTTAGAGTGAGTTTTCTTGATTTATAAAATTGTTTCGAAATCAATTGTATTTATATATTTTTAATTATTGGTTTAATATTAATAATATTCGATATTCAGGAAAAGGGATGTGGCTTCTTCTTATGGCATGACTCAAAATTTTCAGAGAGAACTAAAACAATTATTAATGATCTGAAGAGGGAAAACAAGAAATTACAGATGGAGATTAGTGAATTGAAGAAATCTAATAGTTACGAGAGTGCAGGTGATTGCGATGATCTCTTAGAGGATGTGAACAACTCTGTTATGACGAAGTTCAGTGATGAAATATGTTCACTTAATAGGAAGTTTAAACTTGCTATCACTGTAATTGTATTTACTTGGATTATGATGATTTTGATGTGGTTGATGTAAGCAACTAACTATTTATGTAATGGAAGGACTTTGTAACTTTGTAAGGTATCTTATGAGTGGTTGATTTTGTGGTGGTTGATGTAATCATTGTGTCTTATCATGCAGCTAGTGATATATTATTTCATTGTATCTGAAGATTGTTGCTACGATATTGTTACTGAGGAGAAGGTCATTTCTCTTGAAGAGAATGCTTATGTTGTTTTGACACTAGATCAGAAGGAAGCTACTTATGAGTTGTTGCCTATAAACTTCACAAATCTATCAAAGGCAAGTAAACATAAATGCTTGTCTATTCGAATATGTTATTTCTTATGTTCCTTTGATATGTTACTTGTCTATACTCCACTTTGCATCCAACAATCAAATTCCCCTGGTTAGCGGAAAACAATCTGATTAGCAGAAAACAAACAAAGCAGAAATAAAACACAAACAGAGAATAAGACAGGGTTAGGGTTTATAAGGTTCGGGGATAACCTCCTGACCCATTGGTCCAGTGATGATTGGTCTAGTGATTTTGATCGGTCTCACAGTGATGTTTTGATCGGTCTCACTGACCGATCAGAAGACCAGGGGACCAGGGTATCCAGACCGATCACTGGAATTTCAAGACCGATCAGGGACCTGATCACAAGAACCTTGACCGATCAGGCACTTTGCTTGATCGGTCACCTTGACTGATCAGGCAAGTGCCTGATCGGTCATCCTGATCGGTCCAGGTTCTTGTGATCGATCCACTGATCAATCAGTGATCCTGATCGGTCCAGGTTCTTGTGATCGATCCACTGATCGATTAGCGACCACACAGAATGTATTCTGATCACAGAATGTTTTCTGATTGTTTTTGATCGATCCACTGATCGATCAGTGACCACACAGAAAACTTTGATCGTTTCTGATCGATCCATTGATCGATCAGTGACCACACAGAATGTTTTCTGATCGATCCACTGATCGATCAGTGACCACACAGAATGTTTTCTGATCTTTTCTGATCGGTGATGGATCCACTGATCGATCAGTGACCACACAGAATGTTTTCTGTTTCCTCAGACTTTCTGGATCGGTCTGTTGACCGATCAATCGCCTTTGCTCTGATCGAACCTTCTAAATCCAGGTTTCAGCTTATGAGCACAACAGCAATTTCAAAAGAAACAAAAGAAATTCCAGGTTTCAGCTTCTTTGGCAGTAATAAAAGAAACAAAAGAACAAATGAACATTACGTTTTCAAGGAATCCAGGTTTTCAACTTTGGCAGCTTATGAGCTTATCATAAACAAAAGAACAAAAGAAACAACAATACGTTAAATTAAATCTGACAGTAACATTACGTTTTCAACTTGTTTTCAACTTTAAATCTGATAGAAACAACAATACAAGGCAAAATCAAAATTTGATAGCAACAACAATAATCTTTTGTTTATCCACAGTCTGATAGCAACAACAATCTGACAGCAGAAACTTCAGAAACTTCAGAAACAGCAGAAAGTTCAAAAACTTCAGAAACAGTAGAAAGTCTTTAGACAGTAGAAACAGTAGAAACTTTAGAAACAACAGAAAGTCTTCAGAAACAGCAGAAACTTTCACCAAGCTCTCGTTAGTTTGATCCAACCTCTTCTGCTCATCTGCAATTTCTGCAGCTTTGGCACTTTCAGGGTTATAACCAGGTGGTCTTATAACCAAATGAACAAGAATGAAATCATACAGGAAACACTGAAATGACATTCAGATAGACCAAACTCTAACAAAAGACCAGAATTAGAATACCAATCACCCCTTATGAGTTAGAGCAAATAACATGTATTATATTTTGGTCAACAATCAACTAAATTTGCAAGGAATTAAATAAATAGAGAATTGTCATCAAAATTGGCAATCTTGGAAATGGAATTGCAACAAGCTATCTTAGAAATGGAATTACAGTTATGAGAAAGAATCACACTTACAACAGGCTATCTGAATTGACAGAATGTATTCACCATAACCCTACAACTTGTTCAACTACAACCTACCAATAAAAAAAGAGAAGATTAATAATAATTATGGTCATCCATTATATGAACATAATTGGGGAATATAAAAATTTTATATGTTAACTTACATTTTGACTGGATTGATCATCGATCGTACTTGGGGGATTCAAATTTGATAACCCATCAATTGTAGAACCCTATAGATAAATGTGCATATGTTCAATGTTAATAAATAACAATTGTAAAATCATTTAACACCAAAGTAGCAAATGATACCAAATAGACAACCAAACCTTTTTCTGAGACTTTACCTTTGTCTTTTTCATAATTTGCTCAATTTTGGATTGTTTTCTTTTCGTAGGTGGGCGTCCACGAGACCTTACTTTCAGTGGACTGTGAAACTTTTTCCTCTCATTTGTTGATTCCTCATATATTCTGTTGCTGTCCTGATGACCATCCAATGAATCATCAATATTTATATCCATAATCCTTTTTTTCGCTTCTTTCAATATTCCGGTTAAAACAAAGCACTTCTCATCACTTTTTGACCCAAGCTGCCCCACTTCCTGTAACAATGGTTGAAGATTATTATATCTTCGTCTTTCCTCTGCATGACGACAAGAATCATCATAAATATTGGCGATTCCTTGATATCCCCATTTAATATCTTTGCGCCATCGTTCCAAAATATAATTTTCTGGAAGTATAGTGACATTTCTTTTCACTAGAACAGACATCAAATGTCTACATACAATTTCACGAAACTCAAAGAGACGACACAAACACTTCATCTGAAATTGTAACTCACTATATTGTACCCAAAAGGAGACTTCTTTTGGAGTTGCTCCCTCTTTTCCATATACAATTTCTATCACCTCAAAAAAGAGTATTGACCCTTCTTGCTTCACAAATGAAGTATTACAAAATATCAAACCTCGCATTTCATCTTGAAACAACTTGAATATCTTGTTAGTGTAAACACTTTGAAACGGTTTTTCAATTGGATGACCACTAATGATCGGAATGATAGAATTGAAAGATGCAAAATCAGAATTTTCTTCCTTTTCAATCTTGCTTTTCAAAGCATTGTCATATTGTTCAACAAATTGTTTCAAAGTTGTTTTCAAATGAACATAATCATCAAAAAATGCATTCATACTCTTACTTCTTTGACTTGTAGACATCCCTGCCCTAAATTTATCTTTTACATACACAGGCATCTACTTATGACGAATTTCATATAAAGAATTCAACCAATCATTTTTCTCTAAGTTAAACGCTTCAATAAAGTTTTTCCAATTACTATCACATTCGTCAGATGTCAAAGAATTGTAAACAATATTCTACGTGTTTCTCTTTATCAGCTTATAGTTGGCATGTCTACTAAACTTGGCAGGAAGTTTTTTCATAATATGCCAAAGACATAAATGATGATGAGAGTCTGGAAATACCTCAAGAATTGCAATTTCCATGGCTTTGCATTGATCCGTAATAATAGCTTATGGAGCTCGTCCTCTCATGCATGTTAACTATGATTTAAATAACCAAATAAAAGTTTCAGAATCTTCTTTGGATATCAAACCACAACCAAGTAATATGGATTCACCATGGTGATTTACTCCAACAAACGGAGCAAATGACATATCATAACTATTGGTAAGGTATGTAGTATCAAATGTAACAACATCAGAAAAAGAATCACATGTAGCCCTATATCTGGCATCAGCCCAAAATAGATTTCTTATACGAGAATCCTCATCTACGCCAATCACATAAAAGAAATTTGAATTTCTACTTTGCATACGACAAAAGTAATTATTCAAAGCTTCTGCATCACCATTCCCAAGCCTTAATCTCCGTGCTTCAGCCATGTAATTTCTACACTTTCTTTCATCAAATGATAAATTTTCATAGCCACCAGCTTCAACAACAAAAGATTGAAAACTCTTACTCAAAGTTATTCCCGCTTGATCATTCAACTCTAATTGTCTCTTTGTTTGAGAATCTAACACTTTATTACATCTAAAATGTCTTGACTTCCTTGGACTTAATGCATGATTGTGATCAAGTTGAATACTAGTAATGACACATACTCCATCATTCAGAATTGTAAGATTAATCCTTGCTTTGCAAGCCGTTTTGGTACAAGGTCTAGGATAAAAGAATTTTTCACTCTAGGAACGGATTGACCATTTTTAGAGCATCCAAATGAAAAATACTTCAGGTTGCCATCATTTCCTTTTTTGGAACCTAGCTTTGAAATACCAAACCCAAGTCCTTGTGCATATAATTTGTAAAAATCACGAACCTCTTGTTCAGATGAAAATTGCATCCCAACTTGTGGAATATCAAGTGCATTTGAATTTGACAAATCGCCCAACGTTTGCACATCACCCTCATTTAATAGTTCTTGCTCCATAACAAAATTACAACCTAAATTCAAACCAAATAATTATTGGCAAACATCAAGCAAGAAAGAATGTTTTAAGCTTCGCAATTCAATAGATAATATATTTAACATTTGATATAACACTTCAGTAGATAATATATCTAACATTTGATATAACACTTCAGTAGATTGGATCTAGTACCAAAAGCAAGAAAGCATAACCGACAATAAAGGACAACATCATTTTGTTCTTCAATTTGCAAAAAAAATGCATTGAATAAAGGACAACATCATTTTGATCTAGTATCAAAAGCAAGAAAGCATAACACTTCAGTGATTGCAATCGCATGAAAAAAAAGGAATTAGATGACACGTACACTTGATTTCGGATGTAGCAATTCCAACACTAGGAAGTGCACAGGCTGCGCTTGGGTCGGTGAAGCGCTGGAGGAGGCTGGTGGATCGCGTCTTCACTCTGGAAAGGAGAAACCTCGTGCCGATGCGGGCGGCACACAAGATCGGCGGTGCAAGAAGAAACGCTCGCGGCGCAAGAAGAAACCTTGCTGCCCTAAACAGAAACCTCGCTGCAGGAAGGGGGAAGAAGGGGGCACAAGATGGCGCGACAGAAGAAACCTCGCAAGGGGGTGGAAGGAGATCACAGAAACCTCGCTGCAGGAAGGGGCGGAAGGAGATCACACCGAAAAGGGAAATGAGACTTTAGGGTTTTTCTCACGCCGAGCGTTCGCGTGGGTGTGCTTTGTCAGCCACGAACTCACTTGCCGCGTGGTTTGCTGACTGTTTCGCTGAGCCTTTCGCGGAACTCATTCGTGCTGCAAATCATTTTCCTTATGGAAAATTAGATTTCTCGCGATGGTAAAAAATGATTCGCTCATTTAGTATCCTCATCAATCTATTTCAGGATTAACATAGAGAAGATAAATCACAGAGACCATATTAGATTTCTAATGAACTTTATTCGAATGGTCAATGATAAATTTTTATGCAATCAAATCGATCATCTCATATTTAATGTTATCTGGTTCATCTTTTCAAGAGTAGCACTTCACGTTTGGCCACAAATAGGGTAACGAATGGAAGTATGAACTAGCAGTGTTTGCTAAGGACAGTCATGTTATGTTTCAGTTTCAGCCTAAGATTTTACTCTTAGGGCGTGTTTGGTTTAGGTTTATCATGGATAATCTTGGTTATCCGCTTGTGGTTATCCACGATAACCGTGTTCGGTTCGAGGTTTTTCTCGATTCTGAAATGTAAGCAAACATCATCAATTGGGGCATCCAACATGGAATCGGAGCGATCGAAGCCTAGCGCAGAGGAGGTAGTAGGCAGCGAGCATCACTAGCGGGTGACAGCCATTGGCGGACATCGTCGGTGAGCAAAAGAAAAATCATTTTTTAAATTTAATATGTTAATTTAAACTTTAGTAAATTAAATTGATTATAATTGAGATAAACTAAATAAACTTAATCTAAAGTCCCAATAAGATTATCTAAACAAATTCTAAAAAATAGAAAATATCTAATTTTATTTATTTATATATATACTTAATAATATTATTATTATATATATTTTGATTTTAAAATTTTTAGAAATTAAAATAAATACAATTGCAGATCGTCAACTGACGATCTGATATAATCTTTTATATTTAAAGCGAAGGTGCGAACAAACATACAATATTATTATATTTTCTATTTTTAATTTAGATAAACATACAATATCATCACGCTTAAGATTGGACTAAGGGTAATACAGTAAAATGTTACACTAAATTATACACTAAAATCTATAAATAAATATGATTTTTTTATCACATAAATTAAACCAAACAATATCATATTACATTTCATTCCTCATACTCAAGGTTATGTGATTAACTAATAATCACATAATCAAGGTTATGCATGATAACCTCGAATCAAACACACCAAGGTTATCATGTGCATTTCTTCCTTGTGTGCCTATGCATGATTGGGATGCTTGGATTGCCTGGGATTCAATCCAGGTGCGCTTGGATTGTTAAACAACATTTTTTTTTAATTTTATTTTTTTTTAGCTCAAGGTTAAGTTAATAAAATTTTACCCCTAGGGTTCAAGGTTTAAACTTTCCGAATTGAGTTATAATATTCAAACTAAAAAACTTTTAAGTGCTCACGGGGTATAAGAAGTTCTCTCACGGACTTAGTCATTAGCCTAAGAAGTTCTCTAACATTTCAACAAAATCAAACTTATCATATATTATAACAAGTATCTGCCACTATGACTCAACAATCACAACTAATAAACGATTTAAGAAGAAATGTAGATTTTTTAAAAGATGCAGAAGACTCGTTAAACAGGAGATTTAGCCAGCTTAATTAACTTAGTATTCCCACTAAGAAAGAAATAGTAAATCTTTCAAGATTAATAGAAGAAAACAAACCTAAAAATTAGGAATTACAATCCAAACAATTTGAACTTCAAGCAAAAACGGTCCTACTACAAATTAAAGATATAATAACAACAAAGATAGCCAATGACTATACATGCGCTACTTAAAGACATTAAATATAAATGAATAAATTGAACTTCAAAAATATATATTTTGAAGGAGTCTTAGAATTTTCTAAACAATTTTCAAGAACTCAAGATAACGACTATTGTAAACTAGAAGTTACTGGACAAGGAGATCTAGTCTTAATCCAACAAAATAATACCATCATAGCCTTATTATCCTCATTACATCATAGACTCATACTTTTAGAAAATAAATTACTCCAGGTTGAAAAACAAGTACAAAAGACGACATAAGCCACAGAGTGGAAAGAAAGTATGGAAAATTTAACAAAAGACTTAAGTAAGTTATCTACAGGAAAAATAATTCCAAAAAATAACCTAAAACTTATTCCATTTACACCCCTCATTCAAAATGAATTTAACAAAACCCTCATCAATAATCGAGACTTTTACAAGCTCGTCCTGAATAATAAATGAAAGAAGAACAGAAACAAACACAACTTGGCTAAACAATATCGTAGCAAGAAGACGTAATAGTATTTCTAATCATAGATTAGAAGAATTAGTGGACGTCGAAAGAGATCTTACTGTATTTTCAAAAGCGCAACTCAATGCACTAAATCCTAGAAGATTATATAAGCAAGGGAGATTCTCTTTCAACACTTCACTATTTCACCATCATAGGACACAATCACTTCACCTTCCTGATGGAGGAGAATAACAATTAACTCTTATGACTGAAAAGTCAACAAGAGTACTTCTCTCCAGACGACATAATTACATTCATTTAGATTTAATTATATTTAGTCTTAGAAGTCTGATTACGAAGAGCATAGGAGGCAAGGTGTTACTTGTCTTGTATGACTCTAAATTCTCAAAAAGAGAAAAGACAATTATTGAGCTTATTGAAGTCGATATGAACAACAAAGGGATCACATATTAAAATCATAATCAAAGTAAAAGGTTATGGAGACTTTAAGAAAGATAACATATAAATAGGCATCATCTTCTTAGGAAAAAACAATGGCCCAGATTCATAAAAGCTTTAGAGTACAAATTAATGATATCATTGAAGCTCTTACTTCAAGAGGAATCTATTTCCTCAAACCAAGGGATTTTTCCTTCGAAACCCTAACAGGATTGGAATGGATCATAATTTTAGATACACTACCTCAAACTCTGCAACCAACACAATCAATATGTACAAAGATAGGAATAAAGATCTTACTATCAGATTTAATAACTATAAACCATCCACTTCACAAAATGAAGACAATGAAGACGAAGATAATTTCAACCTAATGAATATCGAAGATATTGTATTGGAATATAATTATAACATCCTTAAGCAACTAGGTAAAAAACATGTCCAAGCAGTCAACAATTTCCTACAACATCATACAAGTAACATGAATTTCAGGTTTCATCATGAAACACAACATGGTTATTTTGATGATTTAGATAAATTCTTATATATGCTTTCAGAAATGACAACGTATATAACTCCAAAAGAATTAATTGAACTTAAGGAATTTGAGAAACAATAGAAAAAATTTGAAAATGACTAGGAATTATACTTTGATGAAGAATGAAATATATTTGCTAGAAAACAACTTGAAGAACTAAACCTCATGAACCTAGCAGAATCTACTAATACATCGGCCACCTCCAGGCCACCAACAATCCAATATCCAGAAAGTTCTATAAGAACTACGGATTATGGATATGACCATCCACCAAGAACAGAAATAGCTCCATATACAAATAATAATCCTTTACTCTGAACTATAAGAAAAAGACGGTCACCTAAAATTACATACTTTTGGAAAAATTCAGTGCTTCTAAATATAGCCGAATGTGATGCCCCCCAAATGTATGATGCATATTTAGAGCAGTGGATTGTCTCTGTTAGAAGAAATTACCAAGTCCGACATGAACTAGACATAGAAATAGGAGAAGTCATGATGCATATAAGAGAAAATTACTTATGAGATATAGCAAGCGCTCCATGGGAAGCCTATAAAGTAAAATTTCTAGAAGAAATAGCTCGTATAACAGCCCAAGGAAATAACATCTTAAATTTTTATTATACCATCTATAGACTTTTGACAGCCAGGGATACTAATACAGGACTAGAAATACGGGAAAGAAAAGTAATGAGAGACTTAGAACAGTTTCAGTTATTCAGTTAAAACTGGATCAAACCTTTCTATAATGATTTTCTAGCACTCATAGCTATTTACGCGAATTATTGTAACTCAAAATTAGGCAAAAAATTATTTAGCAAATTATCAGGAGACTTAGGCAAAGATATTCACAATGCCTGGATAGACTTAAAGGTTGCACCCCCAATAGGATAAGAATTCAATATATCATCTCAATATTAAAGAAAAATATACTTATATCCAAATATATGATTTTTGTATCCAAATATATACTCTACAATAATATGGATTAAACCAACATAGGTACAAATAACGAAGAAGGCCAATCAACCAAGTCATACAACCTACATCCAAAATAAGACCTAGGAAGGGTTACTATTTAAGAAAGAGTAAAGAGAAGAAACCTTATTTTAATAAAACCAAATATGTCAGAAGATTCAAACCAAAGAAAACATATGCTTATACTATACATGTCCAAATAGGAAAAACTTATACACTAGAGAAGCCAAATTAGTCTCCTATACTAACTTAGACTTAATAGTAATACAAGAGGATATATCTGATAATTCTTCTATCTACTCTATAGTCTCTATAGAATATATAGAAGAAATAACTAGCTCATCAAATTATAAACTGATCAATTCATTCCTAGACAACCCTTATTGTTGGTGCAATCTTCGTTACGTCAGGGTTGACCTAGTTTGACTAGGCTTGGGTGAGCTTAGGTTCGATATTTGACAATGATGTTTGAACATTGTGTGAGTCAAGTGGGTCAAGGTTAATTGGAAACTTGACTGGTAAAGTCTAGGTGGATCGGCGAGATCTTACACTGGCAGAGGAAAAGTCTTGTGGGGCTAGGCACACATAGTAAGACTAGGTGAAGTCCAGATGGATCGGAGAGATTGCACACTGGCACGGGGAAAGTTCTAGTGGGACTAGGTGAAGTCCAAGTGGATCGGGGAGATCGTATGTTAACACAAAAGAAGTCCTAGTTAGGAACAAGATAGGGAAAAGTCCAAGTCGGTCAAAAGTTTGATTGGACACTTGGTGAGAAAGTCCTAACAGGTCACGGTTGATCGGGGTTAGGCAAGGAAACCCTAGACTTATGCACACAAGTTAGAGATGAGCCAATCAATTGGATAATTGATTGGCGCAGGGTTTCTAGAGAACAGAAGGTTTCTTAATCGATTGGGTGATCGATTAAGGAGAGTGTCAATCGATTGGGTAATCGATTGATGACATTGTTATCACGAAAACAAAAGCTTCCCTAATCGATTGGGCAATCGATTTAGGCTGTTGCGATTTAGCACAGAAGTGTGTTGAATCGATTGGCCAATCGATTAAGACCTTCTTAATTGATTGGCTAATCGATTAAGATTCAAAATATAACTATTGTAACAACTAGTTTGGCATGGTAATCGATTGGGTGATCGATTGTTAGTCTTAGGTCATGGGTATATAGGGTTTTCACACATGTTTGAAACGGTAGAACTTCGTATCTCTTTCTCTCCTTCCATCGTCATTTCAAGAGAAGTCTTAGAGCATAGTGTTGCTATATTTCCAAGGTTCTAGAGGCGATTTCAAGTTAGAAGAAAGCAAGAAAAATAAAGCGACTTTTTACCAAAGGGCGCACGTGAGAATTAGTATTTACCAAAAGGCGTACCTGGGTTTCATTTTTACCAATGGGCGCATCCATTATAGTGATATTCCTCTTATACCCCTCCCGCCAAGATTTGTCTTTCTCTTTCCCTTTCTCAGTTAGAATTCCGAGACATCTGAACCTGCTTTTTCAGACTTTTCAATTTAAAATAATATATTATGGGAATCGGCTAAAAAATGTAAGGTAAACAAAAAAAATATTTCAGTTAAAAGAAACATCTCCTCCAGCCTGATTTCAAAAATATAAAGAGATGTTTTTTTATATTTGATTAATATAAATTAATATATTAAATAATATATTAATATATTGAAAAACCAATCAAAACACGTGATTTCATATTTAAACCGACACAGGGCCTGAAGTCAGATGACTTCAGGCCCTAGGAGGACCTTAAGTCATTTGACTTCAGGCCCTTCGTGGGCCTAAAGTCAGATGACTTCAGGCCCAACGTGCACTCAAAATTTTTTTCATTTTAAAAATATTTTTATAATATTTAATCATGATTTATTAAATTAATTATTTATAGGGTAATCTTTTATATAATTCTTTAAATTGTGACAAAATCCTCTCATTTTATTGAAATATTCAGGTACGATCAAAACATACTTACATTTGTTTAAACTTGAAATAAGAAGGTTCCATCTGAATACTACCTAAATGTTGGGACCGGGTGCATGTTGACAAGGATACGGGTTCGTAAAATTTTAAATTTTTACGTGCAGCGGAAGAATTAGCATAAAATAATTTCTTAAATTATTTTAACCACGTATCTAGCATGCAACCTTATGATGTGTGGACATGATCATAAATTAAAACTTTGCGGAAAAGTAAACTAATTTACTTAGTACCTCGAGTAACTCGAAGTAAGGGACGAGATCCAACCGTAGCGTCCCTTGGAAGCTCCGCCTCTATTCGCGTCCACGCCGAGTTCTCTTCGGGATGACTTCGCAAAGTCACGAGTTTTGTGCCGACGAGAACTACTAGATTCTCTAAAGGCACAACTAGAAGATCAAGAGAGAAGAAAGGAAACTAACCACCAAGAAACGGAATCTAGATTCCGGGAAGGAAGGAGATGCGTCCCGCTTCTTCTTCTTCTTCTTTGGCGCCTCCTTGGTGGATCTTGCTCACGCCAACCCTAGGTAGTGTGAGGATGGAGCGCCGGCCCTAGGGTGGTTGTGCGCCGGCCCTAGGGAGAGGATGGGGACGCCGGCCCTAAGGGGAAGAGAGAGGGAGAGAATAAGAGAGAGAGGGAGAGAACTACTAGATCTCTTGATAACTTGATTGATTGGAATTCAAGGCTTGCCTTTGGTTCCTTTATATAGTAGCCTCTCCCTTGCCAAGTCTCCCCTTTAACGGAATTAACGGAATAAATTTTCATAAGAAATTTATCTTATAAATTTTCTTTATGAATTATTCCGTTTAAGCCAAGTTTTATTATAACTAACTTTATAATAAAACAAATATATCTCTCCTTTTATTATGGAATAAATTTTACAAGAAATTTATAAATCTTCTTATTATGGAAAAATCAATTCATAATTGATTTTATAAAATTAAAATAAACCATTCCATGGATCATTTTAATTTCCATAAAAAGAATAAATTTCTATAAATTTATTTATATAAATTTCTTTATACAAATTTATTTATCCATAATTTATAAAACAAATCGTGCTAGATTTATTTTATTAATTAAACCAATTAAATTGGTTTCCCCAAATTATGTGGCCGGCCAAACCAAAGGGGTTTGGCACCCTCTTTGGCCGGCCAAACCGAGCCGAACCGATCGCGAATTAAACTCATTTAATTCGCCCAATAAGCCTTCAAAAGACTTAGCCATTTTAAGTTTCCGTTGCGCCTCTGATTAACTCAGATTTGACTTATTTCTCTTGAACAGAAAATCTAATTTTCAACTCGTTTTAAATCCCTCGGATTACTCGTAGTGCGTGTGACTAAATAGGCTTTCGATTTATGTTGGCCGTCTATAATCAACCAATTATAGAACGATCATGAGTGGCACCTAGTAGTACATCATGACCCCCAATTAATCGAAAGATCAACGGTTGACCTCAGAAGTAATTCTGAAACCCTTCAGCAGCTCTAATGAATCGTGCCTCATTCCCTTCACCATCTTATACCCACTTGGTTCAGGACACGGTCTATTTGTGTCAGTCCCCACTAGGCTGACTACGTCACACCTAGCCCAAGTAGTGTCTTTCTCGTCCTTTGGATTTCTAATTACTCTCATGTATTTAAGAGACTCGCACTCTAAACATGATATGCTCTGGACAGAGGCTTTGAGTAACAATCCGACGATAGGCCTGGGTATACATCTCCTCGCAAGGAGTGGTGAATCCTTTGTAGGCTGCTCAAACATCTTCGGGCACTTCGGCTTATACCCAATCATCCTGGGTCCACACCTCCTAGGAGATGCTTGCTTAAGATGTTAAAGTATAAGTCTCCATGACCAAGATGACTTGAACACCGCAAGTCAAAGGAACATCGCACTTAAGTTGCAGTAAGAACTTCATTGACATATCTATATAGATTACCATATGAAGTTTTACAGCTAGTCACTCCAATGAACTAGTTCCCTTAACTAGCATCCATGTTTATCTCCGGACATCCCAATGTCACCAGCCAGTGAGAATCAGCTGATTAGAGAATAACCCATGCTAGTCTCAACAGAATTGATAATGTCCGTTTTTATCAATTCATCGACTAGGGATATTTTCAATACTTCACAATTGCACATTTAGAGATAATCACTAGTTGTGATCCCATCACAAATTCTCTTATGCTGTGAATTGTATTGCGGACATTCAGTAGATGAGTTTAAGATCCCAATCAAATACATAAACATGTATACTCAAATAGTAAATTTTTATTTATTAAAATAAATATTTACAATCATAAGGCGATTGCCTTAGGACACTTCTCTCATATTACTAACACTAAATACACAATGCATAGCTAAATTGGGTTCCTTGTAGACCATCAACTCATATTTTCAGAATTTGTTGCAATAAGACTTTTGTAGGTTCATCAGTGGGTACGACACAAGTGGCACGACACATGAAAATCATTTTTAGTGGTTAGGACTAAGTTTTAACATCATAATTATCTTCTCCTAGCTCAACCCAACCTAGTGATATCAAGTATTAAGAAATTCAAATATCGTAGGTCCATAAGTGGGTTTTGGCGAAAACTCACTGATGGACCTAGAAAAGTCCGATTGCAATAATTTCATATATTGTGAGTTTATGGGGTTGCAAAGACTCGAATTGTGCTATCCAATGTGTATTTAGGGGCATTTGAGATATTCTTGGAATGTGACACCTCAGCATTGTGCACAATATAGAATATCTCAGTGCATTTCCTATGTGTGATTCTTCCCAGGAAGTTGAATAATTTTAGCACTCCCTGGATATTTTAAGGAAGGGGAAAAAAGTTGAAAAGAAATGAGTTTGGCGTGCTCCTAAACTTCATCCCCTGGAAAAATTAATTAGATTTCATTTCAGGTCCAAAGAAGGCCTGAAATAAATTAATTTTAGGCTCTCTTTGGGCCTGAAAATTTTCATTTCAGGCCCTCTTTGGGCCTAAAATATTTTTATTTCAGACCCAAAGAGGGCCTGAAATTTTTTATTTCAGGCACTCTTTGGGCTTGAAATTTTTTATTTCAGGCACTCTTTTGGCTTGAAATTTTTTATTTCAGGCACTCTTTTGGCTTGAAATTTTTTATTTCAGGCCCAAAGAGGACCTGAAATTTTATGGATATTTAGCTGTTTTCTTATAAGTTTTAGTTTTCTGAAAGAATATAACAACGAGGTTATACTTTTTAGTTGTTTTCTTAAGAACAATTGCTTGCTGTAATTTGCTTTCATTCAGATAGTTGGGGATGTGCATTGGTTATGTTGTTGAATTGCAATAGTTTTCCATATTAAACATCAGTTTCTAGCAAATACTTTCAGACCAAAGAGGGCCTGAAATAAAAAATTTCAGACCCTCTTTGGGCCTGAAATAAAAATATTTCAGGCCCAAAGAGGATCTGAAATGAAAAATTTCAGACCCAAAGAGGTGTTATCTAATTGCAATAGGACCTACAAAAGTCCTATTGTAATAAATTCTGAAAATATAAGTTGATAGTCTGCAAGGAACCTAATTTTGCTATGCATTGTGTATTTAGGTAGTATCTAAATGAAACCTTCTTATTTTATATTTAAACAAATGTAAGCATATTTTGATCATACCTGAATATTTTAATAAAATGGGAGGATTTAGTCACAACTTGTAGAATTATATAAAAGATTACCCTATAAATAATAAATTTAATAAATCATGATTAAATATTATAAAAAATATTTTTAAAATGAAAAAAATTTTGAGTGCACGTTGGGCCTAAAGTCATCTAACTTCAGGCCCACGTAGGGCCTAAAGTCAAATGACTTCAGGCCCAAGCATGACCTGAAGTCAAATGACTTCAGGCCCTGTGTCGGTTTGAATCTGAAATCATGTGTTTTGATAGATATTTTTATATATTATTTAATATATTAATTTATATTAATCAAGTATAAAAAAATATCTCTTTATATTTTTTAAATCAGACGGGAAGAGATGTTTCTTTTAACTGAAATTTTTTTTTTGTTTACCTTACGTTTTTTAGCCGATTCCCATAATATATTATTTTAAATTGAAAAGTCTGAAAAAGCAGGTTCAGATGTCTTGGAATTCTAACTGAGAAAGAGAAAGAGAAAGAGAAAAGCAAATCTTGGCAGGAGGGTATAAGAGGAAGATCACTATAATGGATGTGCCCTTTGATAAAATGAAACCCAGGTACGCCTTTTGGTAAATACTAATTCTCACGTGCACCCTTTGGTAAAAAGCCAAAAATAAAGAGAGCTCATTGTTGTAACATTTATATTTTGCTTGTTCTTCATTTGTTCTTCGTGTAACCTTATATGAGGCTTCTCCGTCTCAATAAAGGAGATCTTTCATAGTGTATAAGAGAGTGAAGAAGAGCGTATCCTTGAATTAGTCATCTCAAGGAGATGGATACCAAGTAAAATATGATGTGCTAGCATTGCTCAAGTTTCTGTTGTGATAAATCTTCATCGAGCAAAATCGAAACTAATCATCCCCCCATCTAGCTGGCCTACCGCTCCTAACAAGTGATATCAATGCGAGATCACTCTTCTTTGGACTCATCGCCAAGAGAGCAAGAGTTAGAGGAAGAAGAAGTTGAAGAAACTCTAATTTCAAGAAGTTATCATCAAGAGCGTTCAACTTTAAAATGGAGTTTGGCTATAACATCTGGGCACCTCCACTATTCGATAAAGGCAATTTCGATCTTTGGAAGACAAAGATCGAAAATTTCTTAATGGTTTGCTCTTCCAAAGATAAAAAATTTCTTAATGATGGAGATAGAGCAATGGTTTGCTCTAATGAAGGATTTTGAGACTCCAACAAATAGCAAGGGAAAGCTCCTCAAGAATGACAAATGGAGTGAGGAGCAAATCAAGAGATGCAAGACCAATGACAAGATAACTAAATTATTGGTTAATCTATTGCCAAGCATTATATTGAGCAAGATTGGAGAGTATCAAGATGCCAAAGAGTTTTGAAACAAATTAGCAAAGCTTCATGAAGATCCCTCCACGTTGCCAAGTCAAGATGAATCAAAAGAGGGAGACTCATCAGATGGCTAGGATTCGGAGGTTGAGATGCTCAACATCTGAAGATGAAATAGAAGAGTCATCCACCTCAAGAATTGAGGGAGAACAAACTTCACTATTGACTTTGGAACAAGAAGAGACATCATCATCCAAAGTCAACGAAGAAAATCAAGTGTCACCTTTACAAACTCAACTCATTAAGATATAACAAATTCAATTCATAGAGATAAAAATCATATAATTTATTTTGAGTGTAGAGAAAGATAACATTACAAGAGTAAGTATCCAAAATTGGTCAAAAAGAAGGTGCAAGGGGCATTCAAGGCAAAAGAAGCATTACCCGGGATACGCAAAGGAAAGGAGCACATTGTGTGTTTCCTTTGTAAGCAAAAGGGAAACTACTAGAATCAATGCTTAAAGGGGAAGCTTCAAAGAAAAGTTAACAAAGAAAGCTCAAGTCAAGGGGGAGCTTCCAAGAACATCTCAAAGGTATCATTAGGCAATGTTACTTATGTTAATAATGACAACATGCATGCTAGAAATAATTTTTGTCATTTTAATGCAATTTATCATGAAAATAAGAAGCATGATAACATTAAGGAAAATTACAAAACCTTTCATGCTAGGACTATCAAACCTAAGGTTAGAGAAAAATCTAGGATACCAAATGGTAGACCTATCTAATCCAAGGCCAAAAAACAAAAATTCCAAGGCACTCATAAAAAATCAAGGTTTGAGGAGATAATGATTGAAAATCAAGTTTTGAGGACAAAACTTGATAAATTAGAGAAATATTTTAAAAGAATAGAAAACATATTTAAGGGATCAAAAGTCCAAAACCTAGGTTTAGGAAAATAAGGACCCTCGAGGGGCATAAAAGGTTTGGGATACAAACCTAAAGTTGAGGATTATAGGTCATCATATCATATAGTTCCATATAGATATAAAACTAAATCTATATCTAGGAGTCAAGTCAAGATCACAAGGAAAGACATTCCTAGAGTTGACAAAGACAAGACTAATATGACTAAGGCTTCGGAGAAGCCTATGAAAGTCATTAGGAAGGTATCAAGGGAAGTCATCCCTAGTGAATACCTAGAACACCCAAGGAGCACCAATTGGTTTTGGATTTCCTAGAGTGTGTTTGCCACACCCTAGATGGGTATGGTGAGTGTCAACTCTAATTGAAAGTATAGTTAATCCAACCTTGATGAAGTTGACACTTTGGGATATTTTCAAGAGTTATTACCTTGAAAATGAGAAGGAAATTTCATTATTTACTCTTGAGGAATAAAATTATGATAAACTATATTTTTGGAAAACTAAACTTGATAAAATTGGCACAACTAGGATAAAATTAAAAGAAATGCCAAGTTGGGAGTTTTGACATTCTCTTGAAAAATTCGGGCAATTAGGGTTAGCTAGACTTAACAATTATGAAATAGTGCTTACATAGAAAAACTAGGAATTTTCTTTTATACTAATATGCCACGATTTGTATGCCCAATTATATGTCATGACATCATAATTTAGTATGAAAATATCATAGGTCATGACATACATGCATCATTTAGCCATAATGAATTTCCTTTGAAACTATCCATATGATGCATGTAATGATCATTATCATGCATTATTTTATTATATTGAATTTAAGGACATTAACATTAATTGACATCCTAGGTGGATGATGAAAATTTATAATGTCCAATTAGAAATGTATGAACCCCTTAGTTTAGGGAGAATATGACTATTATATCTCACAAAACCATAAGTTAACTTGTATGTGTTTTGAGATACATTAGATACAAGTGAGATATTAGGAAGATGAACCAAAACTCAAGGTGCTAACTATGCATCTATTTGAGTCTTAGGTTCATCAAAATAAGAATTTAAGTGAACTCCAATCATTGGGAAAGTTAATATACAAGTCATGTCCATTTAGTCCAAAGAACATAGATGTAAATTATTTTTTGAAAACCATTTCAAAACTATTTTGAAAAAACCTTAGTGAAGACTATCTTTTAATAGAACTCATCATTGATAAAATGAATACAAAATGGAGAGAAACAATTAAGTTTTTTCAAGGTTTTCAATTTTTATAAACCTTAGTTATATGTTTATAAAAAAATTATTTTTCTATGATAGAATATATCATAAATAATGTCTACACAAAATTTCATGATTTTTCAAATTTTGTAGAATTATTTAAGAATTTTTGAAATCGGATTTGAATTTGTTTTCAAAAATCAAAACTCCCAACCGAGAGGTGATCGATTAGGACATACAACAATCAATTCAACAATCGATTAGTGAAGATTTTCCACGAGCACAGAAGCTCATGTAATCGATCGGTTAATCAATTAAGGGTAGTCGTAATCGATCATTTGATCGATTAAGGTACAGTTTAATCGATTGGGACCCAACACCAATCGATTGTCATGACTGAAATGTCTGATTTTTGTTCATTAACCCAATTTGAGTAACCTAACAATCCATAACCCTTTAGAATACATTTATAAGTATATTTGGGTGAATTTCATGATTAAATAAAAAAGGGAGATGATTTTGGTGAAAAATACGAGGTTAAGAAGAGGTTTTGATTCAAGTTTGGAATTTCAAAACCTTATAACCTTAAGCTGAGATTTCCTAAAGGTTTAGGAACTCAAAAAATCATTGTTGTTGTAATGATAGAGGTTTAGAGCATGTTTTGAGGAAGAGGTCATCCTTAAAAGCATGTGTTTCAATTTTTCTTTGGGATAATGAGAAGATGAAGATTGGGAATGTCACTCCCCCAGAGGCCCGGGCTCGCTCGGAAATCGTGCAACACTTCCCTATACGGCGGATAATCTGAAACTTATACATACATATCCCACACATATAAAGCACAACCACACTCGACTGGCATCTACACAATCAGAAATAAAAGAAAATATCACAACCACACAGTTAAACAATTTACATAATAAATGACATTCAAAATAAATAAATTTTTGTAAAGTAAAATACAGCAAATCAAAATCCAGCGGAAGCAATTAAATACACATTGAAAAGTCAAGTACCATCCAAGATAATAACAAAACATAAGCGGCACCAATACGATAAAAATAACACAAAAATACGGAAACGAAAAACAACCTACTCAAAACTGGGGATTGGCAGCTGGATCCTCTCTTGGCGGTACGAAACACAGTTATCAACTACCTGAAACAAAAAGGAGAACGAGGGATGGTGAGTTCCGGATGGAACTCTGCAGGTATGAGAACAGATAAATGCATGGTATATAAAAGGGTAAAACAAGCATAAAGAAAACAAAGGGTATACAATCTTCGGAATAACGAACATAATCAAAAATACATCTATACAAATAAAACATACCTGAAACCATATAACAAGTAGGGGCAAAATCAGTAATCCCCCTAACACCTCCATAAACAGCTAATACTGTCGAACATACCCAGATCATTAAAATGTAAATCATAATCGTATATGTATGTCAATCATATG
Source organism: Boesenbergia rotunda (assembly GCA_024364735.1). Classification (NCBI taxonomy): domain Eukaryota; kingdom Viridiplantae; phylum Streptophyta; class Magnoliopsida; order Zingiberales; family Zingiberaceae; genus Boesenbergia; species Boesenbergia rotunda. The sequence goes on along the minus strand of JAGFNQ010003196.1, from coordinate 195,977 downwards.
CAGCAATCATAGCTCAAACAAGTGCAGCAAATATAAGCAAATGCACAATGCACAATATGTTGATGCAGTCTGGTCCGGTTGTTGTTTTGGTGTTGACAACGATTTAAGTTTGGTTGAATGAATTCGGGTAAAGTCCAGGTGGATCAGGAGATCGCACGCTGGCATTGGAAAAGACCTAGTGGGACTAGGTTGAAATCCTAGCTTGGGAAGCCAGGTCCTAGCTTGGAGGACTAGGTTGGATGAAACCCTGGCTTGGAGGGCCAGGTCCTAGCTTGGAGGGCTAGGTTGGATGAAACCTTGGCTTGGAGGGCCAGGTCCTAGCTTAGAGGGCTAGGTTGGATGAAACCCTGGCTTGGAGGGCCAGGTCATAGCTTGGAGAGCTAGGTTGGATGAAATCCTGACTTGGAGGGTCAGGTCCTAGCTTGGAGGGTTAGGTTGGATGAAACCTTGGCTTGGAGGGCCAGGTCCTAGCTTGGAGAGCTAGGTTGGATGAAATCCTGGCTTGAAGGGTCAGGTCCTAGCTTGGAGAGCTAGGTTGGATGAAATCCTGGCTTGGAGGGTCAGGTCCTAGCTTGGAGAGCTAGGTTGGATGAAACCTGGCCTGGAGGGTCAGGTCCTAACTTGGGAAGCTAGGTTGGATGAAACCCTGGCTTGGAGGGCCAGGTCCTAGCTTGGAGGGCTAGGTTGAAGTCCCGGTGAGTGAAACTGGGCACGAAGTCTTGGTCCGGGGGACTAAGAACGAGTTAAAGAAGGGCTGGAAGCTTGTTCTCGTGACTTAAAGGAGATTTGACCTTGCCTGGATCAGTCTGGTGACCGATCAGGGAAGTTGGCATGAAGTTCCCTCGTGGATCGGTCACCTCTGGTGACCGATCCAGCTATGTTTGATCAGTCAGGTGACCGATCAGGGAGCATACAGTGAGATTGGAAGCCTACTGATCGGCTCCTGATCGGTCTGGTGACCGATCAGGGATACTATTTGATGGATCATCTTCGGCGTGCTAGAGGGGGTGAATAACACTTTTTCGGTTTGATCTCTACAAAGTTGTTAGCGCAGCGGAAATAATATGCAAATGAAAAGATTAACAATGCTAACAACCAACCGTTTACTTGGTATCCACCCAGATGGGTGACTAATCCAAGGATCCACGCCGTACACCAGTTCCACTATGAAAAATTCTCCTTCAGGTGGAGAAACCTTTACACTGGTGATCTTCCTCTTTTCAGAATACAGTAGAATACAAGAGAGGAAGTAGAGAGCACTCTTCAGACGAGCAGCACTTCGATATTGTATGGAATCGTACCGTTCACGTGCAAAAAGATGCTCCTTTTATAGGTGAACAGGACAAACTCACAGTCTGTCCAGCCCCGCACCAGTCGACTGCCCCAAGGGCAGTCGACTGGTCTAGCATTAATTGCTAGCCAACGGCTAGCCAACGACTAGTTTTTGGGGTATACCAGTCGACTGCCCCAAGGACAGTCGACTAGTCCGAGGCCGAAAACTCTCTGTGAGTTTTGGCAGTCGACTGGCCCTGGGCCAGTTGACTGCCCTGCCTCTCAGCCTTGTTCCAGCAAGTCCGGACCTTCTCCTTCACGTGTGCCTTCTGGTCTGCTCCCTTGGCTTGCCTCTTGAAGTCCTCTTCCTATGGCTATCGTCCCTCGGATGCGCATGCAAGCCTTCCCTTGGCTTGCCTCCATGCCACCCTTCACGTGTGCCCTTGAAGTCCACTTCCCGGCTTGCCCTTGGAGCTCTCCTCCCTTGGCTCTCGTCCCTCGGATATGTCCACCATGTGTGATTCTCCAAGTCCTGCAAACTCAATCACACACATCAAACACAACATAACACTCTAACCTTAAACATATTCACCCACACACATCAAAACCATGATCTTCCAATCATTTAAGGGCCGATTGCCTCAACAATCTCCCCCTTTTTGATGCGTGGCAATATGTTTAAGTTTAGAGATAAATAACAGCCAACAATAGCAATAACAATCGATAGCAATTGAAAAAGCATAAGACATAGTAACCCTAAGAGGTAACCTCCCACTTAATCCATGTCTTCTCCCCATTTTTAATTCTAATCATAATCCAAATTAAATTTCCACTTAACACTAAACATCATTAAAAATGTAAGACATATTAAAACCTAAGAGGTAACCTCCCCCTTAATCCATGTCTTCTCCCCATTTTTAATCATCCAAGGTCTAAGTGAGAAAGAAAACCTTAAACCATCCATTCCAAGTTAAAATTCTAACTTAAACCACCCATTCTCCCCCATTGACACCATCAAAAGGATTGCCTCAAACAACCCTACCCTATGGTATCAAATGAGAGAAAACTTGATTTCTGAAAATTCACACAGCAGCTGAAAACAGACGTGCCAGTCGACTGCCCATGGGCAGTCGACTGATATGCTATCAGAGGCAATTTTCAGCTTTTGTGCCGAAATTCAGAAACTCCCAAAAAAATCCAAAAAATTCCAAAAATTATAAAATTTTGCATACACGTTTGAAATGATATACTCTATCAAGGAAAAATATTAGTCCATATAAAATTTCAAACATGCATGACTTTTGATAAAAATCCAAAAATCTTGAAAACCACTACATCTTGTACCAAACTTACAATCCAATTTTGCAATTATATAACTTTCAAAAGCATGGCAAATTATATAAAGCATAAAATGGTTTTCAAAAGTTTAAAATGTCCAACTATGATCTTTGGGCAAAGTGTCCATTGATTAAACACTTGCCTTTCCCATAGTTGATCTAATTTTCATATTTTGATACTTCTAATGGTTTAACAATGTGCCACAAGCACAAGTGAGCCAAATGTATCACCCTAATGGATCAAGCACCCTTTTTCAAGTTTAAAATCTCAAAGTTCATCCTACACTTCCACAAAACACATTTCAAGGCCTCTTCTTAATGATGTAAACTCCGATTCGGGAAGAGGCTTGGTAAAGATATCGGCTAGGTTAGACTTTGATTCAACATAGTGTAGTTCTATGTCTCCCCTTGCCACATGGTCTCTAATGAAGTGATGTTTCACTTCAATGTGTTTTGTCCTAGAGTGGTGAACTAGATTTTTGGTCAAGTTGATTGTACTTACATTATCACACAGGACTTTGACCTTGGTATAATGTAACTCATAATCTTCTAAGGTGTGCATGATCTAAAGGAGTTGGGAAACACACCCACCCATTGCCACATATTCCGCCTCCGTTGTTGATAGGGCAACGCATGGTTGTTTCCTACTACTCCAACTAACTAAGGAAGACCCAAGGAATTGACACCCTCCACTAGTACTCTTCCCATCTAGCTTACAACCGGCATAGTCCGAGTCGGTGTATCCAATTAGATCAACACTAGGGGTTCTAGTATACCAAAGTCTGACATTGAGGGTACCTTTGACATACCTTAAGATCCTCTTGACTACAACCAAATGAGACTCTTTGGCACAAGATTGGTACCTTGCACACATACCTACCGCAAAAAGTATGTCGGGTCTACTAGTGGTTAGGTATAGGAGGTTACCAATCATGCTCCTATATTGTTTAGAGTCTACCATTTTCCCTTCAAGGTCACTATCCATTTTCACTTTGGTTCTTATGGGTGTAGATGCTACCTTAGCATTTTCTAAACCAAATTTCTTCAATATTTCCTTAGCATATTTGGTTTGAAAGACATGTGTCCCTTCATTAGTTTGCTTAACTTGAAGGCCTAAAAAGAAGGTTAACTCTCCTACAAGACTCATCTCAAATTCATCTTCCATACACTTGATGAATTCTTATAGGGAGTCATTATTTGTTGACCCAAAAATGATATCATCTACATAGACTTGGGCAACAAATATGTCCTTATCTTTAGATTTTAGGAACAGAGTAGGGTCAATTGTTCCTCTCATAAACCCCTTAGACACTAAAAATGAAGAAAACCTTGCATACCAAGCCCGGGGAGCTTGTTTCAATCCATATAAGGCTTTTCTTAATTTGTAAACATGTCTTGGATAGTTAGGTTCCTCAAACCCGGAGGGTTGTTCTACTCCTCTTCCTTAATGATCCCATTAAGGAATGCCGACTTCACATCCATTTGGTGAAGTGTGAAACCTATGTGAGCGGCATAGGCTAGTAGGATTCTAATAGATTCTAACCTAGCTACGGGGGCATAAGTCTCATCATAATCTAGTCTCTCAACTTGGTTGAACCCCCTAGCTACCAATCTAGCCTTGTTCCTAGTGATTTTGCCTTGGTCATCTAGTTTGTTCCTAAAGACCCATCTTGTGGTTACAATGGTACAATCATTGGGCCTAGGAACTAACTCCCAAACTTCACTCCTCTCAAATTGATTTAGCTCTTCTTGCATGGCTAAGACCCAATCCACATCTCCCAATGCTTCATCAATAGACTTGGGTTCTAATTGAGAGATTAGAGCTATTTGACTAGTTTGATCCCTAAAATAGGACCTAGTCCTTACTCCTTGAGTGACATCACCCACTATTTGGTCAATAGGGTGATCATGGTGATGTCTCAAGGGCCTAGAGGTTGTGGGTTCATTTACTCCTTCTTCCTCATCCTCTAGTGTACTTCTTACTCCCCTAGATCGTTGCCCTCCAAATGTAGGTCTTGGATTCTTTGGGCAAGGGGTTGGACCTCTTTTATATCCTTATCAATTGAGGCTTTTCTAGGGTAGGTACTTGTTGTCTCATCATACTTAACATTTGAGGACTCCTCGATCACTTTTGTCCTCTTGTTGTAAACTCTATATCCCCAACTAATTAATGAGTACCCTACTAGAATTCCCTCATCGGCTTTTGACTCAAACTTCCTTAGGTTATCTTTGGTATTTAAGATGTAGACTTTACATCCAAAGACCTTAAAGTAGTGGACTTGTGGTACCCTTCCATTCCATAATTCAAAAGGTGTTTTTCCTAGGAACCTATGTACCAATACCCGGTTTCGAATATAGCATTCGGTGTTAACCGCTTCGGCCCAAAAATAGCTAGGAAGGGAATATGCAAATCAGGCTTTGACGGGGGCGCCCGGAACGCTGGGGGCGCCCGTGTTGACCGGGTCTCCTCTTATCCGTTGGCTTCGCTGGGTTCTGCTTCGTTAGCTTCAACTGGGGGCGCCCGGACCATCCGGGGCGCCCGGGAGCAGGGGAGACGCCCGGGAGCACAGGGGCGCCCTGCCCATAAGCTGCCGAAGCTCATTTTGCTTTACTTTGTTTTTGTTCACCTTGGGGGCGCCCGGGACACTCCGGGCGCCCTACTCAGCTTCCGCCTCACTCCTTTGAGGCTCTCTGAGCTGCAGACACTCGTTCCTTCGGTCCTGCATCCAGGGTTAGTCCAAAACAACATAGAGCAATATTATATTAATTTTATACAGCCTTAGCTGTCTTGGTTCTGACTTTGGGCCTCCCAAATGGAGCCCTAGGTCGAACCGACGCCTACTGTTCCCTCGACGGGGAACGCGTCCACACCTACTCTTCTCAGGAGAATTTACCTGATGCCAACCGGCTCCTCTGGTTGGACTTTTGCCTAGCGGTCCTTGGCCAGGTCTTGGATACCAAGCTGCCCTTCGCCCGGTGCCTAGCATTCCTTCGCCAGGTCTTCAATCCCAAGTTGTCCTTCGCCTGGTGCCTAGCAGTCCTTCGCTAGGGCTTTAGTACCAAGTTGTCCTTCGCCTGGTGCCTAGCAGTCCTTCGCTAGGTCTTCGTCTCCTAGCAGCCCTTCGCTAGGTGCCCAGCGGTCATTCGCTAGGTCTTTGTATCCTGGCATTCCTTCGCCAGGTGCCTAGCATTCCTTCGCTAGGACTTTTCCTGCACACTTGAGTAACATGTTAGATAAACATTATACATTAACTTTTGAACCCTTTTGCCATTATCAAAACTCAGGTTTGACTTGGGTGCTTTCTGCACCAACAAATTGCTCTTCAACCACACATCACTTCTAAACTATTTAAGTTCCCAAGCAAAATGGAAGATACAAAAACCCTTAGAGCTTTTCTCGGATTACTTAATTATGCGAGACACTATCTAAAAGATATAGTAAATGTGAGTGAACCATTATATAACAAAACCTCACTTACATGACAAAAATACTTTAATCAACAAGATGTTGCATTGGTTAAACAAATAAAAGAAATGATTAAATATATCCCAGTTCTAACCCTTCCCCTTGACTTCGACTACTTAATCATTGAAACTGACAGATGTGAAACTGGATGGGGAGGAGTTTTATTCAGAAAAGTCTTAAAATATGACCCTAAATCAACATAAGTCTTATGTAGATATGCTTCTGGAAAATACAAAGAGAAAAGTCATTTAACTTCTTTAAACTATGAAATTTTAGCAGTTATATATTGTCTCGATGTCTTCATGTTATTCATTTACAACAAGCAAGAAATTACTATTAGGACGGACTGTGAGGCTATAGTCAAATACAGTCAACAACAAAAGGACTTAAGAAAGAACTTAAGCAGAAAGTGATGGCTTAAATTCACAGACACAATTTTAAACAAAGGATTAAAAATTAATTGGAAACATATTAAGGGAATAAATAATTCCCTAGCCGATACTTTATCCAGACTATTACATTAAACTTTATTAAATATTTCAAGATTATAGAAAGACAAAAGAAGGTACAAACTTTTTCCATGAAAATCATACGATTTTATAATAAAAAATTACAACAATGTACAAGATATGAGGAACAATTTCATTTTTCCTCTAAAGACAAACTAGACCATATACAAAACTGTATACTTAACAATATTTGAAATATTTCAACCATACCAGGAGATTCCAATTACAATATTTCGATCATCAATGCGTTGTCCAACTACTTCTTAACAACAATACAAACATTGAAAGACAAGAAATTCTCTTGTTGCGTATTTGTCCCGGAACACAAGCAGAAGTCTATTATGATTAGGAGGAAGTTAAAATAGCAATAAAAGGGTATGAAACACCCTCTTACAAGGGCTTTTACTCATTAGATTAAGCATTCACTTCTGCAAGAGTAATACTTGGCCCTAACTTCTTTTTAAGTACCTTACTCAAAGCAAGAGGTAAATCAGATGAACAACAACAAGACAAAACTTATGCTCAAGTGACTACAACTGAGCTTGACAAAACAGAATCTCAGCTTTCAATAGGCCTCATTACTTAACTCTGGCCCAACTAAAAGCAAATGCAGCCTCAACATCAGAACAAAGACTTCCTACCACTATCCCAGAAGATATATCCACGTATGTTCGAAGTATGGTTGAAAAATCAACCTTCAACATTTTTCTTGAGTTATGTGAAATACTTAAAGAATTTCATACCAACCCTCTAGAGGGTATGATAATTATTTATGAAGCCGAATTCAGTAGTAAACTACTGTGTCAGAAACTCATTAAAAAATATGCCGACTCGGCCAGATATGGATGTCAATGTCAACTACTGTATTCCTTCAGAAAAGCCAATATTGACTTTGAAAGATATGTCACAGCAAACTACAGAGGTCGACTTATTACCCCATTTACTTTAATGGATTACGAACTTCTTTTCGAACTCTGGATATGTGACCCCGACTCGGTTACAAACTTTCCAAAGAAATTAGGTGATATCATAACCCAAGCACTTGAAGAAGAAGACACATTGTGATATGTACTTTCGAAAGTTTCCCACCAAAATGGTTGAATCGAAAGATAGAACCAGCCAAACATGTCATCAAAATAGATGTTCATGATATAATTGGTCTTCAGGCAGACCTTAAAAAGTATCCTTCTGATCCTGATACGGAGTGGTTAGCACATTCAGCGCTAGCCGATCAACTGAAACATTGGCGGGCCTCTATTCAAGGAAATAACTGGTACTGGGACCAGCTAGAAGATCCAGAAAATTATGTCTTAGTGGGTAAAACTTACACAGAAAAGATTTACTAGCAGAAAATTATGAGAACCAAAATCCTCCCATTTACTTCTCTACCCAACATATGGCTCTATTTCAGCATTGCCAAAAGAAAGTCGAATTTTGGGCAAACAAGAATCTAGCCAACCCAGCATGAACAACATGATAGCACAGGTGTTCTCTTAGCATAGCAACGCAAATAGTATCCAGAGTCCCTTCATTAGACTCAGTAGGAGAACACAACTTAGAAAATATGATGTAGCCTTAAAATCAACAGTCTCCACTGACCATGGCTTTATTCCCTACTCAGTCTCCATCAACAACTTTATAGTAGCTTTATTCCTCACAGATATTGTTCAAAGCAGCTTTTACTTACCGGTTGCAGCTTTATTCTCCACTTTGCAAGAGCTTTAAACAACTTTACAACTTTAGTCTCCACTTTGCTATAGCTTTATTCATCACCAACAGCTTTACAACTTTATTCTCCACTTTGTAGTAGCTTTATTCCCTCACTTACCAGTCTACAGCAGCCTTATTCTCCATTATTCTGACATTCAGTTGTCTCCCCCCCTTCACTCATCCTAAAGCAAACACCTCATCTTTTCTTCATCCTGAAGCAAGCTCTCCTATCCTTTTATAAATATCACCCTTCTTCCGCGCTCAAGGCATCCAAGTTCATGCAAGCAGTATGTACAACTATGTTTCGAGTGTGTGCAAGTGTGTTTCCAATTGTATTTTTCAGTCTTTCTTTAAGTGTGCTCCTGTAAAATCTTTTTAATTCCCTTATGTAAGCTTGTCCTGGCTAAGTTAGTTTATATGTTTTTCAATTTCCTAGCTAAAGTAATTTCCTTGTAAAAATCCTTATGGCAACTTAATTTAAATTTCTAGGCCTGAGGAAAGGCTCTGTTTGCTTCTCCTTAGTTTCTAAAACCTTCGAGCTTGTTTTATGGTTTAAGTTAGTAAAACTTGTGCCAACTAAGTTGGGCAACAAGAGCTACTAAAAACTCGTTATAAGACTTACAAGAGTCGGGGTAAAGCTTGAACGACAAGATAAAACTAGAGGATGAGGACAATATAAGAAACATATCCTTTCAAAGTACTTAGATCCATTTTACAAGTACTGTTCATCAGTTATTGTTCACAATTACTATTCATAATTATTGTTCACCAATTATTTTCTACAATTACTATTTATCAGTTGCTATTCACCTAAAAATAAGAAATAAAAAAAATTCAAATCTACCATAATCCCAAAACTTTGGTATCCGAGCAGCAAAATCCCGTGAGTATTTTAAAAAAAAAATATTTTGAATTATTATTTTTGGTTTGATACTATAATCTAATTTTTAAATTTTAAAAATAAAATTTCATTGGTATAACCGAGAGTTAAAACAATAAAATTATACTAGTGGCTTATATATATATATATATATATATATGTATATATGAATTTATTATTCTTGCGTGTCTAAATTATTATTGATATTAGGACACAAATTAAAAAAAAATTCGTTTGACAAATTTTTTTAAAAAATATATTAAAATAACTCTCCATTTATTTCATATCTTAAAAGTACTCTTATTCTAATAATATTATTATAATTACAACGACAGCCCCTTCTCAAATTATAATGAGGTAAAAAAAATCAATATATTCGACCGATTAAAAAAATACGAGAAACATTTTTTCTGAAACACCCTCTAATTTAGCATCCCGTAAGAACTATTGTAACTACAACATGACTCTTATAACGTGTTAAAAGTAAACCGACTCAATTTAATTATAATTATTATATCAAAATAATTTTTATAAACTTGTTAAAATTAGTTAAACGTGATCAAAATCATTTCAATTTGATTACATTTTTACTTTAAAATGGTTGGAACCAATATGACATAAATATTGGTTCCAAAAATAGGGGAACAAAAACAACTATGGATTCCAAAGGAAAGGTAACCAAGCGAAAATCAAGAAGTGCGGTATGAGATCATTTCAAAAGAGATCATTTCAAAAAGTTTATTAATGATGATGAAGTTCTTAAAGCCAGTGCAAATATTGTAATGAAGAATTTTTTTGTTATCTGATAGGGTTAAATAATTCGTGTCCAGCATGGGGATGAAAAAGCCGCGAGGCGCGACATGACGGATCGAAGATACCTTCCTTCTCGAGCCCCGGGGCCCCCCTCAGGAGACGCGCCCGGGAAGGGCAGCCCGAAGACCTCTCTCAGGAGCACCCTAAGAGGTTAGGCCCCGAGCGCACCTCGGGAGTTATAGCGCCCGAAGACCCCAAGCTCATCTCAGAGGGTGGAGTCCTCGCAATGACCGACCTCGGGTACTGACCCCCCTCTCGGTACGAATAATCATCCCCGTTAGAAAAGGTCTACACGACCCTTAATGTCGCAATGGGTGATAACGGCGCAGACCGTTTCAAAGGATATTCAGTCACCGCCGAATGAGGGGGGTGTGGCTTAAGTATCGGAGACGTGGCACCGATCGAAGAGGCACGTCTAGTCTGTCGACGTCAGTATAAAAGGTAGTCTAACCCCTCAGGTAAAGGGGGTACGCTCTCTCAACCCTACATACATTCTTTTCTTCTCGCTACCTTTACTTTTCGACGGACACTGACTTGAGCATCGGAGTGGACTCTGCCGGACCCCTGTCGGCGTGTCTCCTAACGCTCGTGTCAATCTCGCAGGGCCAAGAGTTCCTCCCCTCTACAACGACTTCCACGTGGGTGAAACCTCGGTGACTAGTCATCGTCGCCGATTCCTTTCGGAACAAATTTGGCGCCGTCTGTGGGAATAATAGCAAAGCACCTGAAGGAGCACCGATGACCGAACCAAAGGGACAACCCCTTGTCCTTACGAGGGAGGAACTCGATCGCCTAGTAGCCGACACCATTAAAGAGGCGCTGGAGCAACATCAAGTCGAACAGGCTACCTCGCAACAAGGGGATCTTGCGATGGAGGAGATCCCCCGAGTCTCTGTCTAGCATTCACGGAGATCCGTCACCCCGGTAAGGAAACGGGACGGAGCAGCCCCTAGCCCCCAAAGAGAGTCTCCCGGAGACATTGAGAAGGTCCACTCGGTGGCCTCTAGTGCCCAGAGGCACGGAGAAGGACAGGGGAAGAGGAGTGAACCTAAGACCTCTCATAAGGTCCCTCTACACCTTTCTCATCCGAGATTGTCAAAGACCCCATGCCCAAGCAGTTCCGCGGGCCAGGGATCCCTGATTATGATGGGAAGACGGATCCTGAGGATCACGTCTGTAAGTTCGAGAATGCGACACTCTTGCACCAGTATACTGACAGTGTGAAGTGTCGGGTGTTCTTGAACACCCTGTCCGGAGCAGCTCAGCGGTGGTTCTAGAGCTGCCATAAGGTTCTATCAACTCCTTCACGGAGTTCAAGACATCCTTCCTCCACCATTTCGCGAGCAGCCGTCGCTACCAGAAGACGATACTTAACCTGTTCGCCCTCAAGCAGAAGCCTAAGGAACCGCTCAAGGAGTACATCCAGAGGTTCAACCAGGTGGCGCAGGACGTGCCTAGTGCAACATCAAAGATACTCGTCAGTGCCTGTACCCAAGGGCTCACTGAGGGGGATTTCTTCCCATCCTTGGTAAGGAAGCCCCCGCCAGTTTCGATGATTTGCTGGGACGCTCCGTCAAGCATGTCAATGTAGAAGAAGTACAATACACTCGTCGTAAAGATCCTGTCGGATCCCCCTCCGGCGGTTCCCCGATCAGACAGGAGGGAACCCCCGGCCCCAGCACGGGGAAAGGAACTTCACCATGGGAAGAACCAGTGGGTTAGTAGGCGCCGGATGGTGGAGACGGTAGACACCGAGCAGCCAGGGCCATCACCAAGGTACTGTGGTTATCATGGCAGCTCGACAGATTCCACTGAAGAGTGTCACGCCTTGAAGAAGAAGTTCGGCGAGGAGGCAGACACCATACCTTGAAGAAAGTGGAATAAGTCAGGATACCGCAGAAGGTCTCCAAGGTGAAGTTTCTCTCCTCGGCGATAGCATGCCGAGGAAAACGAGGCCCGGCCTCGATCTCGATCATGATTGCGAGGGAGGAGTCGGGGGCCTGCACCCCGAAGATCTCTCTCCTTAGAAAGAGACCCCCAAAAGGGTAAGGCCCCCATGCGTGGTCCGCCCTCAGGTCATGTGGGAGTCATCTCCGGAGGGCCTACTGGAGGGGACTCCAACCGGGCCAGGAACTCTTATACCCGGCGATTGGAAAACTACTCCATCGGAATTAGCCGGAGTCAGGAGTCGGGCCCTACAATATCTTTTGGGTCATCCGACCTTGAAGAAGTAGAAGCTCCACATGAAGACGCCATAGTAATCGTCGCCCGTATTGCTAACTATGAGGTTAAGTGCATCTTTGTGGACACAGGGAGTTTCGTGAACATCATGTACAAGGAGGCTTGGGATCAGATGCAGATAGAAGGAGGAACTGCTCCCGGTCTCGACTCCGCTATTTGGTTTCACGGGGAATCGAGTACAGCCGGCAGGGAAAATCACCTTGTCACTCTCATTGGGCAGTGACAGGCTCGAAAGAACCCGGAGGACTCCTTTCTTGATCGTGGACGCGCCCTCCTCCTACAATGCCATCCTAGGCCGCCCGACGCTCAGCACTTTCTAGGCGGTGGTCTCTATTTACCACCAGAAGATAAAGCTCCCGGTTAGCGACCGGGTGGTTGAAGTCCGAGGAGACCAGCTGGTGTCTCGGCGGTGCTACAGCGGAGAGGTCAGAACAGAGTCTCGGAAGAATCCGAGGGGCCTGGAAGACTAGCTGGAGGAGAAGGGAAAAAACTCAGGAGGTCCCGGCCCAACTGCAGTCTTGGACCCTTCTGGTCTTGGTAAGATTCACGTTTTATTTAGTGTCTGTTTGTGTATCTCTGTGACCTCGTAGAAAAATCGAGTAATAAAGAGAGTTGCTTTCCCCCAAGATAACAACGCACTACCGAGGAGTTGAAAACCCTAATACCTCGCGGTGCAGCCGATGCCCGGAGTACTTAAGCTTGGTCTGGGACATACGTGCCCGACCAAGTATCCAAAACCCTAATACCTCGCGGTGCAGTCGATGCCCGGGGTACTTAGGCTTGGTCTGGGACATACGTGCCCGACCAAGTATCTAAAACCCGAATACCTCGCGGTGCAGCCGATGCCCGAGGTCCTTAGGCTTGGTCTAGGCCATATACGCCCGACCAAGTATCTATAACCCGAATACCTCGCGGTGCAGCCGATGCCCGGGGTACTTAGGCTTGGTCTGGGACATATGGGCCCGACCAAGTATCCAAAACCCTAATACCTCGTGGTGCAGCCGATGCCTGGGGTACTTAGGCTTGGTCTGGGACATATGGGCCCGACCAAGTATCCAAAACCCTAATACCTCGTGGTGCAGCCGATGCCCGGGGTACTTAGGCCTGGTCTGGGACATTCGCACCCGACCAAGTATCTAAAACTCTAATACCTCGCGGTGCAGCCGATGCCCGAGATACTTAGGCTTGGTCTAGGAAATACGCGCCCGACCAAGTATCCAAAACCCTAATACCTCGCGGTGCAGCCGATGCCCGGGGTACTTAGGCTTGGTCTAGGACATACGCGCCCGACCAAGTATCCAAAACCCTCATACACTACTAGAAAAAATGCATTCAACAACAGTGAATCACTGTTGTCGTATGTCAAATACCACTGTTGTTAAAGGCCATGTTGTTAAAGGGGGGGTCTACGACAACAGTGAATCACTGTTGTCGTTTGGTCTACGACAACAGTTTGACAACAGTTTTCCACTGTTGTCGTATATCACATTCGACAACATTTTGACAACAGTTTTTCACTGTTGTCTTTTATTATATTCGACAACAGTTTTATAACCGTTGTCGTATATCAATAACAACAGTTTATTACTGTTGTCGTTTAGGGTTTTCACAACAGTTCCACAACAGTTTCATACCAATTTGACAACAAAGATATTTCCATTATATTTTCAATTAAAAGGCAATAATTTAACCTCGAAACAAAAACTATATATATCAAACATCATCAACATATTTACAATAAAGATCCACCACAACCTTTCTACAGACGAAACCACAAAAGTATCTTCTGTCCAAAAACCTTTCTACAGACGAAACCACTAAAGTATCTTCTGACCCAAATTACAAGAGTTCAAATTATATATAATTCTGACCCAACTAAACTTACAATGAAGTTCAAATCACAAAAATTATAGCTTGGAAGGTCAGATTAATGGTCTTCGAACATGATCACGAACAAGTCCCTACAGCTGAAAAAAAGAGAACAAACACTCTAATTAGTTATTCTATTAAATGCATATGTCCAATAAAAAATGATCCATGAAGATATGTATCAACAAACAACAAAAATAACAAACTAACAAACAAACAAACAAAAAAGATATGCATGTATCAGCACTTGCAATTATAAGGAAACTGCTAGCTTGGCTTATCTAGACATTTACAGCCTTGCAACCACTTTTCAAGGAAAATACTCAGACGACCATATTAAATATCTGACACATGTTCTTGATTGATTGTTTGTGATTCAGAATCACAAACTGTGTCTGTTTAGGCAAATAAAAAAATATATTGAAGAATTGCATCCAATCAGGGATGTTAGGCAGAACTGCTGAAGCTCCAAAATATATTGGAAAAAAAATGTATTGAAGGAATTTCTATTGGATGAATGTGTTTATATTTATGTTAATTTCATACGATCATACAATTAGTCATGCCAAATTCAGTCTGTCCACTACTATTTCGAGTAATATGATATTTGAGTTGAATCATATCTAGTAGTAAATGCATCTTGTTGAAAAGTTTAATTCCTAGTGATGAGTTCAGTGATCTGTAGTGGTGATTAGTTTATCCTGCTTTTCAATTTGGAAGAAACCACCGATTGTCCTAAAAAAAGTCACAATCATAATATCGTCTTATTGATTGCAAAATACTTATTGTTAGGACTACTAAAGCTCTCAATTCTTTACAACCTCAAGACTGGTTTCAGTTACGTAGGACTTCCTCTTATCCATGGTTGAACTAGACTATAAACATGCAAATGCATCAACATTATCGAACAGTGAATAATACTTACTATTTCTTCTGCAAATCGTGCATATCCTTTACGAGATAGGCGATGAGGGTAAATGTTCTTCTTTCGTTTCTCCTTCTGGACAACACTTAGATTCTAGTCAAGTGAAACATTCGATATAGTCAAATTTACTAAATCATTAATTACCTTATTGTCTACTTATTTCTGAAAGAACAAAAAAATAAACTTACAATGAAGTCGACGGATATGCGCGTAAGGACAAAAGCCATCCAATCTTCTTTTGAAATTTCCTTAATTATTTTGCTCGTGTTCTTTCCACCCTCCTTTCTTCCTTCTCAAGACAGGAAAGGAGACGTCTGTATCATCTCAAGGAACACTGATTATATTAATTAGAAGATAATAAGCAAGTGAAGTGCCAGAGTACTTGAACTTCTCAAGTAGCATACTAATCAGTTCAACATTCAGATTTGATGGTCAGTAGTAGGGAAAAAAAATACAGAATTTTCAGAGACTAGCACCTCAACAAAATTCTATCCCCTTCCAGTGTATGATCATAAATAATTGAGTTACATGAGTTCATTTGAACATGTAAAGGATCACGGCCTCTGAAGCAAAATATGTTAACCACTATATGTACCATATGTCTCGTGAAAAAATCTCTTTTGACTAAAAGAGCATGCATGTGGTAACAAAATCATATGGACATGGTGAATAGTGTTTGCTGAAACAAATAGTTCAAGCACGCATTACTGACCCTTTCTATTTTGTGATATTTCATGAAGCAAAATGCATTCAGAAGTACCTGGACAACAATATCTTTTTACCAATATCTTCGATTATTCAGTGGACTTACTTGCATGTGTCAAAAGAGTATATTGAACTTTATGAAGACCAAAATTATCATCAAGAGAAGAAACAAAGAAAGTGTTTAACATCTCTGAAATTAAAGACGTACAAAGAAAACTTCTTTATCAACTTTCTAAAATCATATCAGATAAATAAGATCATTAAACAAGTCAACATTAACATAAGGAGCCATATCTACATCATTGAATTAAGAAAAAGTCTTAGAAAATGCAACAAGTGCTACCTTAAATGCTAATGGTAAGATAATTAATAATGCAGTAAAAGCATATGAAAATATGTAAGCAGCATTGCAGTTTATCTAAATACAAAACAAATTTAACATAACACTTGTACTTTGAACTTTGCCCTATTGACTTTGACATAATTGAAAATTTCATTTATATATCAGTCTAAGAATGCACTCATCATACAATTGAAGAACACATTACCCCAAATTAACTTACCAAAAACACTTCTTATACACTCAATACCTAGGCATATATTCACACATCTTTTCTTATAATAAAATGATCGCTCTATAACAATGAAATTCAAAAGGCAGTTAAGAAACTGTCATAGGTAAAAATGAAAAGAAGTGGAACACGCTTCCTAGGTTCCACTTCTGAGGGAAATTATTTGAGGTTGACATATGGATTGCATCTTACTATTGAAGTACATCCAAAGCCTATATTAGTATAGTAACATTTAGATCCTTAAATATTTTCATTACATTAAATATAATTTCTTACAGAGTAATAAATAAAGTTACAAAATATATCTACAAACAAATTGTTAGTTTTTGTCTGAATAGCAAAGTCTTACACAACAAACCAAAGAGCATAAGATGCTATAAATCTACTTGTAAACTACTAATAGGGTTGGCAGAAAATTATGCTCTACTGGACAATGTTCTTAGTTTCAAACTCATCAACAGTTAGTGAATGAATGAAGTTATCAAGGAATTAGTTGGGTCCTACATAAAAGAAATGATCAAAGCTCAACTAAACCTAGCTAATGCAATTTGGGAATCTAATAGAGCTCACGTACAAGTTTGGGAATCCAAAGGGAAACATCCAAGAATGAAGATCACAACCAAGCCTTACCTGAAAACCCACACACCAAGCTTTCCTCTGCCCCTTTCTGTTTCAATCAGAAGAAACCCAGCCACATGCAAGAGCCCTAATTTCCAGAAATCCCTAGGAAGAGGACTAGGTTAGCTCCAACTCACAGTACCAAAAACAATCAATAGCGATCTCAACTCACTAGGAGGGCCGCTGGAAGTGGCACTCAGCCGGGAAGGAGCAATTCGCCTATCGTAGCTAGCGATGAAGATGCGGTGTTGACGCAGGGTACTGCTTGCCTGGGCATCAGTAGCTAGGGCACGCGATCGAGGAAGAAGAAAAGGTAAGTGAGGAGGCGTCGCCTCCTTGCTTGCGCGATGAAGAAGAAGAGAGCGAGAGGAGTCGGGGCTCACCTCGCGAGGGTGAAAGGAAGCGCCGCTCTCGGGGCTTCCTTGGACTCGGGCGATGAAGAAGGGGGAGAGGCGTCGACTCGTGGCTGCGAGGGGTTTGTGTGAGGAGGGGGTTTTTTTGCAGTTGGATATCCACCGTTGATTTTGTTTATTGCTTGAACAGCACAACAATACAACAACAACAGTTTAATATAACTGTTGTCTATTGTCATAATAGACAACAGTTTATCACATCAGTTGTTGTAAATCCCGCCTATAGACAACAGTTATTTTGTAACTGTTGTCGTTGAGTATACATACGACAACATTTTGTTATTACTGTTGTCTTTTTACGTATACAGACCAACAACAACAACGGTTAATACTAAAACTGTTGTTAAATTGACATAAGACAACACTTTATCAAAAAACCGTTGTCGATTATGTGTTGTTGAATGCAAAAATTCTAGTAGTGATACCTCGCGGTGCAGCCGATGCTCGGTGTACTTAGGCTTGGTCTGGGACATACCCGCCTGACCAAGTATCCAAAACCCTAATACCTCACGATGCAGCCAATGCCCGGGGTACTTAGGCTTTGTCTGGGACATATGCGCTCGACCAAGTATCCAAAGCCCTAATACCTCGCGGTGCAGCCGATGCCCATGGTACTTAAGCTTGGTCTGTGACATACACGCTCGACCAAGTATCCAAAGCCTTAATACCTCGCGGTGTAGCCAATGCCCGGGGTACTTAGGCTTGGTCTGAGACATACGTGCCCGACCAAGTATCCAAAATCCTAATACCTCACGGTACAGCTGATGTCCGGGGTACTTAGGCTTGGTCTGGGACATACGCGCCCGACCAAGTATCCAAAACCCTAATACCTCACGGTGCAGCCGATGCTCAGGGTACTTAGGCTTGGTCTGGGACATACGCGCCTGACCAAGTATCCAAAACCCTAATGCCTCGCGGAGCAGCCGATGCCCGAGGTACTTAGGCTTAGTCTGGGACATACGCGCCCGACCAAGTATCCGAAACCCTAATACCTCTCCGTGCCGCCGATGCCCGGGGTACTTAGGCTTGATCCGAGCTATTCTAAACCCCCCACCAAGGACGCAGACCAGGGTGCCTCATAATCTCCCGAGCACCCAGGATAAGTGGGGGCTACGAAGAAATGATAAAGTAGCATGCCCAACCCGAGGAGCCTTAGAAAAACATTGAAAAGAATCATCCAGGCATACACATACACGGGGTAACAAAAATATTGCTTTATTTGGATGAAAAGTACAGGGAGAATAAACATCTCAGAGAATTATCAAGATACAATTTGCTAAGAGAAAGCATTCTTCTGCTTGGGCCTTTCTCCTCTACAGCTCCATTCTTGTAGGGTCGCTAGGCTCGAAACTACCTTCTAAGTACGCCAGACGCAGAAACCCGTCGACAGATCCTTGACTCTTCTCCACCTTCTGGGTACTCCATCCGAGTAGTCGGTAACGGAGAGGGATGCTTGAGGTAACACATGGGTAGCTCGACCCCATTCGAAGGCCCCCCTTTTTTTCTCCCGCAGAGATGCAGCCGAGTACAACATTCGAAAGGTAGAAAAAAAAGGAGGGGAAATAGTAATTGCAATTTCTCTCCGGAGCGTGTAAAGACCCAAAGAAGAATTGCCTTAACAGGAGAGGGGGAACAGCAACCGTAATTTCTCAACGAAAAGAAGAAAGAGAAAGAGAAAAGTCAGCGGCTGTAGCCCCTCCACTCTTGGTGACGATGCATACCATAAATACCTTCCTCTACACGAAACTCGGGAAAAACGAGGATTCAAAAAAAGATGGTGTTGAGGCAATCTGTGGTCCTGGAGTGACCAAGTGTTTTGATGTTTGGGCAAAGGGTTTAAGTTAAGTTTACCCTTGTGTTCTTATATGTGTATGTTGAGTGTGCAGGATATACAGGTTACACATGTGGACTTGACTGGACGACCTCAGTACGGTGAAGGGTGGCATGGAGGCAAGCTGGAGGCTTGCGTGCGCATCCGAGGGACCTTGGAGAGCAGGGACGATGAGCTGATGGGCGCGGACTTCGAGGCATGCATGAAAGATGGCATGGAGGCAAGCTGGAGGCTTGCGTGCATCCGAGGGACGGGAGCTGAAAATGAAGAGGGCGCGAAGGCAACAGTCAAGGCTGCGGAGGAGGAGTCAGTCGAGTCGTGAGGGTACGAGTGCTGTGTTATTGTACTCGGGAAGTCCTAGGGGTCGAGTGCGGAGTGAAATGTACTCGGGGAGTGTAAACCTAGGACTAGTAAGGGACCAGTCGACTGCCCTGGGAGCAGTCGACTGGTAGCGGCTGGTGAGCTGGCAGAATTCGAACGTTGGAGTGTTAACGGTCGAATTCTGAGTGGGGGCAGTCGACTACCCTCGGAGCAGTCGACTGCCAGCGAGGGTTTTCAGCCAAAGTTCTATTTAAAGAGAACTCAGTTTGGGCTGAGATCCTGGACGAAACTCGCTTGGGTAAAGTAAGTTAGTAGTCTTTTGTGATCAGGAAGCGTCCGAAGTGTTGTGGTGAGGTTTCTCCACCCACAAGGAGCGACAGATCTAGCCGAAGGTTATCCGGGAGTTGATCCACCGACGGATTCTTGGATTAGTCACCCGTCTGGGGTAGATACCAAGTAAATTTCTGTTGTTAGCATTGTTCATATTTACTTTGCATATTATTGTTTCCGCTGCGCTAACGACTTTGTAGAGAAACGAACGACAAAGTGCTATTCACCCCCCTCTAGCACACCGAAAATGATCCATCAGTTGGTATCAGAGCTAGGACTGCTCGTGATTGGACTAACCGCCAAGAAGAGCAAAAGCTAGAGGGAATAATATGGAAGACAAATTCGGGGACGACATTTACACTCCACCGGCCTACGACCATGAAGATTTCAGGTATTGGAAGTCACAGATGGAGACGTGGTTCGGAATGGAGTGGAGCCTTAGAATTGCACTTGAAGAGCCTTTTGAGATTCCAAAGGATAAGCACGGGAAGAGGCTTAGGCCAAGGTATTGGAATCAAGAGTAACAAGAACAAGCAAGGGCAAATGAAAAGGTAATGGGTATATTGATTGATAGTGTGCCTAACAAAATTTTGAGTTGTGTAGGGGCATACCAAAATGCATGTGAATTGTGGAGTAAATTAAAAGAATATCATGAAAGCCCTATACAAACTCAAGGAGGAGAGGAGTTCGAAGAAACAAGTGCAAGAATCCAAGAAGATCAAAAAGGAGAAGAAGTATCAACATCTTCAATTGAGGTAGAGGAATTGAGTGAGAGATCGTCAACCTCATCAAGGGAAGAGGAAGTATCAACCTCAAGTATTGAGGGGGAGGAAAGACCCTCAATCATACAAGAATAAGAAGAAGCCTCTATCTCTGCCAAAGCAAGGAAAAAGGAACACATCATATGCTTTGGTTGCAACGAAAAGGGGCACTACAAGGACAAGTGCCCGAAAGGTAAAAAGGGGGTAAAATCTACACTCATTTCAAGTTCTTTTAAATCTAACATGAGTTGTAGGAATGGAGGAGCCCAAGAAAAGAAAAAGAAAATTCGATGTTTCACATGTGGAGAGCTGGGGCACTTTCACACAAAGTGTCCAAGGAAAGGGGAACTAAAGAAGATGGAGAATTTGAGAAGATGGGAGAAGGAGGAGAGAAAGAAAAGAAGCTTCCATCAAAGGGGAACTACAAGGGTAAGGGAGGTAATTCCTAATCCTAGATTAAAATGTAATGCAATTTCAAGTTCCTCAATGCATGATAAAAATAGAATTAATCATTCATCCATGCATGCTAACATTCATGAAAAATGCTTAATGGTGCATAATTTTGGTTTCAAATACAATGATAGAACTAGGGTTAATAAGGTAGATCAAAACCTTAGGAAGAGCATGCATAATGATAGACCCAAGACCTCTAGATTTAAGGATCATGACACTAATCCCAAGATGGGAAGGAATGTGCCTAGAAAGGAGGTTGGGCCTAGGAATATCCAAGGTGGACATATGGGTTCTAGGGTTAGAACTCTAGAAAGAGAAAATCAAGCCTTGAGGGCAAGACTTGGTACATTAGAAAAGGCCCTAGAAAGATTCACGGTTGGATCTAAGGGCTTAGACATGGTGTTGGGTAGTTTAAAACCCAACTACGATAGATCGGGTTTGGGATACCGGTCTAAGACCTCCAAGGAAAATGAAAAGAAATATGTTGGGGAAGCATATAATCATGGCAAGGAGGGTAAGTCCAAGAATGGCAAGAGGGTGCCATCAAAAGGTAGAAAGGGTGATTTGACCAAGGACAAGGTGTCCAAGGTTAAGAAGGCCCATTTTGTAGGCCAAGAATCACCGGTGGCACACCGGTGTGGTCTAGTGTGGATTGAGTCATCTAGGGAGGTGGCTAAGGCTCAGAGCTCAAGGGGGAGCTCTAGGAGCCTTTGGAGTCCATGGTAAACGAATCTCAAAAGTTTCTCTCTTAGAAATTAGGTGAATTGTGCCAAAAAAGGTTGGAAGACTTGGGTAAGTCTTAATCATAGGTTTTGGCACATTAAAAAGAGAATTAAGGAGAAAAAGATGAAAATGAGGTTATAATTGACAAAATTAGGGTTTAATGGGAAAATATCATGATAGAAATGAATTGTGATCAAGCATTGGAAGATACATTAAGAAGAAGTCGAAATTAGAACTTTTGGGTTGAGTTTAAGTGATACATTTTAGAGGAAGTTGAGTTTCGTGCCAATCTTGGGATCTAGAGTACATTTGTTTGGAAACGTATTTTTCCAAGTAGACATTGGCCCCATAAATCTCCCTACTAAATTTCATAATTTTTAGAGATTTGTGGAATTAACTAGGCATTACTAAAATTGGGGCTGAAAACCTAAAATTCAGGTATCAGTCGACTGCCCTGGGGGCAGTCGACTGGCCCGAAGTGGATTCAGCCCTGAGACCATTCTGTAAGGTTTACCAGTCGACTGCCCCAGGGGCAATCGACTGGTCAGTAGGCATAAGGATAAAAGCTATATTGGATGTTGAGAATTCAAATGTGGATTATAGGACATGGCCTTGGGTTATAAGTCTTGATTAGAATTTCATATTCCTTGACTAGAGTGTTATCCCATGATTTACTAAGGTTTTATTGAAAATCAAGGAAGATTGATAAGAGATAAGAAGGAAATTTCTTTGTATATTTGAGGATATTGAAAAGAAAGAGTTAAGGGCAATTCCTTGTATAAATTGATGATGGTTAGAATTGACAAACACAAGAAATCATGAATTAAGATCAAAATTGATACAAAGTGTTCATCCTTGGGAAAATTAGAGAATTAAACCAAAGTCAAGCACATTTGATAATCTTAATCAAAACATATTCTTCTATGATAGGGCATATCCTAGCAAATGTGCTTGCAAACTCTTAGATTGTCTAGGGTTTTGTTGAGTTCTTTTTGGCATTAGGGATAAGGTTACTTGGGGGCAATTCTTTAATGGTGGCAAAGGGAGAAAAACTTGGTTGTTAGGTTGGATAGAACCTAACTTGGTGTTAGGGTGTTAAGTTGGGTAGAACTTTACCTTGGAAAATGGAAATTGGGAGAAGGCATAGGTTAAGGGGGAGGTTGTCTCCTTGTTTGCCTTAATTTTCATGAAATTTTTGGGTTTTGTGTCCAACTTGGGAATTGTGATAGATACATGGTGAAATGTATTTTTCCCAAGTAGGTATGGGTACCACAAAGTTCTCCACGAAATTTGGTAATTTTTGGATAATTGTGGAATTTCTGGCGTATTTCTGAATTTGTCCAGAAAAGTCTGATATTCATAGTATCAGTCGACTGCCCTGGGGGCAGTCGACTGCCCAGGGCTGATTTGTGTATCAGCAGCTGGTTTTGAGTCCAAATGATAGGAAACAAGTGTATGGGGGTTTACTACACTGTGTTTAGGATCGTTGTGATTAAAAGAACCAATAATTGGGATATTATTGGGGTCTTTTGATGTATGGCAAAGGGGGAGAAGTTTGAGTTTAAGTTGGGAAACCAAACTTACCTTTGCTAGAAACCCTAGGTTTAGGGGGAGCTAAGATTAAGAGGGAGCATGGTTGCTCCATTCTTGGCGTAAGGGGAACCTTGGAGAGGTTCTTAAAAAACCTTTGTAAGTCCAATGTAGAGGGAGCTTGGGAGAAGCTTAAAAAGCCCAGTTTGGTGTGAAAATTCCTAACTTGGAGAGTTAGGTGTGAAAAGTCCTAGCTTGGAGGGCTAGGTGTGAAAATTCCTAACTTGGAGAGTTAGGTGTGAAAAGTCTTAGCTTGGAGGGCTAGGTGTGAAAATTCCTAACTTGGAGGGTTAGGTGTGGGATGCCTTGAGATAGAATCCAGTGTTGCATTGCATATGCATTTATTTAGCATTATTTTTTCTATTGACTACTATCTTGTTTCCCTAACTTAAACGTATTGCCAAACATCACAAAGGGGAGATTGTTGAGGCAATCTATGGTCCGGAGTGACCAAGTGTTTTGATGTTTGGGCAAAGGGTTTAAATTAGGTTTACCCTTGTTATCTCATATGTGTATGTGGAGTGTGCAGGTTGTACAGGTTACACATGTGGACTTGACTGGACGGCCTCAGTACGGTGAAGGGTGGCATGAAGGCGAGCTGGAGGCTTGTGTGCGCATCCGAAGGACCTTGGAGAGCAGGGACGATGAGCTGATGGGCACGGACTTCGAGGCATGCGTGAAGGATGACATGGAGGCAAGCTGGAGGCTTTCGTGCATCCGAGGGAGGGGAGCCGAAGATGAAGAGGGAGCAAAGGCAACAGTCGAGGCTGCGGAGGAGAAGTCAGTCGAGTCGTGAGGGTACGAGTGTTGTGTTATTGTACTCGGGAAGTCCTAGGGGTCGAGTGCGGAGTGAAATGTACTCGGGAAGTGTAAACCTAGGACTAGTAAGGGACCAATCGACTGCCCTGGGAGCAGTCGACTGGTAGCGGCTGGTGAGCTGGCAGAATTCGAACGTTGGAGTGTTAACGGTCGAATTCTGAGTGGGGGCAGTCGACTGCCCTGGGAGCAGTCGACTGCCAGCGAGGGTTTTCAGCTCGAGTTCTATTTAAAGAGAACTCGGTTTGGGTTGAGATCCTGGACGAAACTCGCTTGGGTAAAATGAGTTAGTAGTCTTTTGTGATCAGGAAGCGTCCGAAGTGTTGTGGTGAGGTTTCTCCACCCACAAGGAGCGACAGATCTAGTCGGAGGTTATCCGGGAGTTGATCCACCGACGGATTCTTGGATTATTCACCCGTCCGGGGTGGATACCAAGTAAATTTCTGTTGTTAGCATTGTTCATATTTACTTTGCATATTATTGTTTCCGCTGTGCTAATGAGCGTCTCGCGAAAACAGTAAATAAGTATCCCCTAGATTTACTTAATCATAATTAGAAGCAAATGAAAAGAAATTACCTAAGGTTGTCAATTCTCAAAAGTCTAAGCACTATGAACTAGTATCTTGTCCTTAAATCAACAACTTAGCCTTTTCATCTATCATGAGTCATTGAGATGAATCTAACTCATAGCCTCTCAAGGAAAATTTTGGTGGCTCTCTCCTTAAATTCTAACTTGACGATGGAAGTGGAGCTCACTCAAACACATATGATTCTTGCACTACCATAGGCTTGCTTAGTATCTACTCTCCACCATTAGTCATGATTAGGATCAACATCTATAAAAACAAAGAAAAATATAGACAATGGTAAGGAGTGAAATAAAAGCTAAGGAAATGGAAAAATTGGTAAAGTGGAAGACTTGAGTGCTTGAGGATGTTTCCAATGCTCTTTGCTTCTCTTATCAGTCCCCTATTGAATTCCAAAGTTTGATGGAGTTAAACTTAACTAGTTTCCTTGCTTTTCATGAAAAACTCTTCCTTAATCTAATGTGCCAAGTCTCCTTCAATTTCGTGCCATTTGGATCTTTTTTTTTTCTTTTTCTGCTCTTAATCTTCTAATGGAGCCTTTCAGATCTTGCAAAACTCCAATTTCTTCATATCAATTTGCATCTTAAAGTAGTCGAGCACTTAAAGAACTACACTCAAAATTCTGCTCAACAAGTTTAATTTCGGCCTCTTCATTTCTTATTCTGATCAGCAATTGTTTCGAATTTTCTTTGCATCTTCCTGCATCAAATTCTGGCATCCATTGGTTCTTCTTATACCTTGCAAACTTCTGCATTTTTCTGGTGGGCAGTTAGCATCAAATAGAAATGGAGAAGTTGATCCCAGCTGTGTGCCATTCAATTCTGCAGCTTTTTTTTTTCTTCTTTTTCTGTTCTTGACCTGAAAAATCCAATCAACTACATTTCTTTCTCTTTTGATCAGCAGTGTAGGTGCCTAGTAATTTCAGACACATGCCTATACCTACTGCCTTGATTTATAGCTTCAAAAACTCAATTAGGTTGCAAGTTGGTACAAGTTGCCTTCATGGCATTTCCATTGGTTTTCCTCCTTTCATAACTGAATTTCCAGCTTAAGTATCAACTTGCTGCTCTCTAAAACCTCTTGGGCTTCGAGTGGGTTTGTTTTGAGTCATTTTTAGCATCCTTTGCAGCAGCCACATTAGTTCCAACTCAATTCATTTGCACTTCCATTTCTGCACTACACAGATTTTTGTTTTTTTCTTTGTTTTTTCTTTTCAATGGCACAAATTTTTCAATTACTTCAGATGTATACAACTTCAATTGTGTTCAGCTACGCTTCCTTATCAGAATTAACTTCCAATCACACTGCCGTGACCTTCAAATGGACTGATCAGCACAATTGGCACAAAGAAATGGCAACTCCAAGTTCTCATTTCAGATTTCTTCTCCTTTGTTCTTTACTGAAATTTTTTTCTTTAAGCCAGCTGCTTGTTCAGTCACTATATACTTGAATTCTGATCAGAGTCAACTTCAACTCAGCCTTGCCGTGAGCTCCAAGAACAGCAGATGCAGTCCACTCGAAAATTCTGCCCATAAAGTTCAATTTCAGCAACTTCTTTTCAATTATGCTCCACTTCTATCTCTAGCAACCATTTGTTTTTCTTCGATCCGAAATTGAATGTGCACCTTCAACTTCAGATACATTTTACAATCCAAGCTAGCAGATTTTTACTTTCTTTCCTTGGCACAAACTTCTCTTTTCTGATTTTTCTTTCAATTGAGTGTGCCATCTTTCTTTCTTCTCTTTTTGTTTCCTTTCGGCAGCTACACAATTTCCTCTCCTGTTCTCAGTTTCTTCACTTCTTAGATTGCACAACAGCTCTTCCTAAATTTTCCAGAACTTGTAGTTTCCCTTGAATTCAGTTTGTTTAATTCAGTAGCTCCAAATCCAACACTAGGCAGATTTTCTTCTCCTTAGTTTCAGCTGAATCCTTGGCACAAACTTTGCTTGGATCTCCAAATTGTAATCAAGAATCTAGATGCCCACCTTAGTTCCATCCTCAACCATTCTTCTAGCTCATTATTGCCACCAAACATCACTCACTTGGCACATGAAAATGCAGAAAAAAAAAATTTTCGTTGACACGAATTGCTTCTTTTGATACAAATTGCTTCCCAATCACTAATCACTCCCCCACACTTAAAACTTTGTCCGTCTCGGGCAAAATAGCATTAGAAACATTCCAAACAAACAAGTCCATAGAAAGATTGGGGTTAAGATTAGGAATAAGGAAAAACAAATAGAATAAACATGATGTTTGCCAAAATTGATGTGGAAAGGTAAACAAAATGATTAGTCCCTATAGATGTGATCCAACCATTAAAGTATGATTTGAAAGAACCTAAGCAAGTTCTAGAATACAATAACATATGTGTATCACAAAATAAGGCTAATCTCACTAGGTAAAAATAATCCATCTCAAATCCTCAATTAAGAATCTAAAGCAAAATCGTACTCAAGCATCCAAGATTTCATCCATGAACTCAAACCCTAAGTTTTGACAACCAAATTTAATTTATTTTCCAAAAGACTCTAAAATGCTATGGGATAACCTAAGGGATACATTTATTTCTAGTCATGCAATAAAAAGTGCTAAAACTATATTTACAATGACATGGTATTTACAATAATTTTATTCATGTCATTCTACTCACGTGTTTATTAGCGAGAACTCATTTTAAGAGTGAAAACATGCAATAAAGGAAAAGGCAACAAAAATCAAACTCCCTTTTATTTCTGGCGGTCGGAGTCTGTCAAGAAAAAGCCTCCACCATGGTAGTGGAGGAGTCTGGGTGTGCGAAAGAGCTTGTTCCCTTTGTTCAACTTCACTGTGCATCGCTCCCCCACACTTGGACTTAACTGCAACCTGTTCAGGTGGACGAAGATTAATTAAATACAAGACCCATGTAAGAGGTAGAGTGTTTTGAATTAAAGTAAAATCTACTCCCTCTTTATTCTTTTTGGGACACATTTCAGGAGGTTTCAGTCTGTTCAAATGAAGCTCCCACTCCAGCAGTCTTCTGGACCCTGCAAAACAATGTAATACCCCCCTCAAGCGTGCAGGGTACGAAGGAAATAAAATAATATCAGTCTTTGCATAAAATTTATCCACAAATGCATCACATCCAATAAAATCAAGTTTAGGTATCTCAAAGAATTTTTTACAAGGAATATTTACCCAAGATGCATCAAGACACTTATCATAATCAATGAAATCTATTTTGGATGCTCCCATGAAATTTTTCCAATTATTTCCCACACATGACAAATCAAGATATGTATCGCAGTCTATAAAATCAACTTTTGGTATTTCTCTCGATGTTTCCAAAATAAAAGAAATACTTACCTGATCGCGCTGAAAAATA
Organism: Boesenbergia rotunda; assembly: GCA_024364735.1. Lineage (NCBI taxonomy): Eukaryota > Viridiplantae > Streptophyta > Magnoliopsida > Zingiberales > Zingiberaceae > Boesenbergia > Boesenbergia rotunda. The sequence continues at coordinate 167,870 of JAGFNQ010003196.1, read as the reverse complement.
CCTGGAGGTCCCATAATGATAGATGTGTCCATAGCTCCCTCCTGGTCAAGTATAGAGTCCGTATCAGGTTTAAGTTCTAGTAAGCGCTCAACTGGTATAAGTGATCCTTGGGGCTCTGTGCAATCCCCTACACTTTGGATCTCAACAGAAATAGGTGATCCTTGGGGCTCTGTGCAATCCCCTACACCTAGAATAATCTCTCCAGCTGTAAAAGCATCTGAAATGTCTTCTGAAAATTCCTCAGTCTCAGCAGTAAATACTCTCTCAGCCTCCTCTGAATGAATAGCTTCTCTAGAAAAATCCTCTAGAAATCCCTCAGCCTCTATCTCTGTCTGTTCCAGCTTCTCAATAATATCCATGCTCCTGATGGAGTGATCCTCTCTCGGTTGCTTCATAGCATCGAAGAGGCTAAACTGAATAATCGTATCTCCAATCTCCATGGAAAGTGTACCCGCATATACATCAATCTTTGTTCTGGCCGTCTTCAGAAACGGTCTGTCTAGAATCAGTGGAGAACGGTGCGCCAGATAATCTCCCTCCATATCCAAAATATAAAAATCTGCAGGAAATATTAGCTCCTTTACTTTCACCAGAATATCTTCAATCATACCTGCTGGGCGGGTTTGGCTCCTGTCTGCTAGCTGTATCACCACGCCAGTGGGCTGTAAAGGGCCTATGCCGAGCATCTGAAAGACTGACCTGGGCATCACATTTATTGAAGCTCCTAAATCCAACATGGCATCATGAAATGTAGTGCTTCCTATCTCACAAGAAACAGTAAACATCCCAGGGTCTTCACATTTCTGAGGTAGGGCATGGATGAGCGATGAAACATTTTTCCCAATGCTGACCAATTCATTTTCCTTAAGCTTCCTCTTGTTAACACAAAGATCCTTCAAAAACTTAGCATACTTTGGAATTCTTTTGATCATGGTCAACAAAGGTATATTGATCTCCACTTTGCTGAAAAGCTCTACTAGTTCATTAAATTCCTTAGCCTTCTCCTTCTCCCCTTGTCTTTTGGCATGTGTTCTCTGCTGTGGAAAGGGTAAAGGTACCCTAAAATCATCTTCTTTGGCCGGAAGTGGAGAGGCTGAATTCTGCCCTGCTGTCCCATGCGAAGTAGTGGCTGTCGAATCGGTCTCGGCATTTTTTTCTTCTCCATTTGCCACCAAATTTGGAGGGTTTCTTGAGGAATGAGTTGGGACCGGGCTAGGGGTGGAATCAGCTGAATTTGGACTCATTTTATTGCTGTTTTGGGCCGGAATTGAAGTTGCTGTCCAGTCTCCTGAAAATTCTGCTCTTGGACTCTTCGGAGATGTTGTGACCTTCCCATTCCTCAAATAAATACACTCACGTTTCCATTAGGATTAGGAACAGTTTGGGAAGGCAATTGACTTGATCCGTGAGCTTGATTTTGATTAATTCCACTAGCCAATTGCCCCAATTGCCTCTCAATGTTTTGCAAAGTTGTTTCCGTCCTTTGTTGGTTTTGTTGTTGAAACAAGTTGATTTGTTGTTGTTGTAGCATGTGTTGCATTAGCTCCTCCATATTTTGTTGTTGTTGCGAATTTAAACCACTAGAACTCCCATAGCTTGCATATGACTTTTGTGGGGCTGAAAAGGTGGAGGAGGGCTGCTGAAAATTTTGATAACTTTGCTGGAAATTCTGCATTTGAGGCTGATTTTGCTGATTGTGACTCTGAAAACTTTGGAAACCTTGCTGTGAATTCTGGAATTGACTCTGGAATGGCTGAAAACTTTGCTGGAAATTCTGAGAAGGTTGCTGAAATTGCTGATATGGTTGTTGTGATTTCTGGAAATTGGGATTTTGTGACTGAAAACCATGGTATTGCTGCTGTGAACTCTGAAATGAGGGTTGATTTTGCTGACTTTGATGATTGGAAGGCGGTTGTTGGTAAAAAGAGTTACCATACTTCAAATTTGGGTGGTCCCTCCAACCCGGATTGTAGGTAGATGAGTAGGGGTCATTTCTTTGTTGGAATTGAGTTCTAGCCAAGGCCGCAACCGATTCATCTTGTTGGAGATTTGGACAAAAGTCCGAATTATGTTCTTGGCTTGAACAAATGCTACATACTCTTGTAACTTGATTTGGAAATGAAGTTGTTGGAAAATTTGAGGCTTTGTTCACATTGTTCAATGCCATTTGCTTCACTAAAGATGCCAACTCCGACAATTGGCTCTCCAACAATGAGCTCTTACTTTCGTTGTTTTCATTAGACATCACTTGAGCTTCATTAACCCCTCTTGTAGTGAGTGCTCTACTCCCGAATTGTTGAGAATTCTCCGCCATGTTAGAAATGAGTACTCTAGCTTGCTCCGGAGTTTTGTTTACTAAGGCTCCCCCTGCCGCCGCATCAATCATGCTCCTATCCATAGGTAATAAACCTTCATAAAAATATTGCACAAGAAGTTGCTCACTAATTTGGTGTTGAGCACAGCTAGAGCATAACTTCTTGAACCTCTCCCAATAATCATAAAGGGACTCTCCAACCACTTGTTGAATGCCACAAATACTTTTTCTGATAATGGCGGTCCTTGATGCTGGAAAAAACTTCTCTAAAAATGCTCTCTTCATTTCAATCCAACTAGCAACATGTCCAGTGGGCAAATAATACAACCAATCCTTAGCAGCCCCAGTCAAGGAAAAAGGAAATGCTCTTAACTTAATGTCTTCTTCAGAAACGCCCTGAGGCTTCATAGTAGAGCACACCACATGGAATTCGTGCAAGTGTCTGTTTGGATCCTCCCCAGATAAACCCTGAAACTTTGGCAGCAAATTGATGAGTCCAGATCTGAGCTCAAAATTCCCCCTAGCTCTGGATAAACTATGCTGGAGTACTGAAATGCAGCGTCAGGTGCTGCAAGCTCCTTCATGGTTCTCTGGTGGTCTGCCATGTCAATGCCTGAGTGAGTGGAGATAGTCTGAATGGGAGGAATATCTGTAGTCTCTGAAAGAATGGCCTGGCTCCTCCTGGCTCTGAAAGTCCTCTCAATCTCAGGGTCGAAATCTTTTAATTCAACACCTAAAGACCTGGTCATAAAATCAAACAACTCGCAGTAAAAGTGGATAAAAAGATAAAACAAATAAAATCAAATCAAAAGATATGGCAATAAGCACAAAAGTAAGTCAAGAATGATATGAAATAAGTGCACAAGCAAAAATCATACAAGTCAACTAGTTGCTTCCCCGGCAACGGCGCCAAAAATTTGACGTGCCCAAACTATGTGTCACGAATGTGGGCCTCAAATTTAGATATTTATAAATGAATGCTGGAAACCCTTTTACAATCAAAAGTATAAAAATGTAATATAGGGGCCACAGGTCGTATTTTTCTCGGGGACTAGTCAATATAATTTGATTCGCGCTTGGTTTATGTCGTTTATGTTTTGGGGTTTCAAGGAAACAAATTTGGTTTTGGGATACAATCAAAATTGAAATTGTAATGAAAATAGAAGAATCTTAAAGTAATGCACTAAACAAGAAGTTGATTCTAAAGGGAAAACTCAACTAATGGAACCCTAATTAAGCACTTACAAAATTTTTGAAAACTAATTTCTAAATTCAATGAAACAAAAGATGATGCTGAGAAATGAGGTAAAAACAGTGATGGGAGTTTTCGAAAATAACTAAGTTTAACACAATTGATAGCATGCAAAAGTAGAACTCAACCAAGCAATTGCAACTAAACTAGCCAAAGTGTTTTTGGATCCCAACAACTGCCAACAAAATTCAGATTTGAGTAAGTACAAGCTTATTGATTCAAACACAATCTTATGTCACAAAATCAAGTGAAGTTTGGATGCAATTGAATCCAAGGGCAGTTGGCACACAAGGGACAATTCCTTGTGCCAAAAAACCAATTCAAACCTTATGAAATAAGTAAAGTTTTAGCTCAACTTTTTCAGCTGAGTAATTCAATTGGAAAACAATGGAATTAAGAAAGAACTAAGCAAGATTAAGGTAAGGAATTGAAACTGAGATCAAAACCAGAGAAACAAAGAAAATTCAGAAATGAAATTGCTTGAAACTAAGGATGCAGAAATTAAAGGCTTACTAAAGAGTTTTCTTTCGCAATAGATCAAAGGCTACACTAGCTAATGCAAAACAAGTTAAAGCAACTAATCTAGGTGCAAGGAAACTTATCTAGCAATTTCTTAACAGAAACTAATGAAAGAAAACTGAAAATTCTGAATAACAACAACTACACTTGGCACGCAGCAACTTGGATTGGCACGCAACAAATTACTAAAAGAACAAGCTGAAATTCAATCTATTAATTCACTAAACAAGTTTCTATATTACTCTACTTGCAGAATTGAAGCTAATTACAGCTAAGAACTTGAATTCGTGAATAACAGTAACTGAAAAGGAAATTCAAAACAGAGCAGATGCGGCAGAATGAAAAAACTACAACTAAACAATGAAATAAACTAGCTAAACTACTCCTCGACCCCTTCATCAGCTCAAGAAATTCTTGGTTGTCAATCAAGAACTGGCTTCGAACCCCTAGGCTCAGCAAATCAGTGGACAATCAATTCTGAAGTTGATTCTGCATCGAATCTGCGCTTGCTGGAATTTTCCATCCGATTCACTCCATCTCAATTGGTGGAGCTGCGATGACGATTTGGGAAGCTTCTGAGATCACTTGAGAACCCCTACAAATGATTCGGAAGCTTTGAAATGGGCTGTGGAAGAGAAGAAGGTGGTCGGACTGAGGACTCCCGAAACCCTCAAGAAATCTCTGTTCCAGCGCAATTGAGCAAATTCTTCAAACAAAGATCACCAAAACTTGATTCTCGATCTGGAATGGAAGATGAGGTGGTCACGCCTTCATGGAAGCAAAAACTTTCAAAAACGATGAAGAGAAGATGAAGAACGGCGAAGAAACAGTGGAAGGAGCTGAAGACGCGACCAAGGGTAGCTCTGTGGAATTTTCCTTAAGTATTAACCAATGGACGGCTCAGATGATTTGCTTCAATCCCAACGGCTGATCTTGGTCTGATTTGAGCCAAACTTTGATGATGATGATCTGGGGTCAGGATCTGCCTCGTGGTAGTCGGATCCTCCAGATTTGCAACGGATGGTCCAGATCAAGCTAATCTTTGAATGGATGATCTAGAGCCCTCCAGCTTGATCCAACGGTTGATTGAGCTCTGATTGTGATGAAACCTTCAGATCTTGATCAGGGTGCTTGATCAACCCTAGCCCTACCTCGGATTGCTTCAGATCATCCCGGATAGCTCAGATCTAGCCGCTTTCCGAATCGAACGGCCCAAATTTAATCGTGATCTTGATAATCTGATCCGGTCACTTCCGACTCGAGTTTGACCCAATATGCCCTAGGTCCTTGAACCTTTGATGCCTACAAAAATAAATCAAGAATTTAGTGGCTAAAATAATCCAAAAATTTACATATTTGCAATTAAGTCCAAAATAAAGGTAAGTTCTAAAACCTAGGGCAATTTCACAATTTTGGCAATAAAAACATAGGTCAAACATGGATTTTAGCAGCTCAAATAATCAATAAAATAGTATTTATCAGCTAACGACTTTGTAGAGAAACGAACGACAAAGTGCTATTCACCCCCCCTCTAGCACACCGAAAACGATCCATCAGATGGCGCATGGGGTACACCGCCACGGGCCAACCAGGGTTTGGTGATCAGTAGGATGAGTCATCTCCTCCATGCCCCCTAGCGGACCACATAAGATCTTTTCTGGACTTCTCAGATAGCTCGGGAGTCCCACATCCTCCAGGATCTTCAGCGAGACCCTGAACCTCATCTCCACCATGCTCCCCGGTGAGGGTAACTATACAAAAGACTCTACCTCGAAGGGGTCCCTCAGCCAAGAACCCTACTGCCTCTTCGGTATTGGGCCGTTGGGACACCGACGAAGATAAAGGGAAGAGAGGTGGCATCACACCACAAAGAAGCAAGCAGACAAAAGGGATGAAGGAAACGGTACACCCCTCTCCCCCTATTTATAGTGATGGTTGTCTTTCTGTGCAGTTAATGTAGGGAGAACGCGAAAATAGCAACAGACGCTGAAGTGTCATTTCGACTAACGTGCCCCTGCCGCACCTAGGAACCCGCGACTCTTTATGAGTCCATTCAATAAGATTGCGGATATTGTGGAGGCGACGATTCGGGAGTCGCCCGCACATTCTAGAAGGAAATGTCGACAGGGACCCCCCTATAGACACGAATGCAGGCGTGGAGCTTTGACCTGTAGAATTGTCAAGGGTCCCACACCCCGAATCAGCCTTGAAGCAAACAAGTACCTTTCTATTCGTTAAATCCATAAAGCGTAGATGTGAGACACATTGGGCAAAAGCACATACACCCAGAATAGTAAAAGTGATCGCATTAACCCAAAATTGCTACAATAAGGCCCGATCTCCTGATGAAGGTGGGGCTCCGTCAGTTCGAGCCCTCGGGAAAAGACCTCTCTCTAATTCGAGGGGCGCTCATAATCGCGGGTCGGCATCAGGAGGTAAGAGCTGATCCTCCTTCAACTTATCGATAGCCCCATGGAAGCCCTTGTTGATGCAGTCTGGCCCTGATTGTTGTTTTGGTGTTGACATCGATTCTAGTTTAGGTTGATCATGTTGATTATGATTAAGTCCTGATCGGGGATCAGGCATGGTATGGAAAATCCTAGTCTGGAGGGCTGGGTGATGGAAAATCCTAACCTGGAGGGTTAGGTGTTGAAAGTCCTAGTCTGGGAGGCTAGGTGTTTGGAAAAGTCCTAGTCTGGGAGGCTAGGTGTTGGAAAAGTCCTAATTTGGAAGGGTTGGGTGAAAAGTCCTAGCTTGGAGGGCTAGGTGAAAAGTCCTAACCTGGAGGGTTAGGTGCAAATTCCCATCATGGAGAATTAGGTGAAAAAGTCCTGGCTTGGAGGGTCAGGTGCCTAGCTTGGAGGGCTAGGTTGGATGATGTTCTAACTCGGAAGGGTTGGGTGAAAAGTCCTAGCTTGGAGGGCTAGGTGAAAAGTCCTAGCTTTGTGGCTAGGTGAAAAGTCCTAACCTGGAGGGTTAGGTGCAAATTCCCAACTTGGAGAGTTAGATGGAAAATCCTTAGCTTGGAGGGCTAAGGTGGATGGAAACTTAGCTTGGAGGGCTGAGTTTGAGTCCCTGGATCGGTCTGGTGATCGATCAGGGATTTTGGCATGCTGCTCCTTCGTGGATCGGTCTTGGTGACCGATCCAGCGATGACTGATCG
>JAGFNQ010003196.1:70467-160597 GCA_024364735.1 Boesenbergia rotunda | reverse complement strand
AAGCTAGGCACGAGCGGTTTGAGGTGTCTAAAGCCCTATTTGCATGCAAGATGCAAGAAGGAACTCCTGTAGGAACTCACGTACTCAAGATGATTGGGTATGTCGAGAACCTTGAATGACTAGGATTTCCACTGGGCCAAGAATTGGCTACGGATCTTATCTTGCAATCGTTGCCAGAAGGGTACAATCAATTTGTCATGAACTATAACATGAATGAAATTGACAAACCTTTGCCTTAGATGCTCAGCATGTTAAGAACTGCTGAACCTAATCTCAAGAAAACCAAAACCAGTAATGTACTGATGGTACAAAAGGGCAAAGGGAAATGGAAGCCTAAAGGCAAGGGTAAGACCCAAGCCAAAGGCAAGGCCAACTCTAATACATCCAAGGCTAAAGATAAGGTGCCTAAGGAAGGGACCTACTTCCATTGTGGTGAGACCAGACTGGAAGAGGAATTGCAAACTCTACCTGGAGGAAGTAAAGAAGAAAAGAAGTGAGACTTTTGCCACAAGTATTTTTGTTATAGAAGTCAATCTATCTATCTCTTCTTCTTGGGTATTAGATTCCGGATGTGCATCTTAAATTTGTACTAATGTGCAAGGCCTTCAAAGAGCTAGATCATTGACAAAGGGCGAAGTGGACCTACGAGTAGGCAATGGAGCAAAAGTTGCTGCTATTGTTGTAGGAACATATTCATTGTCTTTGCCCACTGGGCTTATCTTAGAACTAGAAGTGTGCTTTTATATACCTGCATTAACTAAGAACATAATTTCAGTATATTATTTGGACAAGAAAGGTTTTTTATTTATCATAAAGGACAAATGTTGTTCTATAATGTTAAATGACATGTTCTATTGTAATGCACCACTTATGAGTGGACTCTATGTTCTAGACCTAGAGAACCCAATCTATAACATAAATATCAAACGGTTCAAACCCAACGAGGTGAACCAAACATATCTCTGGCATTATCGCTTAGGACATATAAATGAGAGTCGTATATCCCAACTCCATAAGGATGGATTACTGGACTCATTTGATTCTGAATCATATGAGACATGTGAATCTTGTCTTCTAGGCAAGATGACCAAGACTCCATTTAGTGGACACGGCGAAAGAGTGACAGACTTGTTAGGACTCATACATACTGATGTATGTGGACCTTTCAATGTCGCAGCTAGAGGAGGCTATCAGCATCACCTTCACTGATGATGTCAGTAGATACATGTTGGGACCGGGTGCATGTTGACATGGATACGGGTTCGTAATTTTAAAATTTAATTACGTGCAGCAGAAGGTTTAGCATAAATAATTTCTTAAATTATTTTAACCACGTATCTAGCATGCAACCTTATGTTGTGGAGACATGATCATACATTTAAAATTTTGCAGAAAGTAAACTAATTTACTTAATACCTCGCGTAACTCGTAGAAAGGGACGAGATCCAACCGTAGCGTCCCTTGGAAGCTCCGCCTCTATTCGCGTCCACGCCGAGTTCTCTTCGGGATGACTTCGCAAAGCCACGAGTTTCGTGCCGACAAGAACTACTAGATTCTCCAAAGGCACGACATGAATATCAAGAGAGAGAGATGGAAAACTAACCACCAAATGAAAAACGGAATCAAGATTCCGGGAGAAAGGAAGGAGTCGCGACCCGCTTCTTCTTCTTCTTCGGCACCTTCTTGGTGGAGGTGGCTCACGGCAACCCTAGGGGAGCCCTCTAGGGCCGGCGCCTACTAGAGGAGGGAGAGGGAGAGAAGGAGAGGAAGAGAGGCTAGGCAAGAATCCTTGATCTCTTGAATTTTTGTCCAAGCATTGCCTTTGCACCTTTATATAGTAGCCTCTTTATCGCCAAGTCTCCTTTTAACGGAATAAATTTTTCATAAGAAATTTATCTTATAAATTTTTCTATGAATTATTCCGTTATGCCAAGTTTTTATTATAACTTAATTTATAATAAAAACAGCCATGTCTCCCCTTTTATTATGGAATAAAATTTTACAAGAAATTTATTATATAAATTTTTCTTATCATGGAAAAATCAATTCATAATTGATTTTATAAAATAAAATAAACCAATCCACTGTTCATTTTAATTTCCATAAAAAGAATAAATTTCTATAAATTTCTTTATATAAATTTCTTTATATAAATTTTTTTATCCATAATTTTATAAAATAAATCACGCTCGATTTATTTTATAATTTAAACCAAACAATTTGGTTTCCCTTTTTATTGTGGTCGGCCAAACCAAAGAGGGTGGGGACCCTCTTTGGCCGGCCAAATCCAAGCCGCCACCTTACGAATTAAACTCATTTAATTCGTCCAATAAGCCTTCAAAAGACTTAGCCATTTTAAGCTTCCGATGCGTCTCTGATAAATTCAGATTCAACTTATCTCTCTTGATCGAAAAATCCAATTTTCAACTCATTTTAAATCCCTCGGATTAATCGTAGTGCGTGTGACTAAATAGGCTTTCGATTTATGTTGGCCGTCTATAATCAACCAATTATAGAACGATCATGAGTGGCACCTAGTAGTACATCATGACCCTCAATTAATCGAAAGATCAACGGTTGACCTCAGAAATAATTCTGAAACTCTTCAGCAGCTATAATGAGTCGTTCCTCATTCCCTTCACCATCTTATACTCACTTGGTTCAGGACACGGTCTATGTGTGTCAGTCCCCACTAGACTGACTACGTCACACCTAGCCCAAGTAATGTCTTTCTCGTCCAACGAATTCTAGTTACTCTCATGTTTCTGAGAGATTTATACTCGGAATATGTGATGCTCTGGCTAGAGGCTTCGAGTAACAATCCGACGATAGGCCTTGGGTATACATCTCCTCGCAAGGAGTGGTGAATCCTTTGTAGGCTATTCAAACATCTTCGGGCACTTCGGCTTATACCCAATCATCCTGGGTCCACACCTCCTTGGAGATGCTTGCTTAAGATGTCAAAGTATAAGTTTTTATGACCAAGATAACTTGAACACCGCAAGTCAAAGAAGCATTGCACTTAAGCTGCAGTAGGAACTTCATTGACATATCTATATGTAGATTACCATATGAAGTTTTACAGCTAGTCACTCCAATGAACTAGTTCCCTTAACTAGCATTCATGTTTATCTCCGGACATCTCAATGTCACCAGCCAGTGAGAATCAGCTGATTAGAGAATAACCCATGCTAGTCTCAACAGAATTGATAGTGTCCGTATTTATCAATTCATCGACTAGGGACAATTTCAATACTTCACAATTGCACATGTAGAGATAATCACTAGTTGTGAATTCATCACAAATTCTCTCATGCTGTGAATTGTATTGCAGACATTCAGTAAATGAGTTTAAGATCTCAATCAAATACACGAATATGTATACTCAAATAGCGAATATTCATTTATTAAAGTAAATGATTACAATCATAAGGCGATTGTCTTAGGACACTTCTCTCATATTACTAACAATACAGCTATGTGTATCTCATGAAACACAAGTCGGAATCCTTTGAAAAGTTCAAAGAATTCAAAAGTGAAGTACAAAACCAACTTGGCAAGAGTATTAAGATGTTTCGATCAGATCGAGGTGGTGAATACCTTAGCCAAGAGTTTCGTGACCATCTAGCAGAGTGTGGGATCGTATCCCAACTCACTCCACCTGGAACACCACAATGGAATGGTGTGTCCGAGCGGAGAAATCATACTCTATTAGATATGGTACGATAGATGATGAGTCAGACAGACCTTCCTACTGTTGATGCAGTCTTGCCCTGATTGTTGTTTTGGTGTTGACATCGATTTTAGTTTAGGTGGATGATCATTGATTATGATTAAGTCCTGATCGGGGATCAGGCATGGTATGGAAAATCCTAGTCTGGAGGGCTAGGTGTTGGAAAATCCTAACCTGGAGGGTTAGGTGTGAAAAGTCCTAGCTTGGAGGGCTAGGTGTTGGGAAAGTCCTAATTCGGAAGGGTTGGGTGAAAAGTCCTAGCTTGGAGGGCTAGGTGAAAAGTCCTAACTTGGAGGGTTAGGTGCAAATTCCCATCCTGGATAATTAGGTGAAAAAGTCCTGGCTTGGAGGGTCAGGTGCCTAGCTTGGAGGGCTAGGTTGGATGATGTTCTAACTCGGAAGGGTTGGGTAAAAAGTCCTAGCTTGGAGGGCTAGGTGAAAAGTCCTAGCTTGGAGGGCTAGGTGAAAAGTCCTAACTTGGAGGGTTAGGTGCAAATTCCCAACTTGGAGAGTTAGATGGAAAAATCCTTAGCTTGGAGGGCTAAGGTGGATGAATTCCTAGCTTGGAGGGCTAGGGTTGAGTCTTTGGATCGGTCTGGTGACCGATCAGGGACATTGGCACGCTGCTCCTTAGTGGATCGGTCTGGTGACCGATCCAGTTATGTCTGATCGGACTGGTGACCGATCAGGGATGCTAGGTCATGGCGAAGGACTGCCAGAAGAAAATCCCTAGCGAAGGAATGCTAGGCACTGGCGAAGGACTGCCAGACAGCAGAAGCCCTAGCAAAGGACTGCTAGGCACTGGCGAAGGACTGCCAGAAGAAAAGACCTAGCGAAGGGCAGCTAGGCACCAAGCGAAGGGCAGCTTGGTAACTCAAGACCTGGCGAAGGACTGCCAGGCAAAAGTCCAACTGGAGGATCCGGTTGGCACCAGGTAAACTCTCCCGAGAGGAGTAGGTGAGGACGCGTTCCCCTTGAGGGAACATTAGGCGTCGGTTCGACCTAGGGCTCCATTTTGGAGACCCAAAGTCAGAACCAAGACAGCCAAGGCTGTGTAAAATTAACTTATTAATTGCTGTTTTGGACTAACCCTGGATGCAGGACCGAAGGACTGTGTTTCTGCAGCTCAGAGAGCCTCAAAGGAGTGAGGCAGTAGCTGAGCAGGGCGCCCCGGATGTTTCGGGCGCCCCAGAGTCAACCCAAAGTCAGCAGAGCAAGTAAACGCCCCGACAGCAGCACATTTGGGGGCGCCCCGGATGTTTCGGGCGCCCCGCGTGTCGTGGGCGCCCCCAGTGCCACGCCGACTATCAGTTGCCCTCGCGAAGCCAAAGGATGAGGCTTTGACCGGTCAACCCGGGTGCCCCGCGCGCTCGGGGCGCCCCGGTCAAAGCTGATCCCGAAGATGAAGAGATCAGCCTTGACCGAAGCGATCACCGGATCGGAAGCCACGTGGGGGGCGCCCCCGTCGACCAGGGCGCCCCCAGGCCCTATATAAAGGGCCCTCGACCTCCTTCTTGAAGAATCAATAACTGCGACTTTCATACGCTCTTCTGCTTCCACGAGACGCTCCAAAAATCTTCCAACTCGAGCTCTGACGACGTCCTGCTGCATCAATACTCCGATCTACACCGGACGTCGGTAACGAAATATTCATTTAAGTTTACGAAGCTAATTCTGTAATACTTGTGATTGTAAACTTTCTCGAACGTATAGAATTGCCCGCAGAAAACGGTCAACGACCGTGGGCCTTGGAGTAGGAGTCGACACAGGCTCCGAACCAAGTAAAACGATCGTGTTAGCATTGTTATTGTGTCTTATTTCCGCTGCGCACTAACTCTTTTTAAATCCGAACGAATTGCGACATTCACCCCCCCTCTCTCGCAACTCTCGATCCAACAGAGCAGTCGCCTGGTGCTTGGATCAGTCGACTGATAAAGTGCACAGAAAGATCGATCGACTGATCTTAGACGCAGTCGACTGGTATTCGAACGTTGGGCTGTAACGTTCGAATACTAGGTGGACCAGTCGACTGGTAATGGTCTTTTCTGCTATGAGCTCTATTTAAGAGAGCTCGGTTTGGCTGGGAAAGAGTTGACGAAATAAGCTTGGTTAGAGCTTATTAGTAGTCTCCTAGCGCTCAGGTGTTGTCGGGAGTTTGTGGCGAGGTTTCTCCACCCACAAGGAGCGACAAGAGCTAGCTGGAGGTCTTTTGGTGACTCATCAACCGATGGATCGGGATCGTCCACCTTACGGACAGCCGTGGAGTAGGAGCCTTATCTCCGAACCACGTAAACGGTTTGTGTTAGCGTTTGTTTATTTATGTTATTAGTATTTTCGCTTACACACGCTAACATTGTAGGAAGAATCGGCGACCAAAGTAGGTGATCGGCTATTCAACCCCCCCTCTAGCCGTACGTCAAGGTCCCAACAAGTGGTTATAGAGCGAGGTCGCTCGTCTATAGACTAACCACCGAGAGAACAAAAAGCTAGAGGAAGATGGACTCGGAAGGTTCGCTTGGATGGGATATTCGGATTCCACCTCCATACGACCGAGATGACTTCGATTATTGGAGGAAGCGCTTGGAGACGTGGTTCCAAATGGATTGGGATCATTGGACCGCATTGGAGGTTCCATTTGAAGCTCCAATGGACAAGAAGGGAAAACGCCTCCGACCTCGGTATTGGACCAAGGATCAAAAGGAGGAAGTGGAGGTGGATAAGGAGGTAACTAGAATTGTATTAAATTTATTACCTCCATATATTGTGTCAAATGTAGGAGAATACAAGAATGCATATGAGCTATGGAGAATGGTGATAACTCTACATGAAAATTCGTCACAAGGACAAGGAGAAGAGAAACCCAAGGAAAAGGGGTTATTGGTTCAAGAGAAGGAGGAGGACCAATCGGAAGTTGAATCAAGTTCAACATCCGAAGAGGAGGAGAAAGTGGAATCGTCCACATCCTCAAGTGAGGAAGAAATCGAATAAGTCTCCACGTCAAGGATTTAGGGGGAGGAAAGACCATCCTCAATGTCGGAGCAAGAAGAAGTGTCCACCTCCATCAAAGCAAAGTCAAAGGATCACATAATTTGCTTTGGGTGCAATCAAAAGGGATACTACAAGGACAAGTGTCCATTGGGTAAGAAAAGGAGGTAAACCCTAAACCCAAGTCAATTTATTCAAAAACTAACATGGGTTATAGGGAAAAGAAGGAGAAGAAGCATATAATTTGTTTCACGTGTGCTGAGCGTGGACACTACCACACCAAGTGCCCAAAGAAAGGAGAAATCAAGAACTTGGCGTATTTGAAGGAATTGGTAAAGAAGAGGAGCTCAAGTTAAGGGGGAGCTTCAAAGGTAAAGGGGAAGGTAATCCCTTATTTGAAAATAAATTCAATTTTCAATTCTTATATGCTTGTTAAGAATAATCATGGATTTAGGTATAATGATAGGAATAGGGTTAACAAGGTAAATAATTCTAGGAAATTATTACCCAAGGCTAGACCAAGAAAGACCCAAACTACCATGTCTAAGGGAAGGAAGGTGGTTAATGATCAAGGCACAAATCCCAAGTAGGGGAGACATATGCCTAGAAAGGTGGGTAGGTCTAGGAATATTCAAGATGGACATGTTGACTCTAGGGTTTGAGCTCTAGAGTTGGAAAATCAAGTCTTGAGGGCAAGACTTGAAGAAATGGAAAGAGTCCTAGATAAGTTCATTATTGGACCTAGGAGATTTGACATGTGTTTGGGTGTTCAAAAACCCAAAAATGTCAAATTGGGTACATCTAAGGCCAATGAAAAGAAATATGCTAGTGTAGCATATAACTATGACAAGGAGGAGAAGTCCAAGAATGACAAGGGAGTGCTATTTAAGGGTAAGAAGTGCTTAACCAAGGACAAGGTGTCCAAGGTTAAGATAGTTAAGGTTGTAGGCCAAGAGTCACCGAAGGTACACCGGTGTGGCCTAACATTTGTTGAGTCACCTAGGGAGGTGGCTAAGGCTAGGAGCTCAAGGGGGAGCTCTAGGAGTCAAGGTGAGACCTATGATCTATGGATCTCGGGAGGATTTCTCTCGGAAGTCTAAATGGGTCATGGAGTGTGCCAAAGGATGTGGAGACGGATTTGAAGTCTCAATCCTAGGGATTTGGCACATTGGGTTTGAGGATCATGCATAAAATATGACATTGGGGTCATATTGCATGGAAGTTAGTTGTTGATGTATAGATGCCATGTAAAGCAATGCTGGAGATGCATTGTGGGTTGGTATGGGTAGATATATCAAGAGGAGATTAAAACTAGGACTTTAGGTCAAGGTTCAATTGAACCATTTAGATAGTTTTGAGTGTTGTGTCAATCTTAGGATTGGTGATAGATACATGTTTGAATGTATTTTTTTCCCAAGTAGGCACGGGTACCACAAACCTCTCCATAAAATTTGGAAATTTTTAGAGATTTATGGAATTTCTGGTGCATTTCTGAAATTGGGTCAGAAATGCTGAAAATAGAGTTTTAGGGTACTAGTTGACTGATTTAGGGGTAGTCGACTGGTAACAGTGCTGTCGGAGAGAGACTAGCTACTGTATGTTCTTTTATGGGGATCAGTCGACTGGTAACTGTCCCAGTCGACTGATATAGGCTGAAATTATTTTTCAACAATCAAAAAATGTCGTAATGATGTAAAACAAATATATAATCTTATGAGGGTTAATATACATTGTTTATGATCATTAGAGATTAAAGGATCTAATAAGAGGGAGATTGTTGGAGTCCTTTTGATGTGTGACAAAGGGGGAGAAGTGTTAGGTTTAAGTGGGAAATCAAACATGCCTTTACAAGAAATCCTAGGTCAAGGGGGAGCTTAGGTAAAGGGGGAGCATTATTGCTCATTGGTTGGCAAAGGGGGAATCTTGGAGAGGTAATTAAAAAGCCTTTGTAAGTCTAATATAGGGGAGCCTTGGAGAGGTTCTTAAAAAGCCCAGTTTGGTAAAAGTCCTAAACTCATTAGGGAGGTTTAGGTGTGGGGATGTCTTGTGATAGGATCCATGCATGTTTGCATTGCATACGCAGTGGCGGTATAAGTCCAAGGTGAAGCCCTGACAACGTAAGTCCAAATAGTTGTTTGCATTGTATTTGCTATTTGTTTTCAGTAATTTAAACGTATTACCAAACATCAAAAAGGGAGAAATTATTGAAGCAATCTATGGTCCGGAGTAACTATGCATTTTGATGTTTAGGCAAAGGGTTTAAGTTAGGTTCACCGTTGTGTTTGATACGTATATTTGAGTGTGCAGGTTTGCAGGATACACATAGACTTAGCTGGACGGCTTCGGGTCCGGTGAAGGATGGCATGAGGAGACAAGCCGTGGGCTTGTATGCATCCGAGGGACAGTGGACAAAGCAGGAACGATGAGCCAAGGGAAGTGAACTTCAAGGCATACGCGAAGGATGACACGAGAACAAGCTGTGGGTTCGTATGCATCCGAGGGACGAGAGCCAAAGGCGAAGAAGGCTTGAATGCAATAGGTCAATGCTGCTGGAAGGGTCATCTAAGTCGTGAGGGTGCGAGTGCTGAGAGAATTGTACTCGGGAAGGGAAACCCTAGGTTTAGGGGTAGAGCAGTCGACTGGTGCTTAGATCAGTCGACTGATAAAGTGCACAGAAAGATCAGTAGACTGATCTTAGGTGCAGTTGACTGGTATTCGAACGTTGGATTGTAATGTACGAATACTAGGTGGACCAGTCGACTGGTGCTTAGACCAGTCGACTGGTAACGGTCTTTTCAGCTATAAGCTCTATTTAAGAGAGCTCGGTTTGGCTGGGAAAGAGTTGACGAAATAAGCTTGGTTAGAGCTTATTAGTAGTCTCCTAGTGCTCAAGTGTTGTCGGGAGTTTGTGGTGTGGTTTCTCCACCCACAAGGAGAGACAAGAGCTAGCCGGAGGTCTTTCGAGGACTCATCCATCGACGGATCGGGATCGTCCACCTTACGGACAGTTGTGGAATAGGAGCCTTATCTCCGAACCACGTAAACGGTTTGTATTAGCGTTTGTTTATTTGTGTTATTAGTATTTTCCGCGTGCGCACGTTAACATTGTAGGAAGAATCAACAACCAAAGTGGGTGATCGGCTATTCACCCCCCTCTAACCGTACGTCAAGGTCCCAACAGTAGGGATTAGGCATCTCTTGGTCAGGCACCCGCGCGTACCCGGACCAAGCCTACTCACCGCGGAGGTAGTAGGGTTTAGGCAGCTCTTGGTCAGGCACCCGGAGTACCCGGACCAAGCCTACTCACCGCGGAGGTAGTAGGGTTTTGTCAGCTCTTGGTCGGGCACCCGGAGTACTCGGACCAAGCCTACTCACCGCGGAGGTAGTAGGGTTTAGGCAGCTCTTGGTCGGGCACCCAGAGTATCCGGACCAAGCCTACTCTCTGCGGAGGTAGTAGGGTTTTGTTAGCTCTTGGTCGGGCACCCGGAGTATCCAGACCAAACCTACTCACCGCGGAGGTAGTAGGGTTTTGTCAGCTCTTGATCGGGCAACCGGACCAAGCCTACTCACCGCGGAGGTAGTAGGATTTATGCAGCTCTTGGTCGGGCACCCAGAGTACTCGGACCAAGCCTACTCACCGCGGAGGTAGTAGGATTTCGTCAGGCAATTACTCAGCGTTTTTCGAGTAAGATTTCGTCAGGCAATTACTCAGAGAAAAGACAACCACCGACCCGTAGATCAAGTGGATGACGTTTGGGGCTATTTGAGAAAAGGGGATTTGAAAGAAGCGGCAGATGGAAGAGATGAAAGGGTGGATCGGGAAGTGAAGCGCGGCCTGAAGGTGATCTCAGGAGATCGTTATGAAGAGCGCACTCTCGGGTCGGGTCGGGTAGGCGAAGGCGGTGGTAGGAGGAGATATGGTAGTCGGATTGGATTTGATCGAGGTCATGATGGTGGAGCTTGGACACCATGGTGGAGTACCACGGGTCCGAGTGGGAAGAAGTAGAATCCATAAGGTGTGGCAAGAAGGGAAACTAACCGAGTGAGAAAAGGTTAGCCGGAGAAGATGAACGTGAGGCGATCGCCGCCGGAGGTCGCCGGAACCCAAGCAGAGGGAGCACCAGCAGCAGTTCGACTTGAAAAGTGAAAAACGATGGTAAAGGCAGAGGGCGAGGGGCCTATTTATAGGGCCGAGCGGATGATGACAGTCGTCCGATGGTGAGCCAGAGAAAAGGCGGGAAAAAATTTGGGTCGTTCATTCGAAACCTGGGTAAGTCTTGAGGGTCGGCGTCACATGTGCATGCCACCCATTCGTTGTATCGGGCGGTGGACGCTTCGCTACTCGGGGAAGCAATAGCCATTGGACACGTGGCCCTAGCAGTTAATGCGATAATTAAGGAGGAAGATACGAATCGTCCTGACGTGAGTCGGGGACAATACTGAAAAGACAAGTAAAGGGGACAAGGTGAGCACGCCGCAGGGCAGTCGGGCGTTTAAAAGTAAAGCTCAGTCGGGCAAGCAGCCTACTCGGGTGTGCCAGGCTTGTTCCAAATTATCAGTCCAGTCAGTCGGACTCAATGCCTCCTTCGACTAGACTCGAAGGGGATCCTTATGATCTCGACCTATCTCGCGTGTAGCTCGGTCTGCCAGTCTAGTACTCCGCAGGGACGGGTCAAGGCCACGTGGTATGAATAGATCAAGATAGCGGGCTGGGCCAAGGGCCCGAGGCCCAATCGGGTCAGATTACCCAACTAGGCTACCAGTAAGATATATCCCTACCTAGTCCCACTCGGAAACGCCGAGAGTCCGATCTTGTCCTTCACCCGATATACACACTACAGTAAGGGATACCGGCTGCCGAGCCAGAGAACTCTGGTGCCCCAACCACCCGACCCTGGGTTGAGTCGAGCTGGCCAAATCCGAGCGCTCCATGACTCGGAGAGTACACTGCCCCAATCTTGGAGCTAGCGGCCGCATGACCAGGTTTCACTCGGAGTCACCGGTCGACGCTCTCACTCGGGAATTGTCGCGCTCTCCACGAACACCTACTCTCTGACACAACACTAGCAGAAGGGGTACGGGAGTCAGCGCAGGCCTGACACCGTTCATGCTCAAATCACGAGTATCCCGCTGACATAGTGCTCTCCTGACATACCCCTGCACTCTGTATCACGACAACCCATGCTTGTGTCAGACCGAGTGGCGCCGAACGGCGCTGGCCAGCGAGCTGACGACACCCCTTACCCTGTTCCGGACAGTGCCCCTTGCCCTGTCCCCGTATAGGACAAAGAGGTGGCAGTCGCGGGCAGAAACCGTCAGCTCCCTCAGCTATATAAGGCCTTCCGCTCTCCGTTCACAGGTATGCGCGCAAGAGTTATTCTCGCTACTGTTCTATTGCTTTCTTCCCTTTCACTGGAGACTGACTTGACCGTCGGAGGGCCTTGCCTGGGACTTTTCCCGGCAAGTTGCTAACGGTCATTTCTTTGCAGGTCGGAGCTAACATCAGCAGTACTCGGGTCCGCTTCGCTCTTGAGAGTCCACCCCACTATGTGACAGGATCACCAGTCATAGCGATCGATGCCCACAACCCGCTTAGGCACTTGTCGGTATCAACGTGAGATTTAGTTTGATGCGCGCCATGGATGAGAAGAAGCTCTTACTTGTTAACTAGCAATATGGATAAGAGTTAGCAGAGAGGGAGATCTAGATGTGTGTAATATAACAACAACAAGAGATTTATTTCTTTTAAGGAGCAAGCAATTGTATGTAAGGGTTTGGTTGTCTGTAAAGAGAATTTAAAAAATAATTTATATGAAACTAAGAAAAGTATTTTCTATGTTTGATTCATAAAGAAAAAAAAGTCTCCGCCTTGGCTGATGCAGCCTCATCACTGTAAAGAGGGGCTGGTAGACTGTAATAAAAGATGATTCAATCTATTGCCACTCAATTACCAATCAACTTAGGTGGTTCCTCTGTCTAGTTTGATCTACGAAAGCAAGTTATGCTAATGAATCACATCGATCCATCCTATCCTTGAAAGCAAGTTATGTTAATGACTTCCATCAATCCTACCTTAATGGATTATTTTACGATGGACGCATAATATTTTTGATATAATAGTTAGGGGCCAATTCTCGACGACTTGTATTTTCTATTTCATCATGCACCTCCCACCTATGTTCATGATTTTATTTATCTTCATACTCATAAGACCGTCTCTAAATGAACAGTTAAAGTAACGAATCTATTTCTTTTTTAATTGACTATTCTTGCCTAATCCAATTGTGCTGGTTCGACCAATGGACATGTTTAGCCATATCCCTACAAAATCATTATATTTGTTTCGCTGCCGAGGCTAATTATTTCATCTCTAATTAATTTGTCTAACTTTACAACAACTAGGAAAGTATTAGGATAAAATTAAATTACAATTTAATTTAATGAATTGAGTAGGTATTTAATTTGTCTGTATCGAAATGGTCATGATATTGATGAAACAGACGCTATCAAATATTTAAATCTCGAGTTGCACGTTCTTCCAAATATTCGATTATACATCAGTATTGCTAACTCTTCCTCATAATTAATTTCAAAGCACACAAATGCTTTGCATGTTGCACGAGATGCCAATGGAGATTCTGTTGAGGAAGACAACACGCTTGACGACTCTATAGATCCACTAAATCTAACTCCTTCCAATCTTCGCCGCCCATTTTATGCTCTAAAGATTTATAGCTACTTTCTTGACTATCAGATCTAGATTGTTTAACGATGATCTTTATAGGTTCTTCGAAGTAATACAATCAATTACTTGTCTTAGAATTTTGGTCCAAGTTTGATGATGATTGACTCTTCATCCTTAGTGAAGTTTCCTTGCTTATTAATCGGGTACGTCGATCCATGGCAAGGGACACTCTTCCTTGCAACAAGAATAATAAAAATTAATTCTTTTGGGATGGACAGTTAATTAGTACATGAGGTATTATTATCATAGGATCTGTGAGTCAATTCTTAACTAGTAGTGATATATATTTTAACTAAGTTCTAGCAGGACTCTATAAATATATTAGATGCAAATGTGATTCTAATTTAAATATTTGCCCAAATATTAAAATACATACATAATAGATTTTGATTGGATGAAATTCTTGATTAGCTCAAATTAGTAGGCAAAATTTTTAAACATAGATAATAAGTTATCAAATTTGAAATAGGTAATAACTCATAATAATATCCATCCATATAAGAATGGTGACAATGAGAAGTTTTCATGTATCTCGTGTTAATGATATGAGAGAAGTGTCCTAAGGCAATCGCCTTATGATTGTAATCATTTATTTTAATAAATGAATATTCACTATTTGAGTATACATGATTATTTGATTAAGATCTTAAGCTCATTTACTGAATGTCCGCAATACAATTCACAGCATGAGAGAATTTGTGATGAATTCACAACAAGTGATTATCTCTACATGTGCAATTGTGAAATATTGAAATTGTCCCTAGTCGATGAATTGATAAATACGGACACTATCAATTCTGTTGAAACTAGCATGGGTTATTCTCTAATCAGCTGATTCTCACTGGCTGGTGACATTGAGATGTCCGGAGATAAACATGAATGCTAGTTAAGGGAACTAGTTCATTGGAGTGACTGGCTGTAAAACTTCATATGGTAGTCTATATATAGATATGTCAGTGAAGTTCTTACTGCAGCTTAAGTGCGATGTTCCTTTGACTTGCGGTGTTCAAGTCATCTTGGTCATGGAGACTTATACTTTGACATCTTAAGCAAACATCTCCAAGGAGGTGTGGACCCAAGATGATTGGGTATAAGCCGAAGTGCCCGAAGATGTTTGAACAACCAACAAAGGATTCTCCACTCCTTGCGAGGAGATGTATACCCGAGGCCTATCGTCGGATTGTTACTCGAAGCCTCTGGCCAGAGCATGACATGTTCAGAGTATGAATCTCTTAAATACATGAGAGTAATTAGAATCCATAAGACGAGGAAACGTTGCTTGGGCTAGGTGTGACTTAGTCAGCCTAATGGGAACTGACACACATAGACCATGTCCTGAACCAAGTGGGTATAAGATGGTGAAGGGAATGGGGCACGATTCATTATAGCTGCTGAAGGGTTTCAGAATCATTTCTGAGGTCAACCGTTGATCTTTCAATTAATTGGGGATCATGATGTACTACTAGGTGCCATCATGATCGTTCTATAATTAATTAGTTAATTATGGACGGTCAACGTAAATTAAAAGCCTATTTGGTCACACGCATAACGAGTAATTCGAAGGATTTAAAACGAGTTGAGAATTGGATTCTCCAATCGAGATAGACTATTTTGGTAAGTCCAAACAATAGTCAAAACTGAATTTATTTCAGACGCATCGGAAGCATAGAATGACTAAGTCTTTTAAAGGCTTAATGGGTGAATTAAATAAGTTTAATTCATTAAGGGATTTGATTCAATTGGGGTTAGATGGGCCGGCCAAGGAAGGGGGTTTCCTCTCTTCTTGTCATGGTCGGCCACCACCATAAGAGGATAAGGCTATTTTGGTTTGTTTTATAAAATAGACCAAATGTTAGTTTATCTTATAAAAGGTTATATAAATTTTATATAAATTTTTATATAATGAACCATGAGTTGGTTTGTTTAATAAAATTTATATAATAAACCAATGGTTGATTTGTTTTATAAAATTTTATATAATGAACTAATGGTTGGTTTGTTTTATAAATTTTATATAATCATGCCAAAAGAAAGAGAGCCTTGATTATGGATTGATTGAGAAATTATTCCATAATCAAGAAGAAGAAGCATGATCATGAGAGCCTTGATTATGGATTGATTGAGAAATTATTCCATAATCAAGGAGAGGTTTGTTTGGGAATTAAGAAACCTCTCCCTATATAAAGGACCCAAGGGGTGCCATGGAAGAAGATCAAAAAAAAAAAGGGAATTACTTGGGCTCTCTCCTCTTCTTCTCTCCCTCTCTCTTGGCCGGCCATAGGCCTTCCTTCCTTCTTCTTGCCGTGAGCATAAGGAGAAGCATCAAGGCGACGAAGTTCTTGCTTGCGACGATCTTCCTCTTCGGCCAACCTTGGTGGTGAGTCTTTTGATTTAATTACTCTCTCGGTTTTCGTCGTGTTCACGGAGAATCTAGTAGTTCTCGTGAACACGAAACTCGTGGCTTAGCGAAGTCATCCCGACGATACTCGGCGTGGATACGAATAGAGGCGGAGCTTTCAAGGGACGCTAACGGTTGGATCTCGTCCCTTCTTCCAAGTTACGCAAGGTAATTCGTAGAGTAATTTCCTTTTCTGCAAAAATTTTATATTACGATTATGTGAACACATTGCATGCTTAGGATATGTGTTAGAATAATTTAGAAAATTATTCATGCTTTTGTTTCCGCTGCATGTAATTATGTAACAATTACAATACGTGTCCGCGTCGGCATGCACCCGGTCCCAACAGTGGTATCAGAGCCGGTTAGTGTTCGACATAATCATATAATTGTTTTGCGGAAAACTTTGTCATGATCTCAATTTTGGAAAATTTTCCAATTATGGAAACTTTCCAATTATGGTAAATTTTAGATTTATGAATTTCAAAGTTTGGAAATCCTCATGAAATTTCGCAAACTTTTGAAATATCTTTGTTTCTGAAATTTTATGATAATTGTGAAAACTTTCCATTTTTGGAAACTTTCCAATTTTGGAAATTTTCTAATTTTGAAAATACGTAAGTTTTCTTTGTACCAGAAACTTACAATAATTCTGAAAACCTTTTAATTTTGGAAACATTCCATTTATGGAAAGCTCGTAATTTTGGGCACTTTCTTTTCATGAAAGTCTAGACATTTTATGGCAACATTAATTGACAATTAAATTCAAATTAGTTTTTAAATTATTAACAAAATTTTTTACTTTGGGGAGTGCCTCGGGGAGCCACCCAAATTAAATTTAGTTGTTATAATTTAATTTCCTATTTTTGAATATGAATTGTTAAAATTGATTTGGGTAGGCCTCGGGGAGCCATCCAAATTATATTATTAACCAGTTCTTTAATTGTCAAGTTTTATTTGGTTATGCCTCGGGGAGCAGGCCAAATTAGATTTACAACAAATTTCTTTTCTTTGGGGAGTGCCTCGGGGAGCCACCCAAAGTAAATAATTTTTGTAATTAATTATCCATAAATAAAATATGTGATCAAATCTTGAAACTTTTGAGGTGATTCTCAAACGATAATTTCCTTATTTGATTTATGAGGTGATGCTCTTACATATTGTTGTCTCCAAAATTAATTAGGAAAATTGTTTCCTATAGAGTTTATTTCCTTAAATAAGATTTTCATGTAAATAATATGTGGTTGAATTAAGGGAATCTGTCTCTTAATTTAATAAGATTTGATTTAGAGAAATCAAAGTCTTAAACATATTATTTCCGAAATTGATTATGACAATTTAGGAAATTGTTTCCCAAAACAATTCCTTGAATAAAGTATGAAATTAGAATTAGGAAATCCGGTTCCTAATTCAATTAATGAGACTTGATAAATTAAGTCACATACATACTTTATTAAGGAAATCGTTAGAACATGACATAATTATATGTCATGAATGTGCTTAAAAGGAAAAGGATGAGACCCAAAACCCCTTACAAAATATTAAGGCCAACACCTTCCATTAATATGGTTAGAACCGGAGTTTTGTTTCTCGTTTGGGTTGATGGACACATCCATGCCCGGCTTGAACCTCAACATGTTCAAACCATGGAATTAGTTTATGATTAATATAGTTGGAGTCAGAGGTCAATCCTTAGTTTTGGTTGTTGGACACATCCAAGCCTGACTAAACGGTTGAATGAGCTCCAACCATATTAAAACTATTTCTTGATTAATGGGTCAGCCTTAAGCTTGGAGCATCGATTTGTTGTGCCACAGCCAAGGTCGATGTAAAGAGAGGTGCAGTTGGGTGCTATGTATATTATTGCATACTTGTTAATGAGTTAACAACCCAATGATTTATGCAAACATTCAATTAGTTGATAGCATAATGTGATAGTTACATATGTATAATATGTAATCGGTATAATTACCTACCTCATAGCTAAGAATAACTTAATGGACTCTAGCCATGGTTGTTCTTATCTATGGTTGGATATCAACCTATTTGGAGATGTTCCTACGATCTCCCGAATTGATAAAAAGGGTAATTCAATTCGAAAAATTAATAGGATTTAATTAATGTATATTGTTGCATTCTTTATCATTCTCATCACATAATCCCAATTTGTATTTCTAGGATAATCACCTGATCATGTCTTCTCGGAATTTGCGTTCCATTTTGGACACCAATAAGCTGACTAGGCCAAACTTCATGGATTGGCTTCGAAACCTGAGGATAGTCCTCAAGGCAGAAAAGCTTGCTTATGTCCTTGAAGAACAACTTCCCAACCATCCTCCAGAAGATGCAACTCCAGACCAGTTAGTGGCCTATCAGAAACATGTGGCCGATTCTGAACATGCGAGTTGCATCATGCTGGCCACTATAGTACCTGAGCTGCAAAAGCAGCATGAGCATATGGATGCTCATACCATCATCTTCCATCTTCATGAGCTGTTTGACGAGTAGGCGAGATCCGAAAGGTTCGAGGTCTCCAGACTCCTCTTCACCTCTAAGATGCAGGAAGGCACTTCTGTCTCACAGTTTGTGTTGAAGATGTTGAGGTACATTGAGCGACTAGGCACACTCGGATTTGCAATGGATCACGAACTAAGTGTTGACTTGATTCTGCATTGTTTGCCTAAGTGTTACTCACAATTTGTGATTAACCGTTGGATGAACAAGCTGGAGACTACCATTCCTGAGTTGCTCAACCTGCTGAAGACTGTAGAGCCTTCTGTAAAGCAGGATCAGAAGACGGTACTGTTAGTTGGTTCCTCAAAGAAAGGCTCTAAGAGGATGCTCAAAGAACAGAATAAGGGAAAGAAGAAAAAGGTCAAAAAGACTGAAAAGGCACCAAAAGACACTTGCCATCACTGTGGCAAGGAGGGTCACTGACGAAGAAACTGCAAGGTTTATCTTGAGTCCTTGAAGAAGAAGACATCCGATGCCCCATCCTCTTCAGGTATCTTCGTTATTGAATCTCACTCTATTTCCTCGTC
Organism: Boesenbergia rotunda; assembly: GCA_024364735.1. Lineage (NCBI taxonomy): Eukaryota > Viridiplantae > Streptophyta > Magnoliopsida > Zingiberales > Zingiberaceae > Boesenbergia > Boesenbergia rotunda. The sequence continues at coordinate 141,695 of JAGFNQ010003196.1, read as the reverse complement.
CACCTGGGTACTTGATACTGGGTGTAGCTCACATATATGTAATGACATACAGGGGCTAAGGAATAGAAGAAGACTCGTCAAGGGAGAAGGGAATTTGCGAGTTGGAAATGGAGCAAAGATTGCTGCTGTAGCCATCGAAACATATTTGCTAAAGCTCCCTACTGGACTTGTCTTAGAATTGGATAATTGTTATTTTGTTCCTTCGTTAATAAAGAACATTGTATCTATTTCATGCTTGAATGAAAAGGGTTATCATTTAACTTTTAGTAACAATTGCTGTTACATAACTTTAAATGATGTTCTTTATGGGACCGGAACTTTATACAATGGTATCTACACGTTAGATTTATCCGGTGACGTTTTCAATATCGAAGTTAGCAACAAACGTGCTCGAATAGATAATCAAATAGACTCCTATACGTGACATTGTCATCTTGACTATGTAAGTAAGAAACGCATGACTAAATTACACCAATGTGGAATTCTGGAATCATTTGGACCCGGTTCATTTGATACATGCGAATCATGCTTAAAAGGCAAGATGACCAAATTACCCTTTTCCGGAAAAGGTAAACCAGTGGGAGAATTGCTTGGTCTAATACATACTGATGTATGTGGGCCAATGTCAACTCTTGCACAAGGAGGTTATAGCTACTTCATTACCTTTATCGATGATCACTCACGATTCGGGGTATGTGTTCTTAATGAAACACAAATCTGAAGCTTTTGAGANTAGTGGGTTTTCAAGAAGAAAACCGACATGGAAGGTAATGTTGTTACCTTTAAGGCTAGATTAGTGGCAAAAGGATATCGTCAGAAACAAGGAATTGATTATGACGAAACCTATTCGCCAGTAGCTATGCTTAAATCCATTCGGATGCTCCTAGCCATAGCAGCTCATTATGATTATGAGATATGGCAAATGGATGTGAAAACAGCTTTCCTTAATGGAAACCTGCTTGAGGATGTATACAGGATACAACCTGAAGGTTTCACATCGGTTGATAAAACCAAGTATGCAAGCTTCGACGATCCATATATGGACTGAAGAAAGCATCCAGGAGCTGGAACATCCATTTTGATGAGACAATCAAAAAGTTTGATTTCTCACAAAATCCAGACGAACCATGTGTGTACAAGAAGGTTAGTGGGAGTGCAGTCATATTCCTAGTGTTATATGTCGATGACATATTACTTATAGGAAACGACATATCAGTTTTACAGACAGTTAAAATTTGGTTGTCCAAAACTTTCTCCATGAAAGACCTGGGAGAAGCAACCTATATCCTTGGGATTAGAATATATAGAGATAGATCAAAACGGTTGCTTGGTCTTTCGCAGTCTACGTATATAGACCGAGTGCTAAAAAGGTTTAGCATGTCGGAATCCAAGAAAGGTTACCTTCCCATCAGGCATGGGATCAACCTTTCAAAGTCTATGTGTCCGCGCACAGAAGACGAGAGGATTTGCATGAATAAGATTCCCTATGCATCCGCGATAGAATCTATCATGTATGCTATGTTATGTACTAGGCCCGATGTATCATATGCTCTGAGCGTCACAAGCAGATACCAGTCGGATCCAGGAATGGATCATTGGGCGGCTGTCAAGACAATCCTTAAGTACTTAAGAAGAACTAAGGATGTGTTCCTAATATATAGAGAAGGAGATATGGTAATACGTGGGTATACAGATGCCAGTTTCCAGACAGATAAGGATGACTCCAAATCGCAGTCTGGATACGTATTTACTTTGAATGGAGGCGCAATAAGTTGGAAAAGTTCCAAACAAGACACCGTAGCGAATTCTACCACGGAAGCGGAATATATCGCAGCTTCGGAAGTAGTCTGGATCAAGAAGTTCGTCTCCGAACTTGGCGTGGTTCCAACCATTGATGAAGCAGTGCCGGATTACTGCGACAACAATGGAGCTATTGCACAAGCAAAGGAACCAAGGTCTCATTAGCGATCCAAACACGTGCTTCGCCGCTATCATCTGATCAGAGAGATTATAAGTAGGAATGATATACAAATTGAGAAAATTCCCACTGAAAGGAATTTAGCGGATCCTTTAACTAAGGCCTTGCCTCAGAACAAGTTTGAGGGTCATATTAGAGCCTGTGGTATTGGATACCGTAGCGATTGACATTAGGCCAAGTGGGAGTTTGTTAGTGATATGAGTGAAGTGTCCTAAGGAAATCGCCTTATGATTGTAAACATTTATTTTAATAAATGATAATTCACTATTTGACTATACATGTTCGTGTATTTGATTGGGATCTTAAACTCATCTACTGAATGTCCGCAATACAATTCACAGCATAAGAGAATTTGTGATGGGATCACAACTAGTGATTATCTCTACATGTGTAATTGTGAAGTATTGAAAATATCCCTAGTCGACGAATTGATAAAAACGGACACTATCAATTCTGTTGAGACTAGCATGGGTTATTCTCTACTCAGCCGATTCTCACTGGCTGGTGACATTGGGATGTCTGGAGATAAACATGGATGCTAGTTAAGGGAACTAGTTCATTGGAGTGACTAGCTGTAAAACTTCATATGGTAATCTATATAGATATGTCAATGAAGTTCTTACTGCAGCTTAAGTGCGATGTTCCTTTGACTTGCGGTGTTCAAGTCATCTTGGTCATGGAGACTTATACTTTAACATCTTAAGCAAGCATCTCCAAGGAGGTGTGGACCCAGGATGATTGGGTATAAGCCAAAGTGCCCGAAGATGTTTGAACAGCCTACAAAGGATTCACCACTCCTTGCGAGGAGATGTATACCCAGGCCTATCGTCGGATTGTTACTCAAAGGCTCTGGCCAGAGCATATCATGTTTAGAGTATGAGTCTCTTAAATACATGAGAGTAATTAGAAATCCAAAGGACGAGAAAGACACTACTTGGGCTAGGTGTGACGTAGTCAGTCTAGTGGGGACTGACACAAACAGACCATGTCCTGAACCAAGTGGGTATAATATGGTGAAGGGAATGGGGCACGATTCATTAGAGCTGCTGAAGGGTTTCGGAATTCTTTCTGAGGTCAACCGTTGATCTTTCGATTAATTGGGGGTCATGATGTACTACTAGGTGCCACTCATGATCGTTCTATAATTGGTTGATTATAGACGACCAACATAAATCGAAAGCCTATTTAGTCACACGCACTACGAGTAATCAGAGGGATTTAAAACGAGTTGAAAATTGGATTTTTCGATCAAGAGAAATAAGTCGAATCTGAATTTATCAGAGGCGCGATGGAAGCTAAAAATGGCTAAGTCTTTTGAAGGCATATTGGGCGAATTAAATGAGTTTAATTCGCGATGGGTTCGGCTCGGTTTGGCCGGCCAAAGAGGGTGTCCACCCTCTTGGTTTGGCCGGCCAATACAAAGGGGAGAAACTAATTTATTTGGTTTAATTAATAAAATAAATCTAGCGCGATTTGTTTTATAAATTATGGATAAATAAATTTATTTTCATGGAAATTAAAATAAACTTTAAATGGTTTATTTTTATTTTATAAAATCAATTATGAATTGATTTTTTCATGATAAGAAAATTTTATATAATAAATTTATTCTTTTTATGGAAATTAAAATGAACCATGGATTGGTTTATTTTATTTTATAAAATCAATTATGAATTGATTTTTCCATGATAAAGAAAAATTTATATAATAAATTTATTCTTTTTATGGAGATTAAAATAAATTTTAAATGGTTTATTTTTATTTTTATAAAATCAATTATGAATTGATTTTTCCATGATGAGAAAATTTATATAATAAATTTTATGAAAATTTATTCCATAATTAAAAAGAGAGAAGGTATTTGTTTTATTATAAAATTAGTTATAATAAAACTTGGCTTAAACGGAATAATTAATAAGAGAATTTATAGGATAAATTTCTTATGAAAATTCCGTTAAGAGGGAGACTTGGCAAGGGAGAGGTTACTATATAAAGGAACCAAGGCTAGCCTTGAATCCAATCAATTGAGTAATCAAGAGATTAATTCTCTCCCTCTCTCTCTCTTATTCTCTTCCTCTCCTTCTCCTTCCCTACTAGGGTCGGCGCCCCTTGTCCAAACTAGGGCCGGCACCCCTTATCCAACCTAGGGCCGGCGCACCCTCACCCATCCAAGGGTTGGCGTGAGCAACCATCACCAAGAAGGAGCCAAACAAGAAGAAGAAGAAGCGGGACGCAACTCCTTCCTTCTCGGAATTTTGATTCCGTTACTTGGTGAGAACTCGGCGTGGACGCGAATAGAGGCAGAGCTTCCAAGGGACGCTACGGTTGGATCTCGCCCCTTACTTCGAGTTACGCGAGGTACTTAGTAAATTAGTTTACTTTTCCGTAAAGTTTTAATTTATGATCATGTCCACACATCATAAGGTTGCATGCTAGATACGTGGTTAAAAATAATTTAAGAAATTATTTTATGCTAATTTTTCCGCTGCACGTATAAATTTAAAATTTTACGAACCCGTATCCTTGTCAACATGCACCCGGTCCCAACAGTTCTAGAGTACAATCACATGTGTGTATCACAAAAATTAGGCCAAATCCTCACTAGGTAAAAATAATTCATCTCAAGTTATCAATCTAGAGTCCATAACTAAGCAACACTCAAGTATCCAAGAATTTTCATCCATTGGCTCAAATCCTAAGTTTTAACAACCAAATTTAATTCACTTTCAAAGGACTCTAAAATGATATAAAGAAAATCTAGAGGAATACATTTATTCCAAATCATGCAAGAAATAAAATGTCAAAAAGGTGAAAATGGTATCTACAATGAATCTTTATTCTCTCTACACTACCTAAGCATTTATTAGCAAGAACTCATTGTAAAAGAAAAATTTACTGCTAGAAAACATAAAAATGATATTTACAATGAAATAAGAGTGCAAGAAGAAATAAACTCCCCTTTAAGATGGGTAGATAGCATAGAGCATCCATGTCGGGAGAACTATCCTCACGTGATCAATATCATAGTACACTGCTCTCGCCCTCATCAACTTCGCATAAGTATGTCCCGGTGGTCGGAGACTATTAAGGTTCAAAATCCATTCTTGGGGTGAATTACTACAAGTCAAAGTAAGCTCAACTCCTCCCACTATATGCTTTTTGGAAGTCCTTCCTGGAGGTTGGAGACTATTCAGTTGGAGCACCCACTCAAGAAACCTACGACACCCTGCAAAACCATGAAAATGAAATACCTCCCGCACGCATGCAGGGTAAGAAATAGATGAAATACAATCGGTATCTATATAGAATGTATCAAGAAATGCATAACATCCAATAAAATCAACATTAGGTACCTCTATGAATTTTTCTGAAAAATTAGGAGAAATACTTACCTTGTCGTACTGAAAAATACCTGAAGGTTCTACAAGAGTGGATGTAACTATGACCTCCTCCTGGTCAGGTAAAGGCTCCACCTCAGGCTCAGGTTCTGGTGGACATACAACTAAAAGAGGTGATTCTTGGGTCCTTGCTCCCATCATGCAAGTCCTTACACTTTCATATTTATCCTCTGAATCTCCTGATATGTCAATCAATGTAGGTGATCCATGGGGCTCAGTGCAATCCCCTACACCTAAAAAATCATCTCCAGCTACGAATGAATTAGATACAATCTTCAAATCTTCAGCCTTTATAACTACTGCATCCTCAACCTCATCTGAGCTAAAACATCCTCTATGAATACCAAATGAAACTCTATCAGCAAATAAATCTGCATCAACTAACTCATCTAAAATACCCATGCTCATGATAGAATGATCCTCTCTGGGTTGCTGTGGGAAGGGTAAAGGGTCCCTTGGTTCCTCCTCTTGAGCTGAAATTTTTGGAAGTGAGTCTTGAGTAGGAACTTCAATAGGTTTAGCTGCTGTAGGTGCACTTTTTCTACTGATTTCTTCTTCTTCTTCCACTAAAATTGCAAAATCAATAGAAGAAGGACTTAGGCTTGAACTAGGGTCACTTTCAACTGATATAGAAGCCATTTTGGGGATGTTCTGAAATGGAAAATAAGTTACTGAAAATTTTTCAGAAAAATCAACCCTTGAAGTGTTTAGACTTGAAGTAACTTCCCCACTCCTCGAAGTTATTGCACTAACATTTCCCTTAGGATTAGGAGTTGCTTGAGAAGGTAATTGTCCCGATCCTTGGGCTCGCATTTGATTCATTTCACTAGCTAGCTGTCCAATGTATCTTTCAATGTTTTGAAGAGTTGACTCATTCTTTTGTTGCCTTTGTTGTTGTAAAATTTGCTGTTGTTGTATGATTTGTTGCAACATATCCTCAAGCCTTTGTTGTTGTGCATTAAACCCACTAGAGTCCTCAAAGTCTCCTTGATTGGCATTAAACCCATTAGAGTCCTCAATATCTCCTTGATTGACATTAAACCCATTAGGTTGCTGAAAATTATGAGTAGGCTGTGAATTCTGAAAATGAAGTTGTTGGGGCTGATTAAATGACTGATTGGGTTGTTGAAATTGCTGAAAATTGGCTTGAGAAGTAGGTTGAAGTTGCTGAAAATTATTGCTCTGAAAATTCTGATTTTGAAACTGAAAATTTTGATTGAAAGGCTGAAATTGTTGGGGTTGAAAACTATGATTTTGAAACTAAAAATTTTGATTGTTTGGTTGAAAAGGTTGCTGTGAAGATTGAAAAGATTGTTGTGAAAGTTGAAAACCTTGCTGATCTTGATAAAATGGTTGCTGAAAATTCTGGAAATTTTGCTGAAACTGTTGTTGTGGCTGATTTAAAGGTTGGTTTTGCTGAAATTGTTGATTTGGTTGCTGAAATTGTGAATAGGGCTGCTGAAAACTCTGATAAGGCTGCTGAAAATTATGATAAGAAGCCTGATTTTGCTGTTGAACTTGTTGGAAGGGTGGTTGTTGATAAAATGAATTCCAATAACTTAGATTCGGATGATCCTCCCAACACGAATTCTAGGCAGATGAATAGGATTTGGTTCTTTGTTGGTATTGGCTTCCGAAACTCTCCATCCCGAATGAGTAGGAATGTTTTCAATAGCTTCTGAAACTCTTCCTTGAATTTTTTTTAGCTCTGAATGTCCTCTCAATCTCAGGATCAAACTCCACAATATCACCAGCTGCAGTCCTGGTCATAAACCAAACAAAATATCAGCAAATGTATATAGAAAGCAAAGGCAAATGAAATAGACTCAGAAAATATGAAATTAAGCACAAGCTAAAATTAAACAAAATCAACTAGTATGTTCCTCGGCAACGGCGCCAAAAATTTGATGATTAGCCCAATAACAAGTGTCACGAATGAGCCTCAAATTTAGATATTTATAAGTTGAAAACCCTTAACTCACAAAATTAAATGTAGTACAGGGGTCTCAAGTCGTATTTTTCCAAAGACTAGTTTAGGATGTTTAACTCAAGCTTGACTTTGTCGTTTAATGTCTTGGGTTTTCAATTAAAATGGGGATTTGTTTTGCAAATAGGAATGAAAATACAGTTTGAAATGAAATAGACTTAGCTAAAGCAACATTAAACTAGGAAATTGCAACAACTAAATTTAACCTATTTGGAAATTGAGCAATTCAATACGAAATTATGAAATTGAAGGACAATACTAATTTCAAGGCAGGAAGCAATAGATCTGTAACTAACTTCAAAAATGAGAAGTTGACACAAAGCTGAATACAAAAAAGAGGGTTGATTTGTAGCAGAGAATTGCCTGATCGATCAACAGACCGATCAGATCACTACCTGATCGGTCAAACAGACCGATCAATGGCTTATCTGATCGATCTAACAGATCGATCAGTTTCTGAAAGTGAACTGATACAACTGAATCGGCATCTACAGAGATGAATTCAGAAATAGAGATTACAGAAACTAAACATCAGATCCTTCCCTTAATCCAAGATCTATCTTGCCGTCACACAAGAACCAACTTGGAACCCCCTAGTTTGACAAATCAGCAGAGATTTTCCTCCCGCGATCAATTTAGCGTCAGATTGGTGTTCAGCTGAATTCTTCCTCCGATCTCCTCATACTTGATGATGTGGATTGCGATGGTGGCTCAGGGACCCTTAGAACTCTTCAGAGAACCCCTCTGAATGCTCCGATTGATGAAGATTGGCAATCAAGTAGGAGCTGGTCGGATGAAGCAAACTCTCGGCGAAACCCTCACCGGAGCTTGGCAGCTACGCGATCACTGGCAATTTCGCCGAAAATCTCCCTTGATGATTTGGAAACTTGAACAAAGCTCAGATATGATGTGGTCGCGCGATCGGAGAAGAAACAATGAAGAACAAACAAAGAACAGAAACAAGAATTCGCGACACGCGACAGAGCTCTGACCTGAGGAGGAGTTCTGTTTTAACAGTTAGAAACGAACGACTATGATCATCCTTGCTGCATCCAACGATCGGTTCTACTCGGATTGAGTCCAAACCTTCCAGATCTCCATCAATAGTCAGGATCTGCTTCTCCTCATCTTGGATCAATCAGATCTATAACGAATGGCTCAGATCTCCCTGCCTCTTGAATGGATGGTTGAGACTCCTCTTAAGTTTGATCCAACGGTCAGATGGCTTCTGATTTAGACCAAAGCCTCAGATCTTGATCTATGGACTTAATTAGTTCTATCTTGGGCTCGGATTGATCAGAAGCTGATAGATGGCTTAGATCTCGCCGTTTCTTGATTGGACGACCCACAGTTATCCATCTCTTGATCCCCTTGATCGAAGCCATGTTTGAACTCAAGTCTGATCCAATCTGATCTAGGTCCATGATATTCAAGCCTACAAAATTAGATTCAAATTTTAGTGCCAACACATCTTAAATATAGAAAGAATTGCATCTAAAGCCAAAATAGAGATAACTCATGGAACTTAGTGTAAATACAAGATTAAGTATGTAAAAAGGGATCAAAATATGGATTTGAGAGCCTAATTTTATCAACAAAATGGTAATTATCACATACATTTGATGGACGAGAGCCAAAGTAAATGAGGGCTTGAAGGCAACAGATCAAGGCTGCTGGAGCAGGAACGATGAGCTGAGGAAAGCGGACTTCGAGGCATACGTGAAGGGTGGCATGAGAGATAAGCCGCGGGCTTGCATGTATCCGAGGGACGAGAGCCAAGGTCGAAGAGGGCTTGAAGGCAACAGGTCGAGACTGCTGAAGGAAGAGTTAACCGAGTCATGAGGTTTCGATGCTGAGGGAATTGTACTCAAGAAGGAAATCCTAGGGTTCGAGTGGTGAGAGAAATGTACTCGGGAAAGGGAAACCTTAGGTTTAGAGGTGGACCAGTCGACTGGTGCCAGGACAGTCGATTAATGAAGTCCACAAAAAGATCAGTCGACTGCCCATGGACCAGTCGACTGATGGCAACTTGAAATTCGAACATTAGGCTGTAACACTCAAATTTAAGTGGGACCAGTCGACTGGCCTTGGACCAGTTGACTGGTAATAGTCATTTTAGCCTAGACCACTATTTAAAGGGGCCCGATTTTGGCTGAGAAGTTTTGACAAAATTGGCTTTGGTTAAAGGCCAGTTAGTAATCTAAGAGCTCAGGCAGGTGTTGCGGGTTGTGGTGAGGTTTCTCCGCCCACAAGGAGCTACACGAGCTAGCCGGAGGTCTTCCGGGGAGTCATCCACCGACGGATCGGGATCGCCCACCTTACGGACAGCCATGGAGTAGGAGCTTCATCTCCGAACCACGTAAATTGGTTTGTCTTCTTAATTGTTAGATTTTATTACTTGTTATTCCGCTTGTGTGATAACAACCTGTAGGAAGAAAATCACGATTAAAGTGGGTGATCGAAAAGTTGCTATTCACCCCCTCTAGCAAGACGACAAGGTCCTAACAAGTGGTATCAGAGTCGGGGTCGCTCGTCTATGGACTAACCGTCGGGAGAGCAAAAGGTGCTAGAGGAAGATGGACTCGGAAGGTCTGCTAGGATGGGATATTCGGATTCCGCCTCCATTCGACCGAGATGACTTTGATTATTGGAGGAAGCGATTGGAGATGTGGTTCCAAATGGATTGGGATCATTGGACCGCATTGGCAGTTTCATTTGAAGCTCCAACAGACAAGAAGGGAAAATGCCTTCGACCTCGGTAATTGACCAAGAATCAAACGGAGGAAACGGAGGCGGATAAGGAGGTAACTAGAATTGTATTAAATTTATTACATATATTGTGTCAAATGTAGGAGAATACAAGAATGCATATGTGTTATGGAGAAAGGTGATAGCTTTGCATGAAAATTCGACACAAAGACAAGAAGAAGAAGAGCCCAAGGAAGAGGGGTCATTGGTCCAAGAGAAGGAGAAGGATCAAACGGAAGTTGAGTCAAGTTCAACATCTGAAGAGGAGGAGAAGGTAGAATCACCCACATCCTCAAGTGAGGAAGAATTAGAAGAAGTCTCCACTTCAAGGATTGAGGGGGAGGAGAGACCATCCTCAATATCGGAGCCAGAAGAAGCTTCCACCTCCATCAAAGCAAAGTCAAAGGATCACATAATTTACTTTGGGTGCAATAAAAAGGGACACTACAAGGATAAGTATCCATTGGGTAAGAAAAAGGAGGTAAACCCTAAACTCAATTCAAATAGTTTGAAAACTAACATTAGTTGTAGGGATGGAGCAAAGAAGGATAAGAAGCATATAATTTGCTTCACGTGTGGTGAGCATGAACACTACCACACCAAGTGTCCAAAGAAAGGAGAAATCAAGAAATTGACGCACTTGAAGAAATTGAAAAAGAAGAGGAGCTCAAGTCAAGGGGGAGCTTCAAAGGTAAAAGGGAAGGTAATCCCTTATTTAAAATTAAATCCAATTTCCAATTCTTATATGTTTGTTAAGAATAATCATTGATTTAAGTATGATGGTAGGAATACGGTTAACAAGGTAGATAATTCTAGGAAATCATTACCCAATGCTAGACCAAGAAAGACCCAAACTACCATGCCTAAGGGGAGGAAGGTGGTTAATGATCAAGGCATAAATCTCAAGAAGGGGAGACATATGCCTAGAAAGGTGGGTAGGTTTAGGAATGTCCAAGGTGGACATGTTGACTCTAGGGTTAGGGCTCTAGAGTTGGAAAATCAAGTCTTGAGGGCAAGACTTGAAGAAATGGAGAAAATCCTAGATAGATTCACTATTGGATCTAAGGGTTTAGGTATGGGATTGGGTAGGCAAAAACCCAACAATGATAGATCGAATCTAGGATACCGATCTAAGTTCTCCGATGCCGATGAAAAGAGATATGCTATGGTAGCATATAACTATGGCAAGGAGGGGAAGTCCAAAAATGGCAAGGGGATGCCATGTAAAACCAAGAAGAGAGTCTTAACTAAGGACAAGGGGTCCAAAGTTAAGATGGTTAAGGGTGTAGGTCAAAAATCACCGGAGGTGCACCGGTGTGACCTAGTGTTTGTTGAGTCACCTAGGGAGGTGGCTATGGCTAAGAGCTCAAGGGGGAGCTCTAGGAGTCAAGTTGAGACCCATGGTCTATGAATCTCGGGAGGGTTTCTCTCGGAAGTCTAGATGGGTAATGAAGTGTGCCAAAGGATATGGAGGCGGGTTTGGAGTCTCAATCCTAGGGATTCGTCACAATCAGTTTGAGTTTCATGAGTGAAAATATTACATTGGGGTCATAGACCATGGAAATTGGGTTTTAATGTGTAGATGCCATATAAATCAATGTAAGGAATGCATTATGGTTTGGTATGGGCAGAGGTATCAAGAGGAGGTCAAAACTAGGACTTTAGGATAAGGTTCAGATTGAACCGTTTAGATAGTTTTGAATTTTGTGTCAATCTTGGGATTGGTGATAGATACATGGATGAATGTATTTTTCCCAAGTAGATATGGGTATCATAAACTTCTCCATAAAATTTGAGAATTTTTGGAGATTTATGAAATTTCTTGTGCATTTCTGAAATTGGGTCAGAAATGTTGAAAATGAGATTTTCAGGGTGCCAGTCGACTGGTATATGGGGCAGTCTGTTGGAACTCGGATGGCTAGAGAGGGGGGGGGTGAATATAGCCAGACACAAACTTCTTTTGCGTTAGAGGTTCTCTGCACTTCACGGTTAGTAGCACAGCAGCGGAAACAATAGAAACAGAGTAATGCAGAAATGCAGAAAACAAAACAAACTAAAACAACTAGCAAGATCGCTAACAAGGAGGATTTACAAGGTTCGGGGATAACTTACCCCTACTCCTTGGCATGCCCTTAAGGTGGGCGATCCCTTGATCGTCGGCAGATCAAGCCCCGGTGAACACCGGATAAAATGCAGTCTCCTTCTCGGTGGAGTAACCTCTCCACAGCGTTTCATCAAAGATATAGAGTTAAGCACAATGAAACACATGATTGCTCTTACTTAGCACTTAGCACAGACAAGAACACAGCAAGCTTCTTCCGAGCTCCACTCAGCGACGATCTCACGCAAGAAACCTTTCTTCATGTCTTCTCGCTGATGGACTCACCAAGCCTCTTGTTACTTCCTCCAAACGCTCAAGTAAGGGATGGTTGCTTCACAGATTGTAGTTGCTTTCTCAAGATGATGGAACTTCAGAACACACAAGCAAGATGTGGAGAAAACAATCGCACAACAAGAACTCAAGCCAGAAGATTATTCCACAAACTCTACTATGCTCTTCTCCACTACGCCCTTTTGTTTCTCCACTGAACCCAGGTGACACCATCTCACTGCAGCCTCCAGTTGCTCACCTGCCAACGCCAGCTACCACTGAGCTCTTCTTGGACTCCCTGAGCTTCCCTCAGCCAAGCTCCAGTTAGCAGCTCCAGTCAGCAGCTCCATCCATTGCAACTTGAGATGGCAAAGAGACAAACCTGCTCCAAGGAAAGGCCTCCATTGACTCTCCTTAAGTGTTTGAATCCTTCCCTGTCACCTGTAGCTCAATCAGAGTATTAGCACTACATATCAAGTAGAAAATCAAGTATCAGAGGTAAAGCGCAGAGAATCGGATACGTTCAGACGCGATCAGAGCGTCTAACAGTGCAATTTGAATTAAAGTGATCGGTCACCTGACTGATCAGAACTATCCCAAACCAATCAGGATCCAACCTGATCGGTCCCCAGTGAGAAACATAGGATCGCAAGCTCGTGTGATCAGTCTCCCTGACCGGTCACCAGATCGGTCACCAGACCGATCTAGAAAGCAGCTTGCCGCAATCCTGCCTGGAATTCACTGGCTGATCGGTCACCAGACCGATCAGGATGGTCCCAGACCGATCAGGCTCCATCCTGATCGGTCAGGGTGAGAAACCTTGCGACAGCTGATCGTTCAACCTGATCGGTCACGGTTTCTCCCTGATCGGTCACCAGACCGTTCAGGAGCTGATTAGCGGGGGGGAGGGGACTCAACTCACTGTGGGCTCCCTGATCGGCCACTAGACCAATCAGGAGCCAAGCAGTGAGTGAACTGCTTGCTCTCTGATCGGTCACCAGACCGATCAGGAGCCGGGCAGTAGGTTCCCAGCCTCACTGCGTGCTCCCTGATCGGTCACCAGACCGATCAGTCATCGCTGGATCGTTCACCAGACCGATCCACGAAGGAGCCCTGTGCCAACTCTCTGATTGGTCACCAGATCGATCCAGACAAGGTCAAATCTCCTCTAAGTTATGAGAACAAGCCTCCGGCCCATCTCTGACTCATGCCATGCCCAACTTCACTCACTGGGACTTCAACCTAGCCCTCCAAGCTAGGACCTAGCTTCACTCACTAGGATTTCAGTCACCCGGCTTCACTCACCGGGATTTCAACCTAGCCCTCCAAGCTAGGACCTGGCTTCACTCACCGGGACCCGACTTCACTCTAGCCCTCTATGCTAGGTCTTGGCTTCACTCACCAGGATTTCAGTCACCCGGCTTCACTCACCGGGACCCGGCTTCACTCACCGGATTTCAACCTAGCCCTCCAAGCTAGGACTTGGCTTCACTCACCAGGATTTCAGTCACCCGGCTTCACTCACCGGGACCCAGCTTCACTCACTGGGATTTCAACCTAGCCCTCCAAGCTAGGACCTTTTCACCTAACCCTCCAAGTTAGGATTTTTCACCTAACCCTCCAAGTTAGGACTTTTCACCTAGCCCTCCATGCTAGGACTTTTCACCCAACCCTTCCGTATTAGGACTTTTCCAACACCTAGCCCTCCAAGCTAGGATTTTCCACACCATGCCTAATCCCCGATCAGGACATAATCATAATCATAATCATTAACCTAAACTAAAATCGGTGTCAACACCAAAACAACAATCAGGGTCAGACTGCATCAACAATCTTCCCCTTTTTGTTGGTTGACAACCTGATTTTAAGTTTAAGGATTCTCAATCAATTTTCTCAAATTCAGAATCATAGGGGAATCAGGATCCTCCCCCTATAGCATAATCATCCTAAACTTAACCAACCACACTCTCCCCCTTTGTCGAACACCGAAAAAGGGTCTAGAGGGGCCGTTAAGTTTAACCATACTCCCCCTCAACCCTAGGGGTATCCCAAAACAACAAAGGTATGAATAGTGTATTTTGATAAACATATGAACACATATGACAAAGATAAGATATGACATAGCTTAATCATGTGTGATAAGACATACATAATGATATCAAGATTTTGAACAATCATATACGCCCACAATAACCATGGTAAACCATAATCATATAAAGCATGGTAGAACATAATCATGACAAAATCTAGTCATAGAAGTACGGTATGAAATATAGCCTGAGAAGTCAACAAAACCAACCAGATAAATAGAGACATACATGCAGATATAGCCATAGGAACACACATATATGCCAAAAATCAAAACACGGTAGGGCAAATATAAAATACATGCAAAGTATCAGATGCATCACATCGCATCAAGCAAAAGAGTTAAGGCAAGTGCGGTACAAGGCCATAAAAAGCAAGTCATGGGGCATACAACCCAAAGGTCATACATGCAAACAGTCAAGTAGGCAGATCACAAACAGATGCAGAGTATATCAATCGTCAGCGGGGGGATCGGCGTCCTGCATGGTGTCATCCATCGCGTCATCACCGTCAGGAGCAACAGACCCTGGTGCAGTACTGGCAGAAGGTGCATCTCCAGGGAGTGCAGACTGGTATGGATGACCAGCCGCCCACGCGCGCCACTCCCCGACCCAGGACTGCTGTCGGGTCAGCATCGTAGACTGATAAGCCTCCTGACTGGCACGCAGACCAGAAATCTCGGATCGGAGCTCCGTCTGAAATGTCATCTGCCTGAGCTCCAATAGGTGTAATCGATGGTCGATGGACTGCTCGAGCTCTGCGATTTGCCATCGTAAATCGGGATCCGGATCGTACTCATAGTCTGCCACAGCGGGCGCCTCAAGATGTACAGCCGGAGCTGCTGGTACCTGTACGTGGGCCGTCCGTGGTAGCTCCCCTAGGCCCCGCCCATCCTTCCATATAAGGCCCTGGCCCTGAGATCTGACAACAATGCCAGACTTGTCAAACACACATTTTCCAAGTTGACAGTCTTATCGAACCATCGACACCGTCCGGCCTTTGGACACATCGATTCCAACGGATTGGAGCCAATCAGTAATAATGTGTCCATAGGGCATGTAGACTGTGCGCCGTGCGGGCTTGCTATATGCTATGATGGAAAAGATAATGCATGCCATGAGATTATACTCCAGATGGCGATGCATCGTATAAAGTAGCAAGCAATGATATGAACGGATCTCACTGAGAGGTTTGGAAGTGATCGGCAGAATATAGTTTGTGATTACCTTGAAAATAATATAATCATCAGGGGAGAGACGAAGAGCAGCAAAGGTTGGAAAGTCGGGCCCTAACTCATCGAGACCAGCTGGCCTGGGATGTCGAAAGAAATACTCGTAGATCGAATCGGGGGTGACTCCCACAAATGGAGGTAGTAACGGGTCTGGGATCGCAGGATAGATAGAGTAAAAATTAGGCGATCGTCGACAACCAAGAAACTCTGAAAAGTTTTTGTAGGTAAAGTTAAGGTTGGTTTTGGCTACCCGAGTTATATACCCAAAACCCTCTTGTGGTCCTGGTTGCAAGTTGTTGTAGAATTCGGACACAAGATCAATATTTATAGTCCGATCGAGAGAAAGGAAAAATTCAAGATTATAGAAATCAACCACCTCTTTAACGGAGGGGCAGTGTTCATATAAGAAGGTCCTATCAATCGATCTGCAAGGTAGAAGTTTAAAGGTTCTAGTTTGGAAGGTTTGTTCAAGGTATGCATTGGGAAATCTAGAACTCGAGGAAGGCTGATGCCTTCGGGAAGGTGCAGAGGAAGAAGGGGCTTTGCCCTTCGAGCTGCCCTCTATGGGTTCCTTTCCCTTAGATGGTTTTCTAAAGGTTTGAATAGATCATGGCAAGAATTCGAATCAAGTGAATCATGACACAAGATTAAAGAATCACAAAATCAATACGTGAGTTGGTCATGGTATAGAATAATCAAGTGTACATGAAGCATTGAACAAGTGAGCAAGGTTGAATTGATCACACGAACATAGGTTTAATCAAAGACCCAAGGTTTGATCACGAATAGATAATCACAAAGTAAGACATTTGATCAAAGGTAAGACACTGCAAGGAAGAGTCACGGCGAAAACATGAGGTTACGACATAATAATAAAACACCAAAATGTGGTTAGCCTCAAATACATACTCTAAGAATTGATCTGAAAAAGAGACTAAACAAAAACGCTTACTTAGGTTCCATTGAAGGTTGGTGATGAAGATCTTGGAGTCTTGATGAAGAGCCCGCGTAGGAGAAGGTTCTCGGCGCAAGAACTGAGGGCGAGACCTTGAGCAAGAAAGAACTTGTAGAAAACAGAGAGAAGCCTACAGGATCGCACTCTCAGGATCACACACGCACAGCAAGAGGGAGGAAGAGATCGCACGCGCAAGGAAGAAGGAGAGGGGGTTTTTGGCGCCGAAAGGTTTTGGTCGGCTAGGGCTTGGAAAGTGAAGAGAAATGTGATTAAATCGGTTGGTGGATCGGTCCACCAACCGTAATTTAATGCGATTGAACGGATCACCATTCGATCTGGAAACGCTTAGACCGATCAGGCTTTAGCCTGATCGGACTGGCCTGGTCCTGATCGGTCGGGTGACCGATCAGGCAAGATCCTGATCGATCGGCTGATCGATCAGGAAGCGAACAGTAGGGTCGGATGATATTCGGGAAACCCCCTTGATCGGTCTGTGGACCGATCACCACAGAGTGCCAGATCGGTCCGGTGACCGATCCAGGCTAGCATAGAATGTTTGGACAGAATTTCGTTAAGTCTCTGTGACCCCTCTGATCGGTCTGTGGACCGATCACCACAGGAGAGAGCCAGATCGGTCCGGGGACCGATCAGCCCTACGCCTGATCGGTCCAGTGACCGATCAGGGTTCCTGATACTCCCTGATACAATCTGAAACTTGCAGTTTCAGATTTTTACATGATTCCTGAAAGGATCTGATGAAAGATATCGATCTTGGAAGTGATCCCTTGACTATAATTGATCCCTAAACAAGGATCAAAAGTCCTTATAGGTTTAACAATCACTTTGCTCCACCCAAGTGGAGTCAAACTCAATCAACACTCATTCAATCAATTTCAATCAAGATTGTGCCAAATTCAAGTTTCCAATCAAGTTTCCTTGATCGGAATGTCCAAGTATGATCATGGAGCCAAATACACATATGTTATGTATTGGTTTTCCCCATACTTGGTCACCGAAGTGATTTTTATCTCGTCAACTTAATTTCTCAAGGGATGCATTGACATTTTGAGAAATTGAGTTGATCCTAACATCTCACCCCATATCTAGCAAACAAAAACATTTAGTTGAACCTTATAGTTTGTGTGAGATGTCCCCAAAGTTACCCAATTGTATCCCAACAATTAGAGATAATCATGAAGAGTTTTGAATGCATTTTGATGTTTATGAAGCGCGACACATTCCCAACTCCCTTCTTAAGAAGCTAAACTCATTCTCGGGGAGTGGTTTAGTGAAAATGTCAGCGAGGTTTGACTTGGACTCTACATGTGAGAGTACAATATCTCCCCTAGCAACATGATCCCTAATGAAGTGGTGACGCACTTCAATATGTTTGGTCCTAGAATGATGGACTGGATTCTTGGTTAGATTAATTGTGCTAATGTTGTCACACAACACTTGCACACCTTTGTAACTTAATCCATAGTCCTCTAGAGTATGAATCATCCACAACAACTGTGATACGCTCTCTCCCATAGCAATATATTCTGCCTCAGTCATGGAGAGAGCAACACAATGTTGCTTCCGACTTGACCAACTAACTAAGGATGATCCTAAAAATTGACAACCCCCACTTGTGCTTTTCCGATCCAACTTACATCCAGCGTAGTCAGAATCGGTATAGCCAATTAGGTCAAATGATTCGGTACGGGGGTACCAAAGACCGACTCCAATTGTGCCTTTAAGATATCTCAAAATCCTCTTAACAGCGATTAAATGAGATTCCTTGGCACAAACTTGATACCTAGCGCACATACCCACAGCGAAAAGAATATCAGGTCGACTAGCTGTGAGGTATAGCAAACTACCTATCATGCTCCGATATTGAGTCAAGTCAACGGGTTTACCACTCTCATCATTGTCTAATCTTGTGTTTGTAGCCATGGGAGTGGTTATCTCTTTTGAATCACTCATGTTGAATTTTCGAAGCATTTCTTGTGTGTATTTCGATTGGTGCACATGGATCCATCTCGGGTTTGTTTGATTTCAAGTCCAAGGAAGAAAGTCAACTCTCCCACTAGACTCATTTCAAATTCACTCTCCATGTGTCCAATGAATTCATTTAAATAGCCCTTATTGTTTGAGCCACAAATTATGTCATCGACATATACTTGGGCTACAAAAATATTGTCACCATCTCTCCGTAGAAATAGTGTAGGGTCTATTTGGCCTCTTACAAAGCCTTTATCAATTAAAAATGTCGACAACCGCTCATACCAAGCTCGGGGTGCTTGTTTAAGGCCATAAAGTGCCTTTTTGAGCTTGAACACGTGGTTTGGAAATTCGGTACTCTCAAACCCCGGAGGTTGTTCAACATAGACCTCTTCTCTAATCAAACCATTTAGAAAAGCCGATTTAACATCCATTTGATATAGCTTGAAGCCACGATGTGCTGCAAATGCAAGCATCAATCGGATGGACTCTAATCGTGCCACGGGAGCATAGGTCTCATCATAATCAAGGCCTTCAACTTGACTATAGCCCTTGGCTACTAAGCGTGCCTTGTTTCTAATGATTTCTCCCTTATGGTTCAATTTATTTTTGAAGACCCATTTGGTTCCAATGATGGTGGTCTTCTTAGGTCTAGGGACTAAGTCCCAAACTTGACTTCTTTCGAATTGACCTAGTTCATCTTGCATTGCTATGATCCAATCGGGATCATTTAATGCTTCATCAATTTTTCTAGGTTCAATTTCGGAAATTAAGGCAACTTCATTAGCCTCATTCCTAAAGAATGATCTAGTTCTAACCCCATGATGGATGTCTCCAACAATTTGGTCTTGGGGATGACTAGAGGCTAATCTAGTTTGCCTAGGTGTTGGTGGTGCTTCTTGAATGGGTTCACTAGACACAAGCTCAGCCTCAGGATCCGGCTGATCTATGGGTTGTCTAGGCTCACCGTCATCAGATTCATCACCATCAACAACATTTGGACTTTCATTCAAACTTAGTCTCCTAAGTTCGAATTGGACTTCATCTTCTGGTTGTTCATTGACTTTTGGAATTTCTTCAAAGACAACATCAGAAGACTCTTCAACCAATCTAGATTTCTTGTTGTAGACTCGGTAGGCTTTGCTAACTAGGGAATACCCGACTAGTATCCCTTCATCAGCTTTTGCCGTGAACTTTCCAAGGTGATCCTTGGTGTTTAGGATGAACACCTTACAACCAAACACCCTAAGGTGTTTAACCGTAGGTGGTTTCCCAAACCAAAGTTCATGGGGAGTCTTTCCTAAGAACCTATGGATGAGGACTCGGTTTTGCACATAGCAAGCTGTATTTACAGCTTCAGCCCATAAGAAACTCGGTAGTGAGTACTCATTAAGCATGCTTCGTGCAGCCTCTTGTAGAACACGGTTCTTCCTCTCTACAACACCATTTTGTTGTGGTGTTCTAGGAGTGGAGAACTCATGTCTATATCCTCTATCTTGACAAAATTCTAAAAACCGTTGGTTTTGAAATTCACCTCCATGATCACTTCTAATTGTCTTAATTGTTAATGATTTTTCATTTTCAACCCTTCTACAAAAAGAAATGAAAACATCTAAGGTTTGATCCTTATATTTTAGAAAATAAGTCCATGTGTATCTAGTAAAATCATCAATGATAACAAAGCAATACCTACTTCCATTCAATGATATGATAGTGCTACAATCAAATAAATCCATGTGAAGTAAATCTAAAGCGGTAGATGTACTTACAGCGCTTTTACCTTTATGTGCAGATTTTGTTTGCTTACCCATTTGACATGCATCACAAAGTTTGCCTTTTTCATACTTGATGCTTGGTAAGCCACGAACTAATCCCTTGTTGGCCAACTTCCGGATGTTCTTCATGTTAACATGTGCTAGCCTCCGGTGCCAAAGGGTGGACTCTTCTTCTTTTGACATGAGACACTTAGCAGAAACATTAGTAGCACTTTTAAATGAAACTTGATAAATATTGTCTACTCTTGTTCCTACTAGTATCGTGTCCAAGGTGTCATGTTGTCTAACTAGACATTGACTTGGTTGAAAATCAATTGTGTAACCTGTGTCACACAATTGACTGACACTTAGGAGATTAAATGTCATCCCCTTGACTAGAAGGACATTTGAGATTCTAAGACATTCGGATATTTGAATGTCTCCTATTCCTATGACCTTAAGACTACCATTGTTACCAAATGAAACATTACCTCTACTTTTCTTTGAAGTGTGGTAAACAATGATCTATCCCCGGTCATGTGTTTGGAGCACCCACTATCAACAAACCAAGTTGATAGATGCTCCCCCTCAATCATAACCTACACAATTCGAAAAATAGAAGTTTTAGGTACCCAAACCTTGGGACCTAAAGCACCTACTAAACAAGTCTTAGGCACCCATGCCTTGACAACTTTCTTTTGAACCCTAGGTGTCTTAGATTGTCGCATATCAGTCCTAGACATAAGGGACACAAATGAAGGTTCTTTGGGTCGATAACCAATACCGGCCCTATTGTAGACTGCCCTTTGGGCATTCAAGATCATGTCTAGGGTCTTTGAGCTAGTTGAGAACTTCTCAAGAATATTCTTGAGTCTCTCAACTTCACTCTTCAATGATTTGTTTTCCTCTTCTAACAATTCATCATGCAAATCATCAACATCCTCAACCCTAGAGGATTTCAATTTTTCAACCTCAATTTTCAATGATTTAATTTCATCCTCTAACATTTCAACATGCAAATCATCTATGTTATCATCCCTAGATGAAATCAATTGTTCAATTTCTAATTGCAATGACTTAACCTTATTTTTTGACTTCTTCAACATATTAGTTAAGCATGCAATTGCTCTATAACATTTCTCAAGTTCGGGAGAAGTTACCTCTTCATCATCCGAAGATGATGAAGCCGCGTTTGAGGAGTTGGAGGATTCATCACTGCTTTCTTGATCTTCTCCAAGAGCCATGAGTGCCACATGCCGTGTGCTCTTCTCCTCGTTCTCTTCATCGGATGAACTTGAAGAGGATTCATCCCAAGTGGCCTTCAAGGCCTTCTTCTTCTTCTTTGATTTCTCCTCTTTCTTTTTGGATTTCTCCTCCTTTTTCTTTAGCTTTGGGCATTCACTCTTGAAGTGCCCTTTCCTACCACACTCAAAACAAGAAACGTTAGTCTTATCAACTTTAACTTCACTAGGGTTACCTTTACCCTTGAAGCGTCGACCCCTTCTCATCATCCTTCTCACAAAATTTGTCATCTCAGAGGAAGAAGACCCGCTGCCATCTTCCTCGGAATCGGACTCAGATTCGAAAGAGGATGAAGATGAAGATACTTCCTTCTCCTTCTTCTTCTCCTTCTTCTTCTTGTGGGATCGTTCCCCTGCAACTAAGGCAATCCCCTTCTCCTTGGGGCCTTTGTTAGCCATTTCATGCAATTCCATTTCACAAAATAGATCATCTAGTTTAACAATGGATAAATCCTTGGAAACTTTGTAGGCATCCACCATGGATGACCACAAAGCATTCCTTGGAAATGCTTTCAACACATACCTCACAAGGTCGCGATTCTCGACCTTTTCATCAATAGAATGAAGCCCGTTGAGGACTTCCTTGAACCGGCTATGTAGCTCACTTACCGTTTCATTCTCCTTCATGGAGAGATTTTGAAGTTGGTTGAGGAACAAATCCCTCTTGGCGATTCTTGAATCTCGGGTGCCCTCGTGAAGTTCTATAAGCTTGTTCCACAAGTCTTTTGCACTTGTGAATGGACCAACCTTGATGAGTTGGTCTTTGTTCATTCCGCATTGTAGGGTCACAACCGCCTTTGCGTCGGCTTCACTCTTCCGAGTTTGTTCAGCCGTCCACCGCCACGATTCAAGTTCTTTGCCTTCATCATCCTTTGGAGGGGTAAAACCCTCCTTCACCGCGAACCAAGTGTTGATGTCCATCTTCAAGTAATACTCCATCTTCGATCTCCAATATTGGAAATCTGCGCCATCGAAGAAGGGAGGTCGGGTGGTAGAAAAACCTTCTCTCAAAGCCATGGATGATAGCTCTCGGTTGTTAATCCGCTTGTATAGAGCCCCAAGCTCTGATACCACTTGTTGGAACTCGGATGGCTAGAGAGGGGGGGGGTGAATATAGCCAGACACAAACTTCTTTCGTGTTAGAGGTTCTCTGCACTTCACGGTTAGTAGCACAGCAGCGGAAACAATAGAAACAGAGTAGTGCAGAAATGCAGAAAACAAAACAAACTAAAACAACTAGCAAGATCGCTAACAAGGAGGATTTACAAGGTTCGGGGATAACTTGCCCCTACTCCTTGGCGTGCCCTTAAGGTGGGCGATCCCTTGATCGTCGGCAGATCAAGCCCCGGTGAACACCGGATAAAATGCAACCTTCTTCTCGGTGGAGTAACCTCTCCACAGTGTTTCATCAAAGATATAGAGTTATGCACAATGAAACACAAGAAAGCTCTTACTTAGCACTTAGCACAGACAAGAACACAGCAAGCTTCTTCCGAGCTCCACTCAGCGACGATCTCACGCAAGAAACCATTCTTCGTGTCTTCTCGCTGATGGACTCACCATGCCTCTTGTTCCTTCCTTCAAGCGCTCAAGTAAGGGATGGTTGCTTCACAGATTGTAGTTGCTTGCTCAAGATGATGAAACTTCAGAACACACAAGCAAGATGTGGAGAAAACAATCATGCAGCAAGAACTCAAGCCAGAAGATGATTCCACAAACTCTACTATGCTCTTCTCCACTACGCCCTTTTGTTTCTCCACTGAACCCAGGTGACACCATCTCACTGCAGCCTCCAGCTGCTTACTTGCCAACGCCAGCTACCACTGAGCTCTTCTTGGACTCCCTGAGCTTCCCTCAGCCAAGCTCCAGTCAGCAGCTCCAGTCTGCAGCTCCAGCCGTTGCAACCAGAGATGGCAAAGAGACAAACCTGCTCCAAGGAAAGACCTCCATTAACTCTCCTTGAGTGTTTGAATCCTTCCCTGTCACCTGCAACTCAATCAGAGTATTAGCACAGCATATCAAGCAGAAAATCAAGTATCAGAGGTTAAGCGCAGAGAATCGGATACGTTCAGACGCGATCAGAGCGTCTGACAGTGCAATTTAAATTAAAGTGATCGGTCACCGGACCGATCAGAACTATCCCAGACCGATCAGGCTCCAACTTGATCGGCCCCTAGTGAGAAACTTAGGATCGCAAGCTCGTGTGATCGGTCTCCCTGACCGGTTACCAGATCAGTCACCAGACCGATCCAGAAAGCAGCTTGCCGCAATCTTGCCTGGAATTCACTGGCTGATCGGTCACTAGACCGATTAGGATGGTCCCAGATTGATCAGGCTCCATCCTGATCAGTCAGGGTGAGAAACCTCGCGACAGCTATCGTTCAACCTGATCGGTCACAGTTTCTCCCTGATCAGTCACCAGACTGTTCAGGAGCTGATCAGCGGGGGGGGGGGGGGGGGAACTCAACTCACTATGGGCTCCCTGATCGGTCACTAGACCAATAAGGAGCCAAGCAGTAAGTGAACTGCTTGCTCCCTGATCGGTCACCAGATCGATCAGGAGCCGGGCAGTAGGTTCCCAAGCTCACTGCGTGCTCCCTGATCGGTCACCAGACCGATCAGTCATCGCTGGATCGTTCACCAGACTGATCAACGAAGGAGCCCCGTGCCAACTTCTCTGATCGGTGACCAAACCGATCCAGACAAGGTCAAATCTCCTCTAAGTCATGAGAACAAGCCTCCGGCCCATCTCTGACTCATGCCATGCCCAGCTTCACTCACTGGGACTTCAACCTAGCCCTCCAAGCTAGGACCTGGCTTCACTCACCAGGATTTCAGTCACCCGGCTTCACTCACCGGGATTTCAACCTTGTCCTCCAAGCTAGGACCTAGCTTCACTCACCAGGATTTCAGCCACCCGGCTTCACTCACCGGGATTTCAACCTAGCCCTCCAAGCTAGGACCTGGCTTCACTCACCAGGATTTCAGTCACCCGGCTTCACTCACCGGGATTTCAACCTAGCCCTCCAAGCTAGGACCTTTTCACCTAACCCTCCAAGTTGAGACTTTTCACCTAACCCTCCAAGTTGGGACTTTTCACCTAGCCCTCCAATCTAGGACTTTTCACCCAACCCTTCCGAATTAGGACTTTTTCAACACCTAGCCCTCCATGCTATGATTTTCCACACCATGCCTAATCCCCGATCAGGACTTAATCATAATCATAATCATCAACCTAAACTAAAATCGATGTCAACACCAAAATAACAATCAGGGTCAGACTGCATCAACACAGTCGACTGATAAAGGCTTAAAATGGTTTTTCATCAATCAAAAGGTGTCCAAATGATGTAAAATAAGTGTGTAATCTTATGGGGGGTTAGCACACTGTGTTTATCATCATTAGAGGTTAAAGTATCCAATAAGAGAGAAATTGTTGGAGTCTTTTTGATGTGTGGTAAAGGGGGAGAAGTGTTAGGTTTAAGTGGGAAACCAAACACGCCTTTGCACGAAATCCTAGGTGTTGGGGCAATCTACCCAAGTATGAGCTGGAGGATCATGGGTTTTGATGTGTGTGTCAATATGATTAAGTTAGGGTTTCATGTTGATCTAATATGTGTATGCGAGTGTGCAGGTTTGCAGGATACATATAGACTTAGTTGGACGACTTCGGGTATGGTGAAGGGTGGCATGGAGGCAAGCCGTGGGCTTGTGTGCGCATTCGAGGGACCATGAACAAAGCAGGAATGATGAGCCGAGGGAAGTAAACTTCGAGGCGTACGTAAAGGATGACATGAAGGCAAGCCGAGGGCTTGTGTGCGCATCTGAGGGACGAGGGCCAAAGTCGAAGAGGGCTTGAAGACAATAGATCGAGGCTGCTAGAGCAGGAACAATGAGCCGAGGGATGCGGACTTCGAGGCATGCATGAAGGATGACATGAAGGCAAGCCGAGGGCTTCTATTCGCATATGAGGGACGGGAGCCGAAGACGAAAAGGGCGAGAAAGCAACAGATCAAGGTTGTTGGATGAAGAGTCAACCAGGTCGTGAGGGGTTGAGTGTTGAGGGACATGCACTCAGGAAATCCTAGGGTTCGAGTGCTGAGAGAAATGTACTCGGGGAAGGAAAACCTTAGGTGTAGATGTGGATCAGTCAACTGGTGCCAGGGCAGTCGACTGGTGTATACCACAGAAAGATCAGTCGACTGGTAATCAACCAGTCGACTGCCCCTGGATCAGTCGACTGATGGTGGCTCAAATTTGAACGTTAAGCTGTAACGGTCGAATTTGAGTGGGACCAGTCGACTGGTAATGGACCAGTCGACTGGTAACGGTCATTTTCAGCCTCAAGCTCTATTTAAAGGAGCTCGTTTAAGGCTGTTTCTTCTTGGCGAAACTTGCTTGGTTAAAGCTTGTTAGTAGCCCATAGTGCTCAGGGATTGTCTAAGGGTTGTGGCGAAGTTTCTCCACCCACAAGGAGTGACAAGAGCTAGCCGGAGGTGCTCCAGGGAATCATCCACCGAAGAATCGGGATCGTCCACCCTACGGACAGCCATGGAGTAGGAGTTTCATCTCCGAACCACATAAACGGTTTGTGTTAGCATTGTTTTTGTTTTAGATTTAGTATTTTCGCTTGCGCATGCTATCGTTATAGGTAGAAAATCGAAAGAAAGCTATTCACCCCCCTCTAGCTTAATGGTAAGATCCTAACAAGTGGTACCAGAACGAAGGTTCGCTCATCTACGGACTAACCGCCGAGAGAGCAAAAAGTTAGAGGAGATGACGATTGAAGAAAAGTTTGGTGATGACATCAGCATTCCACCTCCCTATGATTGCGAGGATTTCGACTATTGGAGGATGCAGACAAAGACGTGGTTCGGCATGGATTGGAACTACATGATTGCTCTTGAAGAACCGTTTGAAGTTCCAAAGGATAAGAACGGGAAAAAGCTCCGACCAAGATATTGGAATAAGGAGGAACAAGCACAAGCAAAGGCAAACGAAACGGTAATTTCAATTTTAGTTAATTTTTTGCCTAATAATGTAATTAGTGGTGTAGGTGAATATCAAAGTGCGCATGAGTTATGGAACAAGGTGATAGCGTTCTATGAAAATCCTACACAAGCAAAATTAGTGAAAGAGATCGAGGAAATGAGCTCAATGGTCTAAGAAGAGGAAAAGGACCAGTCGGATAAAGAAAAAAGTTCAACATCCGAAAAAGAAGAGAAAAAGGAAAAAGAATTGTTTATCTTATCAAATTAAGTGGCTCAAGAGAGTGAAAGGTCATCCACTTCATCAAGGGAAGAGAAAGAGATCTCCACTTCAAGAGTTGAGGGGGAGGAGAGACTCTCTTCAATACCGGAGCAAGAAGAAGCATCAACCTCCACCAAAGCAAGGAAAAAAGACCACATCATTTGCTTTGGGTGCAACAAGAGGGGACACTACAAGGACAAGTGTCTATTAGGTAAAAAGGAGGTAAACTCTGAATCCAAGTCAATTCATTTAAAATCTAATATGGGTTATAGGGAAAAGAAGGAGAAAAAGCATATTAGATGCTTCACATGTGGAGAGCTAAGGCATTATCACACCAAATGTCCAAGAAAAGGAGAGCTTAAGAAATTGAAGTATTTGAGAAGATAGGAAAAGGAAGAAAAGCTCACATCAAGGGGGAGCTACAAGGGTAAGGGAGGTAATCCCTAACTTTAAGAATGTTTCAAATTTCCCTATGTGTGTTAGGAATAATGAAAAGTGCATGCCTATGCGTAATTTTGGTTTCAAATATCATAATAAAAATAGAGTTACTATTGCGTGTCAAACTTCTAAGGAATCCATGTATCATGATAAATCTAGGATTGTTAAACCTAAGGATCAATGCATTAATCCTAAGAAAGGGAGACACATGCCTAGACAAAGTGGTAGATCTAGGAATGTCCAATGTAGACATGGGGACACTAAGGTGGAGAACCTAGAAAGAGAAAATCAAGCCTTGAGGGCAAGATTTGATAAATTGAAGAAAACCCTAGATAGGCTCACTAGTGGATATAGGGGCTTAGACATGGTGCCAAGGAGTTAACACCTCAAAAATGATAGGTCGGGTCTAGTATATTAATCTAGGAGATCAAATGAAGGTAGAAAATCATATGCAAGGATGTCATATGAGTATAGCAAAGGGAAGACCAAATATGACAAGGAAAAGCCATTAAAGGGAAAAGAAAAAGCTAAACAAGGACAAGGTGTGGAAAGTTAAGGAAGCAAGGGTTGTAAGTCAAGAAGCACCGGAGGTACACCGGTGTAGTCTTGCCTTTGTAGATGAGTCACCTAGGGAGGTGACTAAGGCTAAGAGCTCAAGGGAGAGCTCTAGGAGTCAAATTAGGATCCATGGGCAATGGATCTCAGGAGGATTTCTCCTAGGAGATTAGATGGACTGTGGAATATGTCAAAGGGTTTGGAAGACTAGTGTGAGTCTTAATCCTAGGGAGTTAGCACATTGAAAAGGAGTTTTATGGATAAAAAGATGAAAAATGAGACTACATTGCTTGGTAATTGATTTTCAATGTCTAGATGCCACATAAATCAATGCTAGGGATGCATTGAGGTTGAGGATGAGAAGATGCAGCAAGAAGAGATCAAAACTAGGTCTTTAGGCCAAGGATAATTTGAACAAATTAGATAGGTTTGAGCTTTGTGTCAATCTTGGGATTGGGGATAGATGTATTCGAGAACATATTTTTCCCAAGTAGACATAAGCCCCACAAATCTCTCCACAAAATTTTAGATTTTTTGGAGATGTGTGGAATTAATTATGTATTTCTGAAATTAGGACTGAAAAGCTGAAATTGGGATATCAGTCGACTGGTTTAGAATCAGTCGACTGGTCTAGTGCAAATCAAAAACTAAGGATTTGAAAATGGGGTAGTCGACTGATCTTTCTGTTTGATTTCTCAGTCGACTGCCCCTGGGGCAGTCGACTAATCCGCGAGGGTATTAAAAAGAAAAGTTGCGCGGGGGGGGGGGGGGGGGGGGCTAGGGTTTCAGTGCCACCCTCTACGAGCTCTTGTCCTCCTCGACCTCCCCTCTTACTCCGAGCCTTCCTAAAGCCCTAAGATCACTTTTCTAGTCTCTCTCTACCTCATATCTAAGTCTAGGGTTGAAAGAAACTCTCTTCTCGAGTCAATCTTCATCAAACCTCATCATGCAATATACAGGAAAACGGTAACGACTTGTATAGTTTATTGTTACACATTTAGTTCATGATTTGTAACTAACTATCCCCTTTTGCATGGTTTCCTTGTTTTTACTCTTCATTTGGGTCATTTTTGGTACATGTATGGGTAAATTGCATTTTAGAGTTGTCGAAAAGAGAAGATTGGGTGAGGGTTCATCCCAACAACGTCCCGCAGATCTTGAGGCACCTCGGTTTTGTTCCGAGGAATGCCGATGGAGATTTGCCAACATTAACTTTGTAATGATGAACTGTCGGTATTTTAACTAAACATAATTTCAAGAGAAG
This sequence comes from Boesenbergia rotunda, assembly GCA_024364735.1. Lineage (NCBI taxonomy): Eukaryota > Viridiplantae > Streptophyta > Magnoliopsida > Zingiberales > Zingiberaceae > Boesenbergia > Boesenbergia rotunda. Next base: position 112,388 of record JAGFNQ010003196.1, on the reverse strand, counting down.
ACCCCCCACATTGTTGAGATGATCACCTACTTTGGTCTAGAGCAGTTAGTTTATTGTCAGCACTATGTTAATCTTGACATGTGTAAAGAGTTTTATGCCAACCTCACATGCATTAGTCCCGATGATGGGACTTATAAGTCTATAGTGGCGGGAGTGACCATCCCCTTTTCACCTGCAGTTTTAGAAATGTTTTTAGGGTGTAGGGCTTTCAACAATGCATTTACATGTTTTTTAAAAGTTATCGAGCCTTTTGACTTTCCAAATGTGACCCCAGACTAAATCCATCAGCATTATATAGAAAGACATCGATATTCTACACAGCACATTTTTGAAGCTAAGCGCATGAGCCTATTAGCAACGTGTTGTACAAAATTGTTTTAGATTGCATTTTACCTATTGTTACCAAGGGAAGGTCAAAGTTCGACTGCCTCACTTGGTAATGATGTACGCATTAGAGAGGAGATTAGATATTGACATCACCCTGCATGTCTTTGCATCCATTGCCCATTTTTCGCATAGTGTCAATACCAAGATCTACATGCCTTTCGGTCATGTTTTGACCGAATTCTTTGAGTCTAGAGTAATGGACCTTGGATGGCTAGAGGGGTGGTGTGAATAGCCAGACACTAAAAAACTTGGCTCTTTTGAAGTCTTTCTGCGATTAGGTTAGCAGTGGAAGCAAAAACAACATAGAAAGAAATACAAAGAGAAATACAAAAACCGACTAAACACAAACCAGACGCTAACTCATAGATGTACAAGGTTCGGGGATAACATACCCCTACTCCTTGGCGTGCTCGTGAGGTGGGTGATCCCTTGACCGTCGACAGATCAAGCCCCGGAAATCCGGATAACACAGTCTCCTTCACGGTGGAGAAACCTCTCCACAGATAGTCTCAGAATAATATCAAACAAAGCACAGAGACAATGAGAAGGCTTACAGAGCGCGAGCACAGAAAGTGCGAAGGAGAACGTTTACAGAGCACAACTCACAACACAACACAATCACAGCAAGAACCTTTACTCAGCTCTTCCTTCTCGTGGTGTCTGCTTGCTGATCGTCTCGCAAAGTTCTCAAAGGTTCAAAGTTTCAAAGTCACCCTCTCTTCTTCGCCAGCCTTCTCTTAAGCCTCGCTCATCACCAGGTCATCACCAGCGCGTCTGCAACCAGCTCACCACCAGGTGTGTCTGCAACCAGCTCCGTCACCACTGATCCATTGACCTCTACTGGGCTCAGTCCACTGAAACCTCTTCAGCTGAGCCTCAGGTCAGTCGCCAACTCTGCCAGACAGTTGCCAGCCCGCGCCAGAATTCGTTGAATCCTACGAATGGAAAACAGACAAGCCTGACCGAAGCGAAAGTCACCAATTGACCCTCCTTTTTGGTTTGTGTCATCCCTGTATCACCTGCACACTCATCAGAAGATTTGTACAGCAAATCAAAGTGTATCAGCAGGTATCAGAAAGAAATCAGAGCGAAATCAGAAGTGATCAGTAAGTCTGACAACGATTCAAATTAAAGTTATCAGACACTGATCGGTCACTCAGACCGATCAGTTACCCCCCTGACTGATCAGGTCACTATCTGATCGATCCAGTAACAACCTGATCGGTCACCTTAACCGATCAGTGATCAGGGATCAGGGATCGGTCACCAGACCAATCCTGAACTTCTTCAGGGTTTAGCTTTAAAAATCCAGCCACGGCCTGATCGGTGCACTGACCGATCAGGCCACAGTCTGATCTCTCAACTCAAACCCCCTGATCGGTCAATTGACCGATCACATTAGATCCTAATCGGTCAAGGTGACCAATCAGGTCACTTCCTGACCGATCAGGAACAACCCTGATCGGTCCAGGATGGCCCTGATCGGTCAGCTTGACCGATCAGGGTTTATACCTAAACCTTATGTTCTCTTTCTAATCGTTCACCAGAACGATCAGAAACCACACAGAAGGTTTCTGTTCTCTTTCTGATCGTTCACCAGAACGATTAAACACCCTAGATCGGTCACCAGACCGATCTATTATCAAGGGAGTTCGTGCCAACTCCCTGATCGGACTCCAGACCGATCCAGCACTAGTAGAATTTTGATAATAGACTTCACCAATAATTACTTCGGTGATGATTAATGACGAAGTAATATATATTAATAAACTTCGATAATAAAATTGGCGTAGTAAATATAATTTTAGACTTCATAGATTAAAAGAAATAGACTTTACTTCTAATTTTTAATAATAATTACTTCGTAATTTTTATTTAATGAAGTAATAAGGCTTACAATAAAATTTATAATTTTAAATGGTGAAGTAATAAAATTGAACCGGTAAAACAAAATAAAATCTGAACCGGTTTTCATTGTTATTCAATTCCCACAAATAATTAGCTAGGCGCGCAACAAAATTTCTCCCGCTTTCCCTATTTTTCACTTCTCTACTTTTCTACCGTAACCTAAATTTCTCCCGGTCCATGCGCTTCTAAGCTTTTGCTTCGCCGACCTAAGTTTCTCCCACCTCACCCATCTCTTCTCTGCGATCTGCTCTGCTCCGTCACCCCATCTCTTCTCGACGACCTAAGTTTCTCTGCTCTGCTTCGGCAACCTAAGTTTCTTCTTGGCGATTTGTTTCTTCTCTACTCTTCTTCGGCGACCTAAGTTTCTTCTCTGCTCTGCTCTACTTCATCACCCCATCTCTTCTCTTCTCTTCTCCGTTCCCATCACTTCTCTGCTCTAGCTTCACGACGACCACAGATTGCGACCACAAATCGCGATCCCCCTATCTTTCTCTTCTCTGCTTCTGCTTCGCGGCGACCATAGATTGTGAACTCCAAATCGCGAACTCCAAGTACTAATAGCGGCTCGTTCTCTTCAGGAAGAAATCTTTCTCTCCAAGGGACTCATATCTGTGCTAGGGTTTTGCTGGACGGTAAAATCTGGCTACTTTTGTGTTGTATGTTTTATTCTTCTGCTACTACTGCATGCTAAAAGTAATAAATTTACTGCATACAATAGTTTTGTTGTTAACTACATGTATGCATACAAGTAATAACTTTCAGTATGCTGCTACAAACATTGCTTTTCTCTTCTGCTGTAGGCTAGTCAACTATTCTTGCAATTGCCTTAACCTTCAGTGTGCTATTACAACTTTGAGTTAACTTAGTGCCACCTAGTTAATGTGTTCTCTTTGGCAATAGCTACTTGAACCTACTGATGCCAACCCTAGTCAACTTTACTTCCTAACTTTATAGTATTTGTCGTTTAACAATTGCTAGATCAATGATCTTTCTGACTTCATCAGGAGATTGGTTGAATGCTCAGTTAGCTTAACCCATCTGGTCAACTGCCATCCAATTGGGCTTTGAACCAAAACATTCTATTCTTTTATGATGAACTTGATGACGTGTGTACTTTGTGTTGGTAAATATGCTATTTTGTAAGTTATTTTTTTTTATCACTTTGTTGTTCAGGATGCAAGTTATTATTTATATAGGGCTCATCTTTTCTCATATAATATTCATGTGTTGTCCAATCAATGATATGATCACCTTGACTTGTGTATAGCATATTTACAACCTAATGATTCTATACTGGTGGGTGATAAACTGCTAAAACTGATTACTTTATCTTAAGAAACTATCCAAAGTATGACACGGTTTGCAACTGATTTCTTTTCGTCTATATAATCTGATAAAAACTGTGTTACTGATGGTTACTTGGTTTAACTGTAATATTCATTTATTGTTTCTTACTTTCCAAACTATCAGGGTCCTATTGGATGGCAGTCACTGTCAGGTAGTCGAAATAGTACAGAATCTTTACTTTTTGCGGACAATGCTTTTGCTGTTAACATGCATTGGAGTAGTAGCAGAAATTTACTACATACATGTTGTTATTACTGCATACATGTTGTTATCCTCCATTACTAGCTAGTTACAGTTTAGCTCTTCATGCTTGCTTCTTGGCTAACGGACCACTTTTCAGTTGGCACCAACTTTTCTTAGCTAATGATAGAAGGTTCTACACCTACATGCTTCTTCATTGCTGTCATTCCTGTAACATGTATATGTTTCCTTGCTAATCCTGTAAGTTCATAGCTATTTTCTACTGTGATATTTGTTTAGAGGCCCTAGCATCTTTAATTTTCTATTGGACTAATTGAGTAGCATTTGTAGGAGTTGATTAGTGCCATCAATATATCCCCACAATTCTTTTTCAGTAACAAATAATCAAAATTGAGATTCCCATATGTTGAATAATTTTCTCCCATAAATTTAATACAAAACACAAAATTGCTACAAGTCCGGTTACCAGACAAGAAGAACACCATAAATAGAGAGACAAGCAAACCCAATACGGCTTCAAGAAAATTTTTTATCAGAATTGCAAGCTCTCTCCTTCTAAATTATCGAGCAACCTCAATAAAAAATACTAATGAACCCGGACTAAGCTTGTAATTTGTGGCGATCTGGAACTCCAAAAGAGCATAAAAATTCTGAAACTCTTGAGATGCATTTGTTTCATTGCTGTCATTCCTATAACATGTATATGTTTCCTTACTAATCCTGTAATTAAAGATGTTTCCTTGGTTTGTTTTGTTACTAATCCTGTAATTAAAGATGTATATGTTTCCTTACTAATCCTGTAATTGGTTTGTACTATGAGCCAACTTGAATACTTGATTATGTAGCTCTGCATGCAAATCTTCTGCATTACTGCATTACTGCATACAGTCTTCATACTGCATACAGTCTTCATTTCCTGTATTACTGCATACAGTTTACTGCATACATGCTTCTTTATTATTGCATATAGTTTACTAGAAGTTTTTTACTACATACAGTTTACTGCATACAGTTCTTTATTACATCAGTTTGCTACATACAATTCTTTATTACTGCGTACAGTTTACTACATACAATTCTTTATTACATACAGTTTACTAAATACAGTTCTTTGTTACTGCATACAGTTTATTACTGCATACAGTTTACTACAAGTTTTACTACAATCTTCTACAAGTTTTTTCCTGTAACATGTATATGTTTCCTTGCTAATCCTGTAAGTTCATGTATATGTTTCCTGTAACTGTGGATTGTATCGAGGCTCGGCAATTCACAAAGCAAATGCTCCGCTTTTGTAACTGTAACTGTGGCTATATGTTTCCTGTAAGTCTTTTTTTTGTTTAAAGCTCAGCTTTCCATGCCTCACATCTGTATACCGCTGACCTTTCACTTATATGTCACTGTTTTTTGTTGTCGTTGGTTGGCAACACTTGATACTCATTCTATGCTTTCATCTTTCAAACTGTGGCAGCAAATCTTCATTGTATGCTTTCACTTGTATTGAACTAGTATGCATATACGATATGAAATTGTGCCAACTAATTTGTTTGTTGCAGAATGTCTTCGAACTAGCGCCACAAAGTTAGTCTGCTGTGATGAATGCATTAACTTATAACTATGGAAAAAAAAACTTTTTTACTTTTTAAAATGTAGTGGGGTCAAGATGTACAATGCCTCAAAGGGTATCTCTAAAGGACCAGGTTTTAAACAATTAACAGTATGTATTGTGCTTATGTATGAAGATATGAATGGATGGTTTTTATAACTTGGATTGTGATCATTACATTACCTTTTCTATTTCATTGTAGGGTAATCTAAAACAAACTGGTTCTATTGAATGTAGATATTGTGTGATGAGGTACATGAAAGAGATAGTTGAATGTGAAAATTCACAGTTGGACAAGATGGTAATATTTTTTTATTATATGCTTTGGTTTATATATGATTGAGATAAACTATTACAGTTGGATGAATCTAATGCATTTTGTATTTTTGCATAAAAGTTTGCAGGAACAATCAAGAATCAATATTACCAACAATCCGAATATGATGATGTCAGAAGTGAATGGAGTGAATTTGTCTACTCATATGTAGGTGTCTAAATTGGTGGTGTACTTAGGATACATATTTTGTTATTTCATTATGGATTTTGGATAAATTTATGGATATATATTTTGGTTATATATACTTGTGGATTTGTGGATATGTACTTGTTTATTGATGGATTCATTGATATATATTCATCATTTTGAATGGATAATTGTTTAATTTTAATGAAGTAAAAATAATTTTTACTTCACTCTTTTATTAAATTAGTGCGGTGGTAATCGATATTTACTTCATTAAATTAAAATTATATTGTAATAAAAATGATTATTTACTTCGATAATAAAATTTGATAGTGAAGTAATTAAAATTAAAATACTTCATCCATTTAAATTGTGATAAAGTTAAAAAGCATATTTACTTCATCACAATTTAATAATTGTGAAGTCGTTTCATATCTATTACTTTTGTATCATACAAAACAATGAAGTCTTTTAAATCCATTACTGTGTCAATAAATGTATACGATGAAGTAACATAATACTATATACTTCGATAAATATAAATACTGACAAAGTTATAAAATATATTTGCTTCGACAATTAATGTAAACTGTGAAGTTACATATCATCTATTACTTCGTCGCATTGCAAAACTACTAAAGTAACAGATATTTTTTTACTTCGACAATTAATTTAAACTGTAAAGTTATATATCATCGATTACTTCGGCACTTTACAAAACCAACGAAGTAAAAGACAAGTTTTTACTTCAGAATCGGTCCAAATCTGAACCGGTTTGCCTCTTTGAACCGGTAAAAGACTTTGCTATTTTCATGCATAAGACTTCGGTTATATGGCGAAGTAAAATAATCCCTTTTTACTTCACGTGCGTCTACTTCGGTAATTATCTATCTATGACTTCGGTGAATATACGAAGTAAATTAAGCAAATTCTACTAGTGCAGAACCGCTGGAGTTAGTGCCAACTCCCTGATCGGACCACAGACCGATCCAACTCTAACCATTTCGACCCTAAGTCCAAAGAACAGGCTCCATTGCCTTCTCTGACTCATTCTGGTCCCGGAGAATGAGCTCACGTGCCCTTTCCAACCAGTACACTCAATGCTCAGTCCCCCGGACCAAGACTTCGTGCCCAGCTTCACTTACCGGGACTTTATTCAACCTAGCTTCCCTTGCTAGGACCTGACTTCACTCACCAGGGTTTCCTTCACCTAGCTTCCCTCGCTAGGACCCGACATCACTCACCAGGGGTTCCTTTCACCTAGCTTCACTTACTAGGATCCGACTTCACTCACCGGGGTTTCTGTCACCCGGCTTCACTCATCAGGATCCGATTTCACTCACCAGGACCCGGCTTCACTCACCGGGGTTCCTATCACCCGACTTAACTCACCGGGATTCGTGCCCAGTCCCCGACCAGGACTTAAGCTGAACTTATCTTACTCACCTAAACTTAAATCGGTGACAACACCAAAACAACAATCAGGTTAGACTGCATCAACAATCTCCCCCTTTTTGTTATTTGACAACCCAATTCTATGTTTAGGTATCAGAAGTCAAATGAAATCAAATTTCACTATTGCAAGGGAAACAGAGTCCTCCCCTAAGAGTCCTCCCCTACAATAGTTATATTAGTAATAACCCTAAACTTAACTAATCATCCTCTCCCCCTTTGTCAAACACCGAAAAGGGTGTAGACTGGTTATTAAGTTTGAACAACTCCCCCTTAAACGAGGGTCTCCCCCAAAACAAACAAGAGATAATAAGTATATGAAAAGCATATGAAATAAATACAGCAAGACAAGATACTCATATGCATCATATGAAAGTAAACATGGACTATGGATCATGACAGAAATGATCACCAAACCAAAGAAAATCCATCAGAAAGTCATCACACATAAAGTCATGGAATAGTAGTCATAATCAGAATACAACTAAAAATATCACTCCTGATCAGGGGGATCATCAGACATCATCGGATCGAACGAGGTGTCATCGATAGGTAGGAAGCTCCCCGGAACAGTGCTGTTGGATGGCGAAAAGCCTGGAAATGTCTGCTGTGGCTGATGACCAACCATCCAAGCACACCACTCAGCAAACATCTCCCTCTGATCGGCACGCATCCCAAAAATCTCAGACCGGATCTCAGACTGAAACTCCTGCTGACCGGCACGCAACCCAGAAATCTCAGACCGGATCTTAGACTGAAACTCCTGTTACCCGAGCTCCAACATGTGAAATCTGTGGTCGAATGTCTGCTCGAGCTCGGTAGTCTGCCATCTGAGATCTGGATCTGCCTCGTAGTCATCCTCTGCAGCAGCGGGCACACCCTAATGTCCAGCTGGAGCTGTTGCTACCTGAATATGTGCCGCCCATGGGAGCTCCCCCAGACCCCTCCCATCCTTCCACCTAAGGCCATGAGGATCGGCAATAATGTCGAACTTGGAAAATGCGCGTCTCCCAAGTCTGCAGTCTTGCCGAACCATCGGCACAGTCCTACCCTTGGACACATCGATACCGACTAACTGGAGCCAATCAGTAATAATGTGACCAAAAGGCATGTAAACTGTACGTCGGTTGGCCCCACTGTAGAAGAAAATAGAACCGAAAATGCTTGCCAAGATATCAAAGTCAAGATGGCGACGCATCCCATATAGCATCAGGTAGTGATAGGGACGAATTTCAGCGAGGGGTTTTGAGGTGATGGGTAGGATGCAGTTTGTGATGATCTTAAACAAAACATAGTCAGAGGCAGAGGTAGAGAGACGTAGGGCAGCAAAGGTGGGAAACTCACTAGCATCAAGCTCATCACGCCCACCAAGTCTAGGTTGTCCGAAAAAATACTCATAAATAGAGTCCGAAGTAACACCTTCGAATGGAAGTGGTAGAGGATCCAGAAGAGGAGGGAAGATCGAATAGTGATTTGTTGATCAACGACAGCCAAGATACTCAGAAAACAGGTCATAATTGAAGTTTAGGTTCGTCTTGGCTACCCTAGTCTTACACCCCATACCTTCTTCATTCGGTTGCAGATTATTATAAAATTCAGAAACCAGATCAATGTTTATGGTTCGTTCCATACAAACAAGGGTTTCAAGATTGTAAAACTCAATGATCTGTTTTACAGAGGGACAGTAGTCATCGACAAAAGAACGGTCCAATGATCGACAAGGAAGAAGTTTGAAGGTAGAATTTTGAAATGCTTCTTCGAAGTATTTACTAGGAAATCTCGAATTAGTTGAGGGTTGATGTCTGGATGAGGATGAAGGAGCTTTGGACTTCGAGGTACCCTCAGCAGGGGCCTTCCCCTTCGAAGATTTCCTAAAAGTGGGAAATAGGGTCACGACACAAAGTTTGATTTGGTCAAGTGAAATTCATGGCACAAAAATAGTTTGGAAGGTCATAGTAGGTCACGACATAACCAACATGGGTAAGTTTAAGGGCACGACACAAGAAGATGAAACATACTGATTAGTTCCCAAAATCACAAGGTATAACACAAGTAAGGAAGGAAAAACAAAATGACAAGAACATCTTACATGGGAGCCATGAAGTTGGTTGAGTTGGTTGAGAGGAACACTTCAGAGAGGTTGCGCAAGAGGGCTCACAGAGAATGGAGCTCATAGAGATCTCGCAGAGGGCTGCAGAGAACTGACAGAGGGCTCGCAGAGGGCTCACAGAGAATGGAGCTCACAGAGATCTCGTAGAGGGCTCACAGAGAACTCACAGAGAAGGAGAGGAAGCTGAAGTTCGGGCGGCTAGGGTTGGGAGAAATTAGGGTTTGAGTGATTTAAAAGGTTGGTGGAACGATCACCAACCGAAATCAATGCTGCTGATCGGATCGACCATCCGATCCAAAATACCCAGACCGATCAGGAGGTCTCCTAATCGGTCTGCGTGACCGATCAGGGAAGTCCCTGATCGGTCTACCGATCGATCAGAGAACCGGGCAGAAAAGTCTGTGAGCTTTCTGATCGATCTGTGGACCGATCAACCCAACTCCTGATCGGTCGCCATGACCGATCAGGGAGGTCCCTGATCGGTCTGTGTTGGTGCTGGAAGCATCATATCGAACCTTGTTTTGATATTGGCAAAGGATTCAAAGTTAAGTACTATTTATGATCTAACATGCTTACTGAGTGGGCAGGAAAAGTCCTAGGTACACTAGGCAAGAAGTCCTGGTAAAGGGTTGGGCAAAGAAGTCCTGGTCGAGGACTGGGCAAGAAGACCTAACCGGAAGTTGGGCAAAGAAGTCCTGGTCGAGGACTGGGCAAGAAGTCCTAGCAACGGGTTGGGCACCGAAGACCTGCCCGGAAGTTGGGCACGAAGACCTGACCGGACGTTGGGCACGAAGACCTGGTCAGGTAGATTGGGCAAAAGTCCAACCGGAGGAGCCGGTTGGCAAAAGGTAAACTCTCCTGAGAGGAGTAGGTGAGGACACGTTCCCCGTCGAGCGAATTGTAGGCGTCGGTTCGACCTAGGGTTCCATTTGGGAGACCCAAAGTCAGAACCAAGACAGTTACGACTGTAACTAATAGCTAACACATTTGCTTGTTGTGTTTTGGTACTAACCTTAGTTGCAGGATCGAAGGACTAGTCTTCTGCAAGTGAGGTGCCTCACTGGGGCTAGGCGCCCGAATGGACTCGGGCCCCCATAAGGATATAGGTGCCCATGTGTGAAGGCAAAACACCAACCATAGCAGCGAAGCCTCTGGACCAAGGCAGATCAGGCGCCCGTGAGGTCACGGGCGCCCCCATCAGCTCAGGCACCCAAGAGGAGATGGATAATTGCTGACCGAGCCTGCGGATAAGGGTTCGCGCAGGGAAGGTCATGTGTTAGGCGCCCCCATCGACTCAAGCGCCCGTATGGGTGCTATAAAAGGGGGTTCACCCCAAGGCTACGATATCCATTGCTCTCAACTCTCCAGATACTTTCACTCAAGCGCTGCGCCCCGACAAAGTTCGATTTCGAGATTCCAGCGCCGACGACGACCCTCTGCTCCGGAATTCGATCCACCTCGGGCATCGGTAAAATTTCAATTTACGAAAGTGTTGTGATTTAAATTTCCAATTCTATATTTGTACCATCATCTTGTAAAAACTTTATCGAATATAGAATTGACCAAAGTAAACGGTCAAGGATCGTGGGCCTTGGAGTAGGAGCCGACCGTGACTCCGAACTAAGTAAAATCGATTGTGTTCGCATGTATTCTGTGATTTTCCGCTACGCATTTACTCTTCTACTCCGAAAATTTTGTAACGATATTCACTCCCCCTCTATCGTTTTCTCCGATCGAACAAGTGGTATCAGAGCGGGTGGCTCAAACTTGGTGCAACCACCTGTTTGAGATTTTTTTCAGATTTTTCGCTTTTTATTTCAAATAAATAATATTTTTTCAGATTTTTCGCCTTTTTCAATTTTGAATTTTCATCTTTTCACCATTCATTAGAATTGATCTAACGATCAACTTTTAAAAATTTGTCATAACTTTTTTTATTATTATTTTAAATATTTTTTTTGAAATTCATGCTACCTTAATTAGTGTAATTTTTTTTTACAACATTGAATTCTTATTTTTTTTTCCTTTAATCAGAATTGATAAAGCCAACATTTTCTAAAAATTTGTCATAAATTTTTTATTATTTTATTATTATTTTACCTCAAAATTCGTACAACACCTTTTGAGCTAGTTTTTTTTCCCTCCCACGCTACTAATCCAAGACCAAGTCTTGGTATATTTTTGTTATTTCTTTTGTGTGCAAGGATTATTTTAAATGACCAATAAAAAATGGAATAGTATCCATCCACCCCTATTCTCTGGCGAGAACTTCAGAACCTGGAAGGGTCTAATGGAATCCCACCTAAAGACCCATCTAGATTTATGGATAATAATCCAAACAGGATTTACAGTACCAACAGAAGATGAAATGTCGATCACCTGGGATAAATTGGACGAACCAACTCTGAGGAAGATTGAGGCAGATGCAAAGGCGACTACAATCCTATAATTTGACCTAACCAATGAAGAATTGAAGCAGATCAGACCATTCGAATGTGCTAAAGAGATGTGGGAGAAGCTAATCAACCTATATGAAGAGAGCTCCGATATTGAGATATTAGAAGGTGCAATGTATGAATCATCGGAGGAATCGAACGAAGAAGAAGAAGATCAAGTAAGGTATCTTGCACACTCAGTGCAAGCACAAGCAGTCGAGAGAGATCCTGAACCCGATTTCGAAGCCGAATCCAAAACTGAACCAAAGTCAGAAGACGAGTTTTCCAAGACAAAATTGGTAACTAATTTTGAATTGTTTTCTGAATTAAGATTAAATAATCAAGCTAATACTGCAATGGTCGAGGAAGGTATAGTTTTCATTGCAGGGAAAACTCCAAGAGAACTGCAAAAGAGGCCTCAACTAGTACCTGAGTCCGACTCAGACTCCAAATCTGACGACGAAGAAAGGGATCGTCGGAAACTGGTCCGGTTGGCTCGCGACCACTACAAAATGCTGAAGAAACAATCAAGCAAAAGAAAGATGGCTAAAATCAAGGGGGAGACCTCCAAGAAGAAATCAAAAGGTAACATTGTAGATTTAAAATCTAACAGTCATATAGTATGTTATAAATGCAACGAGAGAGGACATTACCAAGACCAGTGTCCCAATCATAAGAGTGGGTCTTCACTGTCTACAATAAAAAGAGCTCCCAAGAATACTGGACAAACATTCGACAAAGGTAAATTTATAGTATTTGAAAATCCAGTATTTACCTTGAATAATGTGATTGATTCATGTAAATTAGTTAAAGAAAATTTTAGAAAATTGAAACAAGAAAATGAAACCTTGAAACATAAGGTCAATATGCTAGAAAATTTAATTCATAATCTTGCTGATTTCGAAAATCCGGAGTATTACTCCAATTGTGACCTTACTTAGATAATTGTTTGCTTTAATTGTGGGTTGCTTTTTTTCTTACTTTTTTTTATTATGCTTAGAATTAGGATTGGTTAGAATAAGGACAAAGTGATTTAGTTGAAATTTGAACAATATAGTATTGGGTGGAGGTGAGATGATAGTACGTTAGGGAAACCTTTCTAATAAGGTCAAGTATACCCTACTTGGTCTGTTTAGTCTGGTGGAACTAGCCGAAGCTACCGATCCAAGATCCAAGCTAGTTAGACCAAAATCTTTCAAGAAGTAAATTGAAGATGAATTTTCTATAAAAGACTTTATCAAGGAAAGGGTTGATGATCCAATAAGGCTACGACCAAAGAAGGCCTAGTGCCTCGCCAAGACCTGGAAGCCAATTATAGAAAATCAAATTCACTTTACTATTGTAAAATTTGAATCTAACACAAATTTCAACTAATCTTAGATTCAACACAATTTTGTAAAATAGACTTAAATTTAATAAACATTTTCAAAATTAATTTAACCTTTTAAAATTAACCATGTTTTTCAAACTTAAAATTTTCATTTTTGTTAAAACATCTCACAAAACAGATAAGGTAACCTATTTTGTCATGTAGAACTGGGTGAGATGTCTAGGACCTAATAATGTAGTTCAATACTTTTTCAAAATCAACTCAAAATTAACTCATTTTTTTCCAAAATTAACTCTAAAATAACTCTACATGTTTTCCACTCAACATTTTTTTTCAAAAACTGAATTTCATTTGTTTTCAAAATTAACTCATCAAGTATTGATTGAATTATACTACGATCTAGGACTTGATTGGGTTAATTATTGATTGGTCAAACCTAGTTAACACAGTCAAACCTGGTCAATACTGAAGTCCCTTAAGGCACTTAGATAGAGTCAGACAGTGTCGGATGCAGGGTTTTTTTTTCTATTCATTTTCGAAAAATTCAGATTTTTCAAAAACCTTATGCTCTAAAACTTATTATCATCTCAAAATAAGGTTTTCAAAAATTGATTCAAAAACCTTGTTATATCACTATATCTTTAAAAAATTATCATCATTTCAAAATATTTTTCGAAAACTATACTATCATTCCAAATTATGTTTTCGAAAATTATCTCCTTGAAAATTATCATACTCAAAGGGTCATTTAAAATTGTTCTTTTTAATAAACCCTAAAGACTCAGAGGAGGTGTACTTCATGATCCACAAGGACTCCTAGGACGTGTCAAATCTAGGGGGAGTCTAAACAAAAAAGAAGTTATTTTGAACAAATAGTTTTTGTTAAATTATTAGATAGTTCTTATAATTTGAATCAAACCTTAAGACTCAGAGGAAGAGTACTTGTAGTCAACAAGCTTCCTAGGACTGGGTCAAGTTTAGGGGGAGGTTAAATTAAAAGAATCATCTAATAACAAAAAAATATGTTTACATGCACTATATTTTTAAATCCTTTTGAAATCATAATTTTTTTAATATACTACCATTCTAATCATACTTTTATTATACTATCACTTTCAAAAACTGGTTGTTTTTTTAATCACTGTTGAAAATAATATTTACTTGAGTTTAAAGAATTTCCAGGACACATAGGGAAATGTCCTTGTAGTTAACAAGGTTTCCTAGGATTGTGTCAGACTTGAAAGGAAACCAAGCCAAGTAAAATATTATGATTTCAAACATCCTTCAAAAAGTTAATAATATTTCTCAAGTACTGAGAATTTCTTAAAATACTTTCTAAGAAAGAATACTTAGTTTCTTTCGGGTGCTTATTACTTAAATATCTTCAAAGATACTGCTCTTAAGAAAACATCTTTCAAAATTGTCTTTTGATTTTGTAAAACTAATAGGCTCTGATACATTTTCTTTCAAAATATAGTCAAAAGTTCGTTATTGATATATGGCCAAGGGGGAGCGTAGAAAAAGTGAAATTAACAATTAAATTCTTTCTTAAACTTTTCCCCTTCTTCAAAGAAAGTTTAACTTAGAATCTCCTTTGTGATACTCAGAAACTTTGTTACAAAATACTATTTCAAACTGAACTTATGAGTATTTTTATACTTAGAACTCTTTTCATGTATTCTTTCGAAAGGATAATTTGCATGCTTTTAAAAGCTTCAAGGGGAAAATTTTAAATCATGAGGGAGCTTTGTGCAATGTTTTAGTTTTCTAATTGGAAATGGTTTAAAACATAAGGAGATGAGTTTCACATTAAGGGGGAGAGAAAGGAAAGAGGGAAAGGAAAATTTTTAAATTGTTATCTCTTTTTCAAAAAGTAAAGCAAAAATTTCTAAGTACTTCAAATTTTTTTAAGTGCTAAGTGCTGTTAAAATTTCAAACTACTGTCAAAATACTTCAAGTGGTTTCAAGTATTTCTAGTGCTTTAAAAATTTCTAAGTATTTCTAAGTGTTTCAAAATATTTTTTAAAGTGCATGTTTTTTTCCTAAGTAAAATTTTTCTTAGTAAACAAAATTTGTCTGAGCAAAAACTTTTTGAAAATTTTGGCAAATGTTTCTAAGTAAAATTTTTTTGGTGAAAAACTTGTCTAGAAATTTCTTAAAGATTTTGTTTTTCAAAATGCACAAAGTGTTTCCAAGCAAATCTTTCTAAGTGTGCGAATTTTTTTGTAAACAAATTTTTTCCCAATTCTCAAAGTTGAACTTTATTTTAAGGGAAATTTGGCTTCAAAATTTTGCCTAAGTAATTTAGGATTGCAAAACTTTTCTAAGTGTAAAAAGTTTTTTGGAGCAAATGCTTTTACTCTATTTTTGAAAAAAATACTTTGTCAAAAACATGAAGCACTTAGAAGTTTTACAAAAACTGCATATCATTGGAAAAACTCAAAAATCCCTATTAGATTTCTTGTTCACCCATGAATATTTTTTGATATATGTCAAAGGGGGAGCAAAGGTCAAAGTTAAGTGTTAAGTTAAGTGTTTTATAACAAAATTATTCAGGGGGAGTATGAGAAAAAATTTTTGTTCAAAATTACATTGGTGTTAGACTTTATACTGTTCAGAATTGCCATGTTTCATTGGTGTTAACCTTCTTTCTTCTTGCTTAAACTGTTATGATTTTTACTTAACTTTGAATTGTGTTGCCATAAATCAAAAATGGGGAGATTGTTGGTGTCAGAAGCACCATATCGAACCTTGTATTGATATTTGAAAAGGATTCAAAGTTAAGTACTATTTGTGATCTAACATGCTTACTGAGTGTGCAGGAAAAGTCCTAGGTACACTAGGCAAGAAGTCCTGGCAAAGGGCTGGGCAAAAAAGTCCTGGTCGAGGACTGGGCAAGAAGACCTGGTCGAAAGTTGGGAAAAGAAGTCCTGGTCGAGGACTGGGCAAGAAGTCCTGGCAACGGGCTGGGCACCGAAGACCTGACCGGAAGTTGGGCACGAAGACCTGACCGGACGTTGGGCACGAAGACCTGGTCAGGTAGATTGGGCAAAAGTCCAACCGGAGGAGCCGGTTGGCAAAAGGTAAACTCTCCTGAGAGGAGTAGGTGAGAACGCGTTCCCCGTTGAGGGAATAGTAGGCGTCGGTTCGACCTAGGGTTCCATTTGAGAGACCCAAAGTCAGAACCAAGACAGCTACGACTGTAACTAATGGCTATCACATTTGCTTGTTGTGTTTTGGTACTAACTTTTGTTGCAGGATCGAAGGACTGGTCTTCTGCAAGTGAGGTGCCTCACTGGGGCTAGGCGCCTGGATGGACTTGGGCGCCCGTAAGGATACAGGCGCCCCAGTGTGAAGGAAAAACACCAACCACAGCAGTGAAGCCTCTGGACCAAGGCTGATCAGGCGCCCGTGAGGTCACGGGCACCCCCATCAGCTCAGGCGCCCAAGAGGAGATGGATAAGCGCTGACCGAGCCTGCGGATAAGGGTTCACGCAGGGAAGGCCACGTGTTAGGTGCCCCCATCGACTCAAACGCCCGTTTGGGTACTATAAAAGGGGGTTCACCCCCAAGGCTTCGATATCCATTACTCTCAACTCTCCAGACACTTTCACTCAAGCATTGCACCCCGGCAAAGTTCGATTTCGAGATTCCAGCGCCGACGACGACCCTCTTCTCCAGAATTCGATCCACCTCGGGCGTCGGTAAAATTTCAATTTACGAAAGTGTTGTGATTTAAATTTCCAATTCTATATCTATACTATCATCTTGTAAAAACTTTATCGAATATAGAATTGCCCAAAGTAAACGGTCAAGGACCCCGGGCCTTGCAGTAGGAGCCGAGTGGTGCTAAAACCACTCCATCTTCGATCTCCAATATTGAAAATCTGCTCCATCAAAGAAGGGAGGTCGAGTGGTGCTAAAACCTTCTCTCAAGGCCATTGTTGACAGCTCTCGGTTGTTAATCCGTTTGAACAGAGCCCCAAGCTCTGATACCACTTGTTGGAACTTGGATGGCTAGAGAGGGGGGGTGAATGTAGCTAGACTCTTAACCTTTAGCACTTCTCAAATTTCGGCACCTCAAGTATTAGTAGCACAGCGGAAGCACAAGAAAAACAGAGTTGCAGAAAACTAAACCCTAAACTAAGCACAAACACAAAACGCTAACAAAGAGGATTTATAAGGTTCGGGGATAACTTGCCTCTACTCCTTGGCGTGCCCGTAAGGTGGGTGATTCCTTGATCATCGGCAGATCAAGCCCCGGAAAATCTGGATAAAATGCAACCTCCTTCTCGGTGGAGTAACCTCTCCACAGCGTTTCGAAATGAATCAAGTATAGAGTACAGGAAACACAAGAAGGATCTTACTTAGCACTTAGAACCACAAGAACACAAGCAAACATCACCCGAGCTCCACTCAGCCCAGATCTCACGCAAGAAACCCCTTCTTCATGTCTTCTCGCTGATGGACTCGCCAAGCTTCTTGTTTCTCTTCCAAATTCTCAAGTAACACAAGGTTGCTTCAAGGATCGCAGTTGCTTGCTCAAGATGATGGAACAACAGATCGCACAAGCACAATGTGGAGAACTAATCGTGCGCAAGAACTGAACTCCGCAAGCTCTGCATAGCTCTTCTCCGCTACGCATCTTAAGTCTCTCCACTGATCGCCAGGTCACCACCTCACTGCAGCCTCCAGCTGCTCACCTATAACAGCCAGCTACCACTGAGCTCTTCATGGACTCCCTGAGCTTCTTTCAGCCAAGCTCCAGTCAGCAGCTCTAGTCAGCAGTCAGCGTCCGTTGCAACCTGAGATGGAAAACGGACAAACCTGCTCCAAGGAAAGACCTCCATTGACTCTCCTTGAGTGTTTGAATCCTTCCCTGTCACCTGCACACTTAATCAGATCATTAGCACAGCAAATCAGCAGAGAATCAAGTATCAGAGATTAAGCGCAGAGAAATCAAATGTGTTCAGACGCGATCAGAGCGTCTGACAGTGCATTTTGAATTAAAGTGATCGGTCACCGGACCAATCCAGGGCTCGTGGATCGGTCAGCAGACCGATCCACAGCTTTGCTGGGACTCCCAGCTTTCTCGGCCACACGGGCCTGATTGGTCACCAGACCGATCAAGCTGTGACCTGATCGGTCACCAGACCGATCAGGAACCCCTGCAACCAATCAGGCTCCAGCCTGATCGGTTATAGGAGGGAGTCCGCGACACTTGATCGTTCACCAGAACGATCTGAACAGTGTTCCAGATTGGACACCAGACTGATCAGGAGTCGATCAGTAAGGTTCCCAAAACCTACTGGATGCTCCCTGATCGGTCACCAGACCGATCAGGAGCCGAGCAGCAGGGGAACTCAACTCACTATATGCTCCCTGATCGGTCACCCGACCGATCAGGAGCCGAGCAGTGAGTGAACTGCATGCTCCCTGATCGGTCACCAGACCGATCAGGAGCCGAGCAGTAGGTTCCCAACCTCACTATGTGTTCCCTGATCGGTCACCAGACCGATCAGTCATCGCTGGATCGGTCACCAGACCAATCCACAAGGGAACACCGTGCCAACTTCCCTGATCGGTCACCAGACCGATCTAGGCAAGGTCAAAGCCATTCTAAGTCACGAGAACCGGCCTCCAGCCATCTCTGACTCGTGCTTGATCCCTTGGACCAAGACTTCAGTCAACCTGGCTTCACTCACCAAGACCCGGCTTCACTCACCGGGATTTCCAATCACCTAACCCTCCGAGTTAGGACTTTTCACACCTAGCCCTCCAAGCTAGGACTTTTCACACCTAACCCTCCAGGTTAGGACTTTTCCACACCTAGCCCTCCAAGCTAGGACTTTTCACACCTAACCCTCCAGGTTAGGACTTTTCCACACAAGCTAGGACTTTTCCATACCTAACCCTCCAGGTTAGGATTTTCCCACACCTAGCCCTCCAAGCTAGGACTTTTCACACATAACCCTCCAAGTTAGGTCTTTTCCACACCTAGCCCTCCAAACTAGGACTTTTCCACACCTAGCCCTCCAAGCTAGGACTTTTCCACACCTAACCTTCCAGGTTAGGATTTTCCCACACCTAGCCTTCCAAGCTAGGACTTTTCACACCTAACCCTCCAGGTTAGGACTTTTCCACACCTAGCCCTCCAAGCTAGGACTTTTCCAACCTAGTCCCACTAGGTATGCCTAGTCCACAACCAGGACTTAATCCCTATCATCTTATCAACCTAAATTAAAATTGGTGTCAACACCAAAATAACAATCAGGGTCAGACTGCATCAACAGATAGTTTGTGTAACTCGACGTTTTCTAAACAGGTAGGAAAACCCGAATCCAAGCATGGGCCTTGACTTGGTTCAATACAGAATAATCCCCTAGATCAGGTCTTCGTGCCCAGTCCACGACCAGGACTTATTGCCCAGCTTCACTCACCAGGTCTTCAGTGCCCAGTCCACGACCAGGACTTATTGCCCAACCTTATGTCAGGACTTAGGTGCCCAGCCCGCGGCCAGGACTTAGTGCCCAATTCTTAGAACCAAGACTTCGTGCCTAGTGTACTTAGGACTTTTCCTGCACACTTGATTAGCATTGTCAGATCTCAACAAAACCTTAACTTCTGAACCCTTTGTCATTATCAAAACATGGGTTTGACTTTGGTGCTTCTGGCACCAACAGAGACTTCTTCTTCACTCTTTGATGAAGTGGATGATTCTTCATTTTCTTGTGCCACTTCACTTAAGGAGGTGAATAATTCCTCATCTTCTTTCTTCTCCTCCTCCGATGTTGAGCTCTTCTCCTTATTCGATTGGTCCTTCCCCTCTTCTTGGACCATTAAGCTCATTTCCTTGGGCTCTTCTTCTTCTTCTACTTGTGTAGGGTTTTCATGAAGAGCAATCACTTTGCTCCATAATTCATGAGCACACTTGTACTCATCTACACAACTAATTATATCATTAGGCAAAATATTAAGTAAAATTGATATTACCTTATCATTTGTCTTTGATCGTGTTTGTAACTCCTCATTCCAATATCGTGGTCAGAGCATTTTCCCGTGTTTATCTTTTGGGGCTTCAAATGGTTTTTCGAATGCGATCATTAGATCCCAATCCATGTTGAACCACACTTTTATCTGCAACCTCCAATAATTGAAACTCATGCAGTCGTAGGGAGGTGGAACGTTGATATCATCTCCTAATCTTTCTTTGACCGTCATTTCCTCTAGCTCTTTGTTATCCCGACGGTTAGTCCGTAGACGAGCGACCCCTCGCTCTGATACCACTTGTTGGGATCGATGTGTACCGCTAGAGGGGGTGAATAGCTAATCACCCACTTGATTCACTGGTTTCGTCCTACACGTGTTAGCAAGCGCAAGCGGAAATATAAACTACAAACTAAGACAATGCTAACATTTTACCGTTTACGTGGTTCAGAGATAAAACTTCTACTCCACGGCTGTCCGTAAGGTGGACGATCTCGATCCGTCAGTGGATGAGTCCCCGGAAGACCTCCGGCTAGCTCGCGTAGCTCCTTGTGAGTGGAGAAACCTCACCACAACTCGCGCAAGACTCCTGAGCACATAAACTACTAATTGGTATTTAACCAAAGTCAATTTCGTCAACCTTAGCCAGCCAAATCGAGCTCCCTTAAATAGAGCTCGTGGCTAAACTAGTTGTTACCAGTCGACTAGTGCCAACACCAGTCAATTGGTCCCAACCAAATCCGAAACGTTGCAGCCCAACATTCGAATTCCCAGCTGACACCAGTCGACTGCATAGAAGATCAGTTGACTGATCTTTCTGTGCCAACTACCAGTCGACTGATCCAAGCATCAATCGACTGCCCAAACCCTAAACATAGGATTTTCCTTCCCGATGTTAGGATGTATACTAAAAGCCTAGCTTTTGTATGAACATCTACATTTTGGAATGAGAATCACATGATCATTGTTTGCATTTTATATTTGATATATACATGCTATTGTCTAATACTATATATTATAGATAACATGGTGTGTGGTGTCACACAGAAGATCATGTTATCAGTTCCATGTAGAGTATAAGTAGATGCTCACAACCTAGATGGTTTTGGACAAACCATTGGCATGGTTATAGTGTAATTTGGTATTGGTTTATCTTGACCATAGAATTACACTAGTACACTTTGTGTGTATTGAGCAGGACCGATATAGAGATGATTCAATTTATAATGCCTATATAATTGAATCAGACCTCAGATATTATGATGTACATGCTCTTAATCCCGATATAATAACGGGCACATGTACTTAATATCTATTTCTTTGATTTACCAATGGACGAGATTTATTTGTTAAATCGATAAGCCTGGTAAGTTGGGAAATAATATTATTTACATGGTGTACCGTTGATTATAAAAGGAAACCGTGTCCTGATGCGTCAGGTTGATGATGTCCCCTTGAGGAGCTCATAAAGTTCATCATGAAAATCCTGTAGGTGGACTTGGTCCTACATGATGATAAAGTTGAGTGGTACTACTCATGGAGTTAGATATTAATTAATTAAATTGTCAGTAATTTAATTAATTAATGGGCATTCAATATCTTAAATACGGAGAGATTTTGTACACATAATAGGTGGAGCCTATATTTAAATATGGGGGTTGGTGAGGTAGATCAATGATGATCCTTTAGTGGATTGGATCATCATTAATTGATCGGGCCTTGATCCATTAGGTGGCCAAGACCCAACTCGTCTTCATAGTCCCTATTGTAGCCTATATATACCTCATGGAGTCATGAGACCAAGGTATCCAACACATAACAAACCCTAAGCCTCTCTCCTATTCTCTCCTCTCATCCTCTCTCTCCAAGGGCTTCTTATGGCCGGTGGCTAAGGGTAGCAAGGGAGGTGGCGCAAGGGGTTAGGGAAGGAAGAAACTCATCCTTTCTTCTTCTTCTCTTCATCCTATTCCTCTCTTCTTCTCTTAGAGTGCGGCAGCAAGGTTGGAGAGGAGGCGGCACAAATCCGGTGGTGCAACTTTGGTTGCTAGGCGCCGGCGTCAAGTGAGAGGAAGTAGGGTTGCGGTGGGTTTTGGAGGAGGAAGATAACTCTTCTCTCTTCTTCCTCTACTTCTTCTTCTTCCTTTCTTCTTCTTCTAAGGTCGGCACAAGCAAAGAAGAAGGTGGTTCATCTTTTTGGTGGCTGGTGCAAGCTAGGAGCAAAGAAGTTCTTCTTGTGGTGGCTGGCGGCAACACCTTGTTGCTAGGGTTCGGCGCAAACAAAGGAGAAGAGGTTGGTGGCTTTGATGATTCCGGTTCTTGGAAGATCGTCGCCCACTCGATGTCCAAGAAGAGGTTGGGTCATACAATAGAAAATCGCGAGATAAACGAGAGGTATAACTTCTTATTTTGGTTCCTTCTCTTCATGTTAATTATTGTATGTTATTTCATGTTGTTAATTGTCATGGACCCTGATGATAAACACAAAAACTGACGATCCATTTATCGTCTATTCCGCGACTAATTAGTTAGACGAGTTAGATGACTTGAAGTACAAGTTTGTTCAAAAGGTGACTCGAATCAATTAGTACGATGATGAGTCGATTGTTTGGGAATTTGTTCTCCATTCGGATTGGTTTCAATTAATGAAATTTTAATCCGGGGACATGGAGAGGAGTCACATGCCCAACCGAATCCCAACACCCGAGTGTAATTCTCTCACTCTCGAACCCTCACGACTCAGCTGACTCTTCTTTTGCAGCTTCGACCTATTGCCTTCAAGTCTTCTTCGACTTGGCTCTCGTCCCTCAGATGCATACGAACTCACAACTCGTCCTCATGTCATCCTTCGCATATGCCTCAAAGTGTGCTTCCCTCGGCTCATCGTTCCTACTTTGTCCACGGTCCCACGGATGTATACAAGCACACGGCTTGTCTCCTCATGCCATCCTTCACCGGACCTGAAGCCGTCCAGCTAAGCATATGTGTATCCTGCAAACCTGTATACTCATATACACATATCAAATACAAGGGTCAATCTAACTTAAATTTTTTGCCCAAACATCAAAATACATGATCACTCCGGATAAAAGATTGCTCCAACAAAGAGTCCATAAGTATGAGGACTGAGAAAGATTATATTAGCATCCACTCTACTGTTCAATGAGTGTTGTGCGAAATAAACATTCTAATTTTCAAAAACATAATTGTTGTCTATGCACTTTATGGTAAGCATTCATTTGATATTTAGACATGAAAAACGTGGTCCTTAAGCATATAGTAAAGATAATTTTCTTACAGGCATTTTCACAAACATCTTCACTACAAGTGAAGAAACTATATTAAGTGCCGTTGAAGTAGAAGTAGCCAGCGATGATGTAGAAGGCATCGAGCCCCATGGCGCCAATGGAGCAGTAGAGCCTTCTCAAAAGCAGCGTGACGAAGAAAATCAGTATTATCTCCAACGCGTTTTGGTGCCCCCTCTAGCATTCCATCGAACAACAAAATAGCGACAATAAGTGAAAAATCCATATCTGAAACAAAAGAGGGGCAAATCATTATTTAAAAGGAGAAATAAGATCAAGTGGAAAATATGAAGACGAAGATAAAGATCAGTACTTCCTGCGAGCCTTGCTGACTTGAATAACAATCCAAACGTTAAAGAAGATGTAAACGACGAGACGAGGATGACGTAGCCATAGTCCTTGGCGATCCCCATCAGTAGAAAGGTTAGAAACGAGCTATGAATGGAAGTTGGCTGACCAGAGCAGAGTCTCAGTCATAGGGAAGAACACACCCATGTAAGAAAGAGTTTAAAAAAAATAAGGTGTAGATTCGTGATCAAAAAGACAAATTTTTATAGCTTACCTTAGCATAGTAATCTTTCCAGACACGTCGAGCGATATGATGGCCTCCCAAATCAAAAGCCTTGAACTTGATTTTCTTGACGCTCAGCTCCTCCGACGTTGGGTGCTACATTGGTTGGTGCTGGGCTAATCTCTGTATTCTTCAGAAAAGGAAACAAATTCCAACCAACATAGGAATACACCAAAGAGATAAAGGAAAAAAGAAAATGTTGATCTAAGAATCCAACCTCATCCTTGAGCATGTGAAGCAGCATGGTCTTCTCAACATTGTCAAGTCCCAAGGACAAGGCCTCCTCTGCCATAGGCCTAGCCAGGCGAGGACCCCGTAGAACCAATCAACCAGGAACATCGCGGCTGGTGGAATTTGAGGCTAGGGCATTTGTAGACGAGAAGGGGGATGAAGCGGGCATAAGAAGGGTTATGGTGAAGGTGAGGTGAATCGAACGAAGGGTTAAAGATGAGGCGTAGATCATGCTTTTGCATCTCATATGATGTTTGCTGGTCAGATGAAGGGTTAAGATTTTTTTACTTTTCCCCCTAATTTCTAGCACAAGTTTTTAGCCGAAAAAACAACACTGCAAAATTCATTTACAACCGTTTTAAACCATTATTTTATTATCACAATGATAATGATTTATGCACCATTGTTCTAGGCATTATAAAAATATTCTCATCGACAACGGTTCATTTAACCGTTGTCTCAACCATTTTTAAAATAAAAAAAAATTCTCTGAAAGACAATAGTTTAGAAAATTAATGTCAAATGCATTGTTATTTATAAAAACTACTACGTTAATGATAACGGATAGTGTAAACTCATTGTCTTTAGTGCAATGTGTTTGCTATTAGACAACGATTTTATCAAAAATTGTTGTATTTTGCAAAATTAACAACGGTTTAACCTAAAAACCAATGTAAATGTGGTGTTGCTAAAGCTCATTTTTCTTGTAGTGTATTTTGAAAAATCTTGGTGAAGATTATCTTTTGATAGAATTCATCATTGATAAATTGGATAGAAAATAAAGTGAAACTTTGAAGTATTTTAATGGTTATCAATTTTGTGCCAATCTTTAAAAACAGAAGTTATTTTCATAGAAAATTATTTTTTTTCCATGACAGTATATGTCATAAATAATATCTACACAAAATTTCATAATTTTTAAAATTTTATAAAATTATTTAGGAGTTTCTGAAATTTGAATATTAAATCATTTTCAAATATCAAAAACTCCTAATTGATCAGGTGATCAATTAGGACATCACCAATCAATTGGGCAATCGATTGGTGAAGGTTTTCCGTGAGCACAGAAACTCACATAATTGATTAGATGATGATTACGACATCCATATGTTGATGCAGTCTGACCTTGATTGTTGTTTTGGTGTTGACACCAATTTTAATTTAGGTTAATGAGATGATTGGGATCAAGTCCTGGTCGGGGACTGGGCACAAAGTGGATGAAATCCTAGCTTGTGAAGCTAGGTTGATTGAAATCCTGGTTTGGAGGGTCAGGTCCTAGCTTGGGAAGCTAGGTTGGATGAAATCCTGGCTTGGAGGGCCAGGTCCTAGCTTGGAGGGCTAGGTGGATGAAACTCTGGCTTGGAGGGCCAGGTCCTAGCTTGGAGGGCTAGGTTGATGAAACCCTGGCTTGGAGGGCCAGGTCCTAGCTTGGAGGGCTAGGTTGAAATCCTGGTGAGTGAAGCCAGGTCCTAGCTTGGAGGGCTAGGTTGAAGTCTCGGTGAGTGAGACTGGGCATGGAGTCTTGGTCCGGGGGACTAAGCACGAGTTAGAGAAGGCTGGGTGCCCATTCTCTTGACTTAGAGTGATATTGACCTTGCCTGGATCGGTCTGATGACCGATCAGGGAAGTTGGCACAGAGTTCCCTCGTGGATCGGTCTAGTAACCGATCCAGCTATGTCTGATCGGTCTGGTGACCGATCAGGGAGCATACAGTGACCTTGTTAAGCTACTGATCGTCTCCTGATCGGTCTGGTGACCGATCAGGGAGGGCTCCTAATTGTTCTGGTGAACGAGCAGGGAGAGGTCAGTAGATTTCGTGGGATTTCATGATCGGTTAGGCTGAACGATCAAATGTCACGAGCTTCTCGCTATAACCGATCAGGCTGGAGCCTGATCGGTCGGAGAGTAGCCTGATCGGTCACCAGGACCGATCAGGACACACTTTGATCGGTCCGGTGACCGATCAGTAAGCTTGGCCTGCGAAACTGGAGAAATGCTCTACAATGGGGTGGATCGATCTGGTGACCGATCCACGACTTGGGATCGAACAGGGTGACCGATCACCAGAAAGTCGCGATTTCGGGCTTCTCACTGGGGACCGATCAGGCTGGAGCATGATCGGTATGAACCCATCATGATCGGTCTGGTGACCGATCAGGAGTCACTCTGATCGGTCCGGTGACCGATCAATAGCTGACAGCTTTAATTCAAAAATGCTGTCAGAGTTCTGATCGCGTTCTGATTCTTGTCGATACGCTACTGATCTCTTCTCCTAACTTCTAATTATTGATTCTCTATTGATCTACTGAGCTAATGAGCTACTAAGAGTGCAGGTAATCAGGTTTACTCAGGGAGAGTCAAACTGAGGCTTTATCTACAGCAGGTTTGACTGTTTGCTTCCGCAGGTTATAACATCCTTTGGCGCGATCTGCAACGGTTGAGAAGCTGATGACCTGGGGCTCGACTGGAGAGGATTTAGTGAGTCCAGAGGAGGTTAGGGGTAGCTGGCCTGTTGCAGGTGAGCAGCTGTGAGCTGCTGTAGAGGAGCGTCTGTGACCTGGCGATGGAAGCAGGTTAAGCTGTGAAGTGGAGAAGGGGCTAAGAAGTTCTCTAACGATCGAAAGCTTTACTCCATCACTTGTGCGATCACTCTGAATCTTGAAGCTTTGAGCAACACTCTAATACTTGAGCACTTGGAGGAGACAGAGATCTTGGCGAGTCCATCAGCGAGAAGACACGAAGAGCAGGGAGTTCTTACGTGAGATCTGTGCTGAGTGGAGCTCTGGAGAAGTTCTCTTGTGTTCCTTTGGTTCCTAGTGCTTCGTAAGCTTCCTTGTTTCACTGCTCTTAACTCCATTACTCTGATTGAAACACTGTGGAGAGGTTACTCCACCGAGAAGGAGGTGTTGATGCAGTCTGGCCCTGATTGTTGTTTTGGTGTTGACAACCCGATTTTAAGTTTAGGGATTCTCAATCAATATTCAAACTTTAGAATCATAGGGGAATCCAGATCCTCCCCCTACAATATGATCATGCTAAACTTAACCAATCCACACTCTCCCCCTTTGTCGAACACCGAAAAGGGACAGGAGGGACTGTCAAGATTAAGATGAACTCCCCCTCAATCCTAGAGGTATCCCAACTCATCAAAAGTGTGATAGTTTGTGGAATTATCATACGAACACATGTGAAAAAGTATAGCAAGACATAGCAATCACATGCATCATATGAGAATGAAATATAGACTCCCAAAGCATGTCATAATATTCATAAGTATCAAATAAACATGGCAATGTAAGCATGAATATGGCAATCGAACAATCATGCAGATAACAGGTACATAATCAACATGGCATCAACAATAGTAGATAAGCATGACAGATAAAAATATATAGATCAAGGCATGAAAGCATCCGAACAAGTAGCAAAATATGTGTGACTCAAGGTTACACCAACAAAGTCAGAGGGCATACAGCCCAAAAGTTATAGTCAAATACATAGATAAAACAGCAGGTATCCGAGCTCAAGAGTCAGCAGGAGGGTCGTCATCGTGCATAAGGTCGTCCATCGAGGCATCAGTCGGGGCCAGAGACCCTGGTGCAGTACTCGAAGGAGCTGCACCTCCAGGAAATGTGTGGCTGCGCCACTCATCATACCATGTCTGCTGGAGTGTGCGGGTCCCTGAGAGGTCGGTCTCGATCCTAGTCAGTCGGGAATCGAAAGAGCTAAAGCCCGAACGAAACTCCTCACGATCTGTCGCCCCCAGCTGAATAAGCTCATGAACAGTCTGATCTAGCTCTGAGATCTGCCATCGGAGATCCGGATCCGGCTCATCATAGTCATCGTCATCAGCAGCAGCGGCTGGCGCCTGACCCTGTGGAACTCCCCGTGGTAACTCCCCAAGAACCCTACCATCTTTCCAGATCAACATCCGATCGGGCCCCCGAATAATGATGCCAGACTTGGCGAAGGCACGCCGGCCAAGTCTGCAATCATGTCGTATCATAGGCACCATCCGACCCTTGGTAACATCAACACCTACTGACATGAGCCAGTCGGTGATGACGTGACCAAAAGGCATGTAGACAGTGCGGCGGCTGGACTCCTCTCGATAAGACAAAATGGACTGGAAGATGCTCTCCATAATATCGAAATCCGAACGGCTGTGCATGCCGTAGAGCATCAAACAGTGATAGGGTCGGATCTCAGCTAAGGGTTTGGAGGTGATTGGAAGGATACAATTTGTGATGATCTTGAAAAGTATATAGCTAATGGGAGACAGTCGCAGCGCAGCAACGGTAGGAAAGTCAGGTCCAAGCTCATCAAGACCGTCTGGACGCGGACAACCAAAGAAATATCGATAGATGGAATCAGGGGTAACGTCTGCAAAGGGTGCTAGCAGGGGATTAGGAAGGTCAGGATAGAGCGAATAAAGATTCGGTGATCGTCGACCACCCAAGTACTCAGCCAAAATCTCATATGAAAAGTCAAGGTTCATCTTCCCGACTCGAGTGGTGAACTCGAATCCCCCTTTAGAGCTTGGTTGTAGGTTGTTGTAAAATTCGGAGACGAAGTCGAAATTTATGGTTCTTTCCAAAGAAAGAAGAAACCCCAGATTGTAATAAGTAACAATCTCCATAATAGAAGGGCAGAACTCCATTAGGAAAGGAATGTCAATGGACCTGCAGGGTAAAAGTTTGAATGTCCTAGCTTGAAAGGTCTGCTCACAGGCCGCATTTGGGAACCTGGAGCTAGAAGAAGGTTGTGGCCTTCTGGAAGGGGCAGAGGAGGAAGGAGCCTTTCCCCTTGAACTTCCCTCCGTACCCTCCTTTCCCTTAGATGACTTTCTACGGAGGTTTGAATGGATCATGACACATAGATTGAAGCACAAGAATTGATCATAAGACGAGACCCAATCAAAAGATAGATATAACAGTTTTGGACATAAGATGAAAAGAGGGTCACGGCACAGACACAAGGATCAAGACATCACAGCAAGAACAAAAACAGAACCATGGTTAGCTTTACATATATATATTCTAAGAGCTGTTGTGAAGGGAAAACTTGAAATCAACTCTTACTTAGGCGCCATTGGAGTTTGTTTGAAGAGATTGCAAGACGGAGAAGGAAAACGCACACGCGTGAAGAAGCCTTCGCAGAAAAGCCTTCGCAGAAGCCCGAAGAACGCGCAGAAAAGCTTGCACGCGCGTGAAGAAAGGAGACGCAGGGCTCTCTCGCTCGCTCGCACAAGGTGGCGCAGAATGTTTCGGCGTTAGGGTTCATGAAAACGAAGATTTGGAGAGTTAATCGGTTGGTGGATCGGTCCACCAACCAAAATTTAATGCGGTTGATCGGATCACCGTTCGATCTGATCGCGTCCCGACCGATCAGGATACAACCTGATCGGACTGGGATGGTCCTGATCGGTCAGGTGACCGATCAGACGCGCTCCTGATCGATCGGATGACTGATCAGGATTCGATCAGTAGGATCCGGAGTGAAAATTCTGAGCCCCCTGATCGATCTGTGGACCGATCCCCACAGGGTGCCAGATCGGTCGGGAGACCGATCCAGGCTAGCTCAGAACACTTAGTCAGATTTCGGGAGATCACGACTTGCCTCACAGATCGGTCTGTGGACCGATAAGCCAGATGCCTGATCGGTCCGGTGACCGATCAGGGTTCCTGATACGAACTGAAATGTTCAGTTTCAGAACTTCTGAAATTTTCAAAAGAAATCTGGTGAACTTTGTCGAACTTAGACATGATTTTCTGATTAGAATTGATCCCTTAACAAGAATCATAAGTCCTTATAAGTTCAACAAACACTTTGACCCCTCTTAATGAAGTCAAACTCATTCATCAATCAATCAAGCAAATTCAAATAAGTTTTTACTCCAACTTTAAGTTTCCAATCAAGTTGCCTTGATTGGAATGTCCAAGTATGATCATGGAGCCATATACACATATGTTATGCAATGGTTTTCCCCATACTTGGTCACCACCGTGATTATTATATCATCAACTTAATTTCTCAAGTGATGCAATGACATTTTGAGAAATTGAGTTGATCCTAACATCTCACCCCATATCTAGCAAACAAAAACATTTTGGTAACCCTTATAGTTTGTGTGAGATGTTCCCAAAGTTACCCAATTGTTCCCTAACAATTTGAACTAATCATGAAGGGTTTTGTACACAATATGAGAATCATGAAGCGCGACACATTCCCAATTCCCGTCTTAGGAAACTAAATTCACTCTCGGGAAGTGGTTTAGTGAAAATGTCAGCTAGGTTTGACTTTGACTCTACATGTGAGAGTATGATGATCCCCCTAGCTACATGATCTCTAATGAAGTGGTGTCTTACCTCAATATGTTTCGTCCTAGAATGATGGACCGGATTCTTGGTTAAGTTAATTGTGCTAATGTTATCACATAACACTTGCACACCCTTGTAACTCAATCCATAGTCCTCTAAGGTGTGGATCATCCACAACAATTATGATATACTCTCTCCCATGGCGATATACTCTGCCTCGGTAGTGGAAAGAGCAACACAATGTTGCTTCCGACTCGACCAACTTACTAAAGACGATCCTAAGAATTGGCAGCCCCCACTAGTGCTTTTTCGGTCCAACTTACATCCAACGTAGTCGGAATCCGTATAGCCCATCAAATCAAAAGATTCGGTACGGGGATACCAAAGACCTACACCAATTGTGCCCTTGAGATATCTCAAAATTCGCTTAACAACAATTAGGTGAGATTCCTTGGCACAGACTTGATACCTAGCGCACATCCCTACAGCAAATAGTATATCTGGTCGACTAGCTGTGAGATATAGCAAACTACCTATCATGCTTCGATATTGAGTTAGATCAACGAGTTTACCACTCTCATCATTATCTAATCTTGTGTTTGTGGCCATGGGAGTGGTTACCTCTTTTGAATCACTCATATTGAATTTTCGAGGCATTTCATGTGTATACTTTGATTGGTGCACATGGATACCATCGCGAGTCTGCTTGATTTCAAGTCCGAGGAAGAAAGTCAACTCTCCCACTAGACTCATTTCAAACTCACTCTCCATGTGTCCGATAAATTCACGTAAATAGCCCTTGTTGTTTGAGCCACAAATTATGTCATCGACATATACTTGGGCTACAAATATATTGTCACCATCTCTTCGTAGAAATAGTGTAGGGTCTATTTGACCTCTAACGAAACCCTTTCCAATCAAGAATGTCGACAACCGCTCATACCAAGCCCGGGGTGCTTGTTTAAGGCCATAGAGTGCCTTCTTGTACACGTGGTTTGGATATTCGGTACTCTCAAACCCTGGAGGTTGTTTGACATAGACTTCTTCCCTAATCAAACCATTTAGGAAGGCCGATTTGACGTCCATTTGAAATAATTTGAAGCCTCGATGTGCTGCAAATGCAAGCATCAATCGGATGGACTCTAATCGTGCCACGGGAGCATAAGTCTCATCATAATCAAGACCTTCAACTTGACTGTAGCCCTTGGTTACCAAGCGTGCCTTGTTTCTAATGATTTCTCCCTTGTGGTTTAATTTGTTTTTGAAGACCCATTTAGTTCCAATAATGGTGGTCTTCTTAGGCCTAGGGACTAAGTCCCAAACCTGACTCCTCTCAAATTGACCTAGTTCGTCTTACATCGCGATAATTCAATCGGGATCATTTAATGCTTCATCAATTTTTCTAGGTTCAATTTCGGAAATTAGAGCAACTTCATTAGCCTCATTCCAGAAGAATGATCTAGTCCTAACCCCTTGATGGATGTCTCCAACAATTTGGTCTTGGGGATGACTAGAGGCTAGTCTCGTTTGCCTTGGTGTTGGTGGTGCTTCTTGAATAGGTTCACTAGACACAAATTCAGCCTCAGGATCCGGCTGTTCAATGGGTTGTCTAGGCTCACCGTCATCAGACTCATCACCATCAACAACACTTGGAGTTTCTTTCAAACTTAGTCTCCTAAGTTCAAGTTGAGCTCCTCCTACATTTTCTGATTGGTCAATTGATTTTGGACTTTCCTCAAAAACCACATCAGAAGACTCTTCAACTAGTCTAGCTTTCTTGTTGTAGACTCGGTAGGCTTTACTAACGAGGGAGTACCCGACTAGTATCCCTTCATCAGCTTTTGCCGTGAACTTTCCAAGGTGATCCTTGGTGATTAGGATGAACACCTTACAACCAAACACCCTAAGATGTTTAACCGTAGGTGGTTTCCCAAACCAAAGTTCGTGGGGAGTCTTTCCTAAAAACCTATGGATGAGAACTCGATTTTGCACATAGCAGGCTGTATTCACAGCTTCAGCCCATAAGTAACTCGGGAGTGAGTACTCATTAAGCATACTTCGTGCAACCTCTTGAAGAACACGGTTCTTCCTCTCTACAACACCATTTTGTTGTGGTGTTCTAGGAGTAGAGAACTCATGCCTATAACCCTTATCTTGACAAAATTCTAGAAACCTTTGGTTTTAAAATTCACCTCCATGATCACTTCTTATTGTCTTAATTGTTGATGATTTCTCATTTTCAACCCTTCTACAAAAAGAAATGAAAATATCTAAGGTTTGATCCTTATGTTTTAAAAAGTAAGTCCAAGTATATCTAGTAAAATCATCAATGATAACAAAGCAATATCTACTTCCATTCAATGATATGATGGTACTTTCAAGAATTATCCTAAGTATTTTTATGCTTTCAAAACTCATAGGCTCTGATACACAAACGCTCTCCTTAAAACTTCTCTCAAAATATTTTTATATTAGACTTAAAAATGGTCTAAAACATAAGGAGAAGAGTTTTACATTAAGGGGGAGAGAAAGGGAATGTTATTTTTAAGCTATTTCAAAATCTTAAGCATTTCTAAGTGGTTCAAAGTTATTTTTAGTGCATGTTTTCTTAAATAAAATTTTCCTTAGTAATCAAAATTTGTCTGAGAAAAAGGGGTTTTTAACAAAAGTTTAAGCTTGCTTTTCAAAAGTGTTTATGGATACAAATACTTTTGCTCTTTTTGAAAAATACTTTGTCAAAAACTTATTTTTGGTAGAACTCAAAACTCCCCATTAGAAACCTTGCTAACCCATGTATGCTTTTGATATATGTCAAAGGGGGAAGAAAGGTCAAAGTTAAGTATTTTAAGTATTTTATAACACAAGTATTCAGGATTTTAGAAGGAGTATGAAAAATAAAGAATTTTTTTAACTCTAGAGTTATGCTTCACTGTTTACTTTATACTCTTAACTGTTGTAATTTTTTTTCAACTCTACAGTTATGCTTCAGTTATGCTTCACTGTTTACCTTATACTCTTAACTGTTGTAATTTTTTTCCTTAACTTTGAATTGTGTTGCCATAATCAAAAAGGGGGAGATTGTTGGTGCAGGAAGCACTAGATCGAACCTTGTTTTGATATTGGCAAAGGATTCAAAGTTAAGGGTTATTTGTTGTCTAACAATGCTGCTTGAGAGTGCAGGAAACCAAGTCCTAGCGAAGGGATGCTAGGCACCTGACAATGGGCTGTCAGGAACTCAAGACCTGGCGAAGGGCTGCTGGGCAAAAACCAAGTCCTAGCGAAGGGATGCTAGGCACCTGACGATGGGCTGTCAGGAACTCAAGACCTGGCGAAGGGCTGCTGGGCAAAAACCAAGTCCTGGCGAAGGGCTGCTGGGCGAAACTCAAGACCTGGCGAAGGGCTGCTGGGCAAAAGTCCAACTGGTGAAACCGGTTGGCACCAGGTAAATTCTCCCGAGAGGAGTAGGTGAGGACGCGTTCCCCTAGAGGGAACATTAGGCGTCGGTTCGACCTAGGGCTCCATTTTGGAGACCCAAAGTCAGAACCAAGACAGCTAAGGCTGTTTTAACTAACTTATTATTTGCTGTTTTGGACTAACCCTGGATGCAGGACCGAAGGACTGTGTTTCTGCAGCTCAGAGAGCCTCAAAGGAGTGAGGCCGTAGCTGAGTAGGGCGCCCCGGATGTGTCGGGCGCCCCAGAGTCAACCCAAAGTCAGCAGAGAGGTAAACGCCCCGACAGCAGCGCAATTGGGGGCGCCCCGCGTGTGTCGGGCGCCCCGCATGTCGGGCGCCCCGCATGTCGGGCGCCCCGCGTGTCTCGGGCGCCCACTGTGCCACGCCACTGAAGGCTGCTGCAGCTCACTCTCGCGAAGCCCTGAAGATGACGCTTTGACCGGTCAACCGGGCGCCCCGCGCGCGTCGAGCGCCCCGGTCAAAGCTGATCCCGAAGATGAAGAGATCAGCCTTGACCAGAGGGCTCGCCGGATCAAGAGCCACGTGGGGGGCGCCCCGAGCATGTCGGGCGCCCCCTGCCCTATATAAAGAGGGCCTCGACCCTATTCTTGAACAACCAATTCCTTCCACAATTCTACGCTCTTCCGCTTCCACGACACGCTCCAGAAAGCTGCCAACTCAAGCCGACGACGTCCCGCTGCTCCAGAACTTCAATCTTCACCGGACGTCGGTAACAAGAGTTGTATTTAAGTTTACGAGAATATTTTTATTATTATTTGTGTGTAAACTTTTGCGAACTTATAGAATTGCCCGCAGAAAACGGTCAACGACCGTGGGCCTTGGAGTAGGAGTCGACCCAGGCTCCGAACCAAGTAAACCGGCTGTGTTTGCGTTGTTGTGTTCTCTTTTATTTCCGCTGCGCACCCGCTCTTTTTAAATCCGAACGAATTGCGACATTCACCCCCCCCTCTCTCGCATTTCTCGATCCAACACATAGTAGATTCAAAGAAGTCCTCAACGGTCTCCATTCCATTGACGAAAAGGTCGAGAACCGCGATCTTGTGAAGTATGTGTTAAAAGTCTTTCCAAGGAATGCCTTGTGGTCATCCATGGTGGATGCCTACAAGGTTTCCAAGGACTTGTCAATTGTAAAATTAGATGATTTATTTTGTGAAATGGAGCTGCATGAAATGGCTAACAAAGGCCCCAAGGAGAAGGGGATTACACTTGTAGCAGGGGAAAAGACCAAGAAGAAGGAGAAGAAGAAGGAGAAGGAGGTTTCTTCATCTTCATCTACATCCGAGTCTGAATCCGAAGAGGATGGCAGCGGATCTTCTTCCTCCGAGATGGCCAACTTTGTAAGAAGAATGATGAGGAAGAGTCGGTGCTTCAAGGGTAAAGGTAACCCTAGTGAACTCAAAATTGATAAGTCTAATATTACTTGTTATGAGTGTAGCAAGAAAGGGCACTTCAAGAAGGACTGCCCAAAGATAAAGAAGAAGGAGGAGAAATCAAAGAAGAAGAAGAAGGTCTTGAAGGCCACATGGGATGAATCATCCTCTAGCTCATCCGAAGAAGAGAAGGAGGAGAAGAGTACATGTCATGTAGCACTCATGGCCATGGAAGATCAAGAGAGCAGTGATGAATCCACGGACTCTTCAAACACGGCTTCATCATCTTCAGAATTAGATAAATATTATAGAACAATTGCATGTTTAACCGATTTGTTGAAAAAATCAAAAGGAAAGGTTAAATCATTGAAAGTAGAAGTTGAACAATTGAAATCCTCTAGGGATGAGGATGTAGATGATTTGCATGTAGAGATGTTAGAAGATGAGAACAAATCATTGAAGAGTGAGGTTGAGAGACTCAAGAGTGTTCTTGAGAAATTCTCAACTAGCTCTAAGACTTTAGATATGATTATAAATGCACAAAGGTGGTTTACAACAAGGCCGGTATTGGTTACTGACCTAAAGAACCATCATTTATTTCCTTAATGTCTAGGACTGATGTTAGACCACTTAAGACTTCTAGGGTTCAAAAGAAAGTGGTCAAGGCATGGGTGCCTAAGTCTTGTATAGTAGGTGCTTTAGGTCCCAAGATTTGGGTATCTAAATCTTCTATTTTTCGCATTGTATAGGCTTTGATTGAGGGGGAGCATCTATCAACTTGGTTCATTGATAGTGGGTGCTCCAAACATATGACCGGTGATAGATCTCTATTCACTACCCTTCAAAGAAAAAATAGAGGTAATGTTTCCTTTGGTAATAATGGTAGTCTTAAGGTTATAGGGATAAGAGACATTCAAATATCCGAATTTCTTAGGATTAAGAATGTTCTTCTAGTCAAGGGGATGACATTTAATCTCCTAAGTGTCAGTCAATTGTGTGATGCGGGTTACACAATTGATTTTCAATCAAGTCAATGTCTAGTTAGACAACATGACACATTGGACACAGTACTAGTAGGCACAAGGATAGATAACATTTATCAAATTTCTTTTAAAAGTGCTACTAATGCTTTTGTTAAGTGTTTCATGTCAAAAGAAGATGAGTCTAACCTTTGGCACCGGAGACTAGTATACGTGAACATGAAGAATATTCGCAAATTGGCCAACAAGGACTAGTTCGTGGCTTACCAAGCATCAAGTATGAAAAGGAAAAGATTTATGATGCATGTCAAATGAGTAAGTAAACAAAATCTGCACATAAAGGTAAAAGCGATGTAAGTACATCTACCGCTTTAGATTTACTTCACATGAACTTGTTTGATTGTAGTACAATCATCTCTTTGAATGGTAGTAGATATTGCTTTGTGATCATTGATGATTTTACTAGATATACTTAGACATATTTTCTAAAATATAAGGACGAAACCCTAGATGTTTTTATTTCTTTTTATAGAAGGGTTGAAAATGAAAAATCATCAACAATTAAAACAATTAGGAGTGATCATGGTGGTGAATTTCAAAATCAAATATTTTTAGAGTTTTGTCAAGATAGAGGGTATAGGCATGAGTTCTCCACTCCTAGAACACCACAACAAAATGGTGTTGTAGAGAGGAAGAACCGAGTCTTACAAGAGGCTGCCCGAAGCATGCTCAATGAGTACTCTTTACCGAGTTACTTATGGGTTGAAGCTATGAACACAGCTTGCTACGTGCAAAACCGAGTCCTCATTCATAAATTCTTAGGAAAGACTCCTCATGAACTTTGGTTTGGAAAACCACCTACAGTTAAACATCTTAGGGTGTTTGGCTATAAGGTGTTTATTCTAAACACCAAGGACCATCTTGGAAAGTTCACAGCGAAAGCTGATGAAGGGATACTGGTCGAGTACTCCTTGGTCAGCAAAGCTTATCGAGTCTACAATAAGAGATCTAGATTGGTTGAAGAATCTTCTGATGTTGTCTTTGAAGAAATTCCGAAAGCAAATGACCAATCAGAAAATGTAGAAGGAGTTCAATTCGAACTTAGGAAACTAAGTTTGGATGGAAGTCCAAGTGTTGTAGATGGTGATGAATCTGATGACGGTGAGCCTAGACAACTCATAGATCAGCCGGATCCTGAGGTTGAGCCTATGTCTAGTGACACCATTCAAGAAGCACCTCCAACACCAAGGTAAACTAGGTTAGCCTCTAGTCATCCCCAAGACCAGATTGTTGGAGACATCCATCATGGGGTTAGGACTAGATCATCCTGAGGCTAATGAAGTTGTCCTAATTTCCGATATTGAACCTAGGAAAATTGATGAAGCATTAAATGATCCCGATTGGATCATTGTCATGCAAGATGAATTAGGTCAATTTGAGAGAAGCCAAGTTTGGGACTTAGTCCCTAGACTTAAGAAGACCACCATTATTGGAACCAAATGGGTCTTCAAGAATAAATTGAACCATAAGGGAGAAATCATAAGAAACAAGGCACGTTTAGTAACCAAGGGCTATAGTCAAGTTGAAGGTCTTGATTACGATGAGACCTATGCTCCCATGGCACGATTAGAATCCATCCGATTGATGCTTGCATTTGCAGCACATCAAGGTTTTAAACTCTATCAAATGGATGTTAAATCGGCCTTTCTAAATGGTTTCATAAGAGAAGAGGTCTATGTCGAACAACCTCCGGGGTTTGAGAGTTTCGAATTTCCAAACCATGTATTCAAGCTCAAGAAGGCGCTCTACGACCTTAAACAAGCACCTCGAGCTTAGTATGAACGGTTGTCGACATTTCTCATTGAAAAAGGTTTTGTGAGAGGACAAATAGACCCTACACTATTTCTACGAAAAGATGGTGACAATATATTTGTAGCCCAAGTGTATGTCGATGGCATAATTTGTGGCTCAAATAATAAGGGTTATTTGGATGAATTTATTGGACACATGGAGAGCGAATTTGAAATAAGTCTAGTGGGGGAGTTGACTTTCTTCCTTGGACTCGAAATCAAACAAACTCGAGATGGAATCCATGTGCACCAATCAAAATACACTCAAGAGATGCTCCGAAAATTTAACATGAGTGATTCTAAAGAGGGAACCACTCCCATGGCTACTAACACACGATTAGACAATAATGAGAGTGGTAAACCTATTGATCTAACTAAATATCGGAGCATGATAGGTAGTTTACTATACCTCACAGCTAGTCGACCTGATATTCTTTTTGTTGTGGGTATGTGCGCTAGGTATCAAGTTTGTGCCAAGGAATCTCATTTAATTACTGTTAAGAGAATTTTGAGATACCTTAATAGCACAATTGGAGTTGGTCTTTGGTACCTCCGTACCGAGTCATTTGACCTAATTGGTTACACCGATTCCGACTATGCTGGGTGCAAGTTGGATCGGAAGAGCACGAGTGGGGGTTGCCAATTCTAAGGATCGTCATTAGTGAGTTGGTCAAGTCGGAAGCAACATCGTGTTGCTCTCTCCACGACCGAGGCAGAATATATCGTCATGGGAGAGAGTGTATCACAATTGTTGTAGATGATTCATACATTAGAGGACTATGAATTAACCTATAAGGGTGTGCAAGTGTTGTGTGACAACATAAGCACGATAAACCTAACAAAAAATCCAGTCCATCATTCTAGGACCAAGCATATTGAAGTGCGTCACCACTTCATTAGAGATCATGTTGCTAGGGGAAATATTGTACTCTCACATGCGGAGTCCAAATCGAATCGAACGGACATTTTCACTAAACCACTCCCCGAGAATGAATTTAGTTTCTTACGAAGGGAATTGGGAATGTGTCGCGCTTCATAGGATTGAAAAGCATTCAAAATCCTTCATGATCAATTCAAATTGTTAAGGGACAATAATTGGGCAACTTGGAGACATCTCACACAAACTATAAGGCTTAACAAAATGTTTTTGTTTGCTAGAAATGGGGTGAGATGCTAGGATCAACCTAATTACTCAAAATGTCAATACATCCCTTGAGAAATTAGGTTGACGAGATAATGATCATTAAGTTGACCAAGTATGGGGAAAACCAATGCATAACATATGTGTATTTGGCTCCATGATCATACTTGGATATTCCAATCAAGGAAACTTGATTGGAGACCTTATTTGGATACAAACTTATTTTAAATGGATGAATGTCTTTGATTGATTTTGACCCCACTTGGGTGGAGCAAAATGATATGTCAAAACCATAAGGATCTTTGATCCTTGTTCAGGGATAAATTATAGTCATGGGAACCCCTCTAAGGTCGATAATCTTCCACCTGATCGTATCAGAATTTGATTCGAAATCTGAAATTGGAAGTTCTGAAGTCGTATCAGAAAATCTCTGATACCTGATCGGTCCACAGACCGATTAGACGTAGGGCTGATCGGTCCACAGACTGATCAGGAGTTGTCCTGATCGGTCTAACTGACCGATCAAGCAATTCCTCGACATTTCACTGAAATCCTTCTATGTTGGCCTGGATCGGTCTACAGACCGATCTGGCCCCCTGTGGTGATCGGTCCACCTACCGATCAGGAGGGTCACAGAATGTTGGTGCAGAAATCACCCAAGTCGAACATGAGTTTTGATAATGGCAAAAGGGTTCAAAAGTTAAGTCTTATTTGTTATCTAACATATTACTCAAGTGTGTAGGAAAAGTCCTAGCGAAGGACTGCTAGGCACTGGAGAAGGAATGTCAGGGTACTGAAGCCCTAAAGCCCTAGCGAAGGACTGCTAGGCACCAGGCGAAGGACAGCTTGGGATCCAAGACCTGGCGAAGGACCGCTAGGCAAAAGTCCAACCAGAGGAGCAGTCGGCATCAGGTACATTCTCCTGAGAGGAGTAGGTGAGGACGCGTTCCCCGTCGAGGGAACAGTAGGCGTCGGTTCAACCTAGGGCTTCATTTAGGAGACCCAAAGTCAGAACCAAGACAGCTAAGGCTGTATAAACATAATACTCTATTGCTTCATATTGTTTTGGACAACCCTGAATGCAGGACCGAAGGAACGTGTGTCTACAGCTCAGAATGCCTAAAGGAGAGAGGCAAGTAGCTGAGCAGGGCGCCCTCAGTGTCCCGGGCGCCCCCAAGGCCAACACAAAACAAGCAAAGCAACAGGGGCTTCGGCTACTTACTGGCCGGGGCGCCCTCAGTGCCCAGGGTGCCCCCAGCACCCAGGGCGCCCCAGAGGCCCAGGGCGCCGCCAGTGCCCAGGGCGCCCCGCGCCTACGCCAGCCAAGCCGATTACCCTTATCCAGCTGAGAAGCCCACGCTGAAGGAGTCAAACAGGGCGCCCCAGCGTCCCGAGCGCCCCCAGTGTCAAACCTCATCCCTATTCGAGTGGGATAGAGGTTGACTGAGCGAAGCTCGGATCACGTGACACGTGGGGGGGCGCCCCCGACGTCCAGGGCGCCCCGAGGTGCTATAAATAGCACCCAACGCCAAGTCTTTCGATAACAACTTCAATTCAACGCTTCCACGCTCTTCTGCTCCCGCACTCTGCTCCGGATACCTCCCAACTCGAGCCGACGACGTCCCTCCGCTCTGAAAAGTCAATCTACATCGGACGTCGATAACGAAGAGCAATTTCCTTTTTGTGTTTACGATACTAAAATTGTAATATTGATTTGTAAACCTTTTGCGAACTTATAGAATTGCCTGCAGAAAACGGTCAACGACCGTGGGCCTTGGAGTAGGAGTTGACCTAGGCTCCGAACCAAGTAAAACTACCTGTGTTTGCGTTTGTGTATTTTAATTTCTGCTGCGTAATCTCTCTCTCTTAAATCCGAACGTTTTCCGATATTCACCCCCCCCCTCTATTGGTTCTCTCGATCCAACAAGTGGTATCAGAGCGGGGAAGTTCAAACTTGATGCAACCACCAGTTTGAAAATTTTCGAATTTCTTTTAAATTTTTCTTTTAATATTTTTTTTTTTCGTTCGAATTTCTTCTAATATTTCTTTTTCGTTCGAATTTCTTCTTGTTAATCGAGGTTGGTGCAACACCCCTCGATATTTAAATTTCTTAATCCCGCACTACTAATCGAAGACCAAGTCTTGGGACAAAGTTTCGCTTTCTCTTATCTCTTTTTCAGATAAAATACCTAATGGCCTTGCAAGAAGGATTCAGCACAGCGAGACCTCCTCTTTTCAGTGGAGAAGACTTTTCCTACTGGAAAAGTCGAATGGAGGTCCACCTGAAACTCAGGTGGACATGTGGATAATCATCCAGTCCGGACTGGGAGATCCCCAAAAATGCTGAAGGAGTACCTCAAAGCTACACAGAGTGGGACACCGCTCTGAAACGAAAAATTGAAGCAGATGCAAAGGCGACCCAGACCCTCAATGCGGCTTAACGACAGAGGAGCTGA